>OW386554.1:7407052-7796669 GCA_936435175.1 Glyphotaelius pellucidus | reverse complement strand
TTTTTTTACTTCTTCGGGAAGACTATAAAAATATTTGATGCCTTTGTAACTATTAATATTGTGCATTTGTTGTGTTGAAAATAAAATACGAAGAGCATGGTTAATTGGCAAATTCGTTGTTGCATTTGTGTTGTAATTAAGCGTGTGGAATAATTCTGTAAGGCGTGTACGTCGTGTACGTCTTGTACGGCGAGCAATAGCTGATTTAACATTTATCCGAACTTCTTTCCCTAATTAATTTTAACATACCCTTATGTTAAAATTAATTAGGGAAAGAAGTTCGGATAAATGTTAAATCAGCTATTGCTCGCCTTTGTTGTAAAGTTTGAAATGTGCGTTCAAAGTTATTGTTGCATTTGAAGTTAAGATATTTTATAAATGTGTGTTACATGTTTTCTATCCTATCAATATAAAGTTTGTACTACGGGTTTCAAATTGGTGAGGCATATTTCAGTGTACTTCTGATTAACCATTCTTTATTTTTCATTTAAACTTACCAGTATTTCGATAAATTTAAAAGTAAAGTATTGTTAACATAATAACGATAATTTCTTTATAAAGATAGATAGCTTTTGCGAAAATTCTAAAAATAAATTTCACATTCAGAGCTTGTCTGTATACTTTTAAAATTTTCAAATGAAAACATATACATATTTATGAGGCTTAAAAATTGCATTCTTAGACCAGAAACCCTAAAAAGAGTGTTTTGTATGTGCACATTATTATATTCAATAAAAAAACACGCAAAAGTGTATTATACCACCTCCATTCTGAAAAAAGCTGAAATCGTCATACAACTGCGGAGCGATTCACTATTAATTGTGATAAGACAACTAGTTTTTCCAAGACAACGGCTGTCAGATTTGTGTTATTGTCTATTGCTGTTGTTTGCTTTTCCTGCTTCTGTCAGGCCGACTTAGCCGATTTTGAATAGTTTAAAACACGAAATACAGTAAATATACATGATTATTTATCCACTTAACGTATGTTTAAAGTTGTATACCATTGATTCGACATATGCGAAATTTCTTTTCAATCAAATACGCGTGAATTACTTAGTTTGTCAAAATTAACCTAAAAATCTACTTTCTGCACGTAAATAATTGTTTCTTGTACTAATTTTTGAAATGGAGTGTAATTTCCATAATCTTTGCATAAAAGTGCGGCGGTTAGTGGTTTTAGCGGTTAGCGGTTAGCGATTTCGTCCCCAAATATTAAATTGTGCTAAGGATGTGGATTTGTAATGGAGATATGTTTTAAAGTTAATTTAACGAAACAATTCTTTAAATTAAGCTCCTATTTCTCCAATAGATGTCTAGGAGGCATGCGACGAGCGGGCAACTCGAGATGTTGGTCAGTCGGGTAGAGTGGTCATGTTTTCAGTTGGTTGTTGGTCATTCACCGATCCATAAGGTTTTGGAAATGGAAGGATGGGTACATTTATAAATTAAACAATCTCTTGCTATACAAATGTCTCGTATATTGCAGTAAATGAATCCACGCTACTAGAAAAAGCTTTAATCTCTTTGTGGATGGATTTGGCAGTTAATTTACTGATTTTAAATCTATTTTTGCTACTACCACCTCTCTCTAAACTGTCTGCCAATGAAAATGCACGCACGCTTTGTCAAAGAAGGTTTGTTGAATCTAAACTCTTAACTGTAACCTTTGATAAAACTAGAGAAAAACATCATCCGCATAGAGATTCAGCATTAAAAACCTAGGCAGAATGTTACATATTTTACATAAATAATAGAATAGTTCACAGTTTACAGGAACATAGTATTATAATCATAACAGTAAATAGCAACACCAATACGTCGGAGTGACCAATCACAGGCATCCGGAACGTTGGTGTTGGCAGCTCTCTATGCCGTGAAGGAGCGCACGTAGTGGAGTATCATTGTTCCTTGTTCATCAGGGCGTTTGGAGTGGGAGTCGTGTCGGACCCTCGGCAACAGAGAAACAACTCGGCAACAATAAAAAAAATTTTTACAAAAATATGGGAAAATAAAGAAATAATAAAAATATTTTGCAGATTAGTCATTTCAAGTTATTGACGGCCTCCGTGGTCGAGCGGTGAGGCTCTCGACTAGCAATCCGGAGGTTGCACATTCAAATCCGTGTAATGGAGATATGTTTTAAAGTTAATTTAACGAAACAATTCTTTAAATTGAGCTTCTATTTCTTCAATAGATGTCTTCTAGAAAACGTGCCACAAATGGCCAAATCGAGAAGCTCGTCGCTTGGATGGAGGAGAGGCCGGCAATGGCTACGGGGCGCCACGATGGAAGAGATGGCTGCATAAACAACAAACTGGCGTGGCGCTCCCTGGCGGTGGCATTAAATGCCACGGAGTTCGGGTGTGAAAAGACAGGCGAGATGTGGCAACAGGTATGCACTAATTATATTATAACCACTATTATGTTTCCATTGTTATAACAAGGTACGGACTTCAATTTATGGATTCAAATAAAAATTATACATTTCAACATTCTTTATTAATATAATTTGAATTTTATTATATTTTCTGTAGTACAAAATGTGTCTTTATTTCAGACTTGGAGGGATTGTAGGAGTGCTGTAAAGAAGAAGGCATCCGGGTTGAGGATAGAAATGGGAGGGACTGGAGGTGGCCCAAGTATGGCACAGCCCTTGACACCTTTAGAGGAAAGGGTGCTAGCGGTGATAGCACCCGAGGCGGCATATGGGCACACCGCCACGGAGTCCGTACCCGTAAGTTCTAATTATTATCATCATATGGAAGTATTTCACCATCCTCTTGATAGCTTTGGATAACTCCATAGGAATTTGTATATTTTCGATTTCCAATTTAAGATTTATTTACTTATAAAGTCGGAGTTTACTATTCTATACCTACTCGAACTTGTAAATGGTGACTATAAATCGGATAAGTTAGCCAAGTTTTCTACCTATAGTGGAGTATTATTAATTATTTGTTAGTATATATTATCCTATGGATAAGCTATCAAGAAGATGGTGAAATACACCGTAAGTAAGTTATTATCATCTCTTAAGCTTAATAATACAAGTATATTATTTAAAAAATCGTTTTGACATAAAAATGTAGCTGGAGAATATGTTGTATTATAATAGACTGAGTTGTTTGGCTGTCTGTTCTCTCTACCTACCCCTGCGGAGAAATGGCTTGATTCAGTTAGTAAATTATCAACGGTTCCTGATTTTAGTTGCAAATTGTTTAGAACTTCATTGTTGATATCAATCATCGACATGCAATATAAAAGGATGAATATTTGATGCAGCTTTCAAAGAAAATACAAGGGTTGCTTGCTTATTTTTACAATGATATGAGAAAAGCTAATACCTTTTGACTGTTGTTGTAGATTCATTTCATATCGGAATCAAGGACTCCGTCATCATCACCATCACTGGAAATGGAGCAATTTGACGTGGTCCCACTTTCCATAATAAGCACCGATGAGGCAGTCCCGCTGTCAAGTACCGGTAAGTACTTTAGCACTGAAATACTAAGTAGTGAAGAGTGTTTGGAAATACTATAAAATGGTATGTGACAAATAACAAACGTCAAAATACTAATTGATTATTTTGTTTCAGCTAATAGTAGGGGGCTCTCCGTAGCAGAGCGTTTGATATTGTTAGAGGAAAGGAGAGAGGCGAGGGACGAGGCAAGAGAGGAGAGGCAGCTCCGCCTGGAAGAGGGGCGGGAGGAGAGAGAGGAGAGGCGGCTCCGCCTGGAAGAGGGGCGGGAGGAGAGAGAGGAGAGGCGGCTCCGACTTGAAGAGAGGCGGGAGGAGAGAGAGGAGAGGCAGGAAGAAGAGAGAAGAGAGGCGAGAGAGAGAAAAGAGAGGCGGGAGAAGAGAGAGGAGAGGCAAGAAGAAGAGGCGAGAGAGGCAAGAAGAGAGGCGAGAGAGAGAGAGAAGAGAGGCGGGAGAAGAGAGAGGAGAGGCAAGAAGAAGAGAGAGGAGAGGCAAGAAAGAGAGAAAAGAGGCGGCTCAGCCTAAAGGAGAGTAGACGGCTGACAATGCAGGTAATTTTGAAGGAATATTTGCAACCTTTGAAAGATGAATTCATTTAGATTAATTAAGTTAAATTTGATTTGTAGATTAATTTATAAAAATGCACCTTTACATTTTTATATAAATTGGCGACAATTCTACACCTAATAATTTGACCTTGTTATCATCAAGGTTGTGAAATGTTGGTGCAAGGTGGGAAAAAAAGAGACGGAGTGGAAATGCCGAGTCTCCTGAAACAAACACATATTTTAATATAAACAACATATTAATTATAATCAGTAAAATGTCTCTATTAAAAAAAATGCATGAAATTTACCTAATAACCACACAGTTTCTTGGGTGCGTACTTGCTCAATGTGTAGTTTCATGGCCATCATCTGCCAAATGTGAGCGTCATGTGAAGCTCCACCAAATTTTGCACTGTTAGTTTAATCATGGCGATGTGGGTATATGCATATCTGTATATATGGATTCTTGCGAACCGGGAACTGCATTTATTAATGGCGTCATCATGTACGGACAGAGTGGAAATGCCGTCGATGCAGACTCCTTCGTACAGGTTCTTCTTACAATTTTTTGTTGTTTGTCAAAATTTGTTGGTTGTCTCCGCATGAGGATTGCGCATTTAGCCTCATTGTAAGAAGAACCTGTACGAAGGAGTCTGCATCGACGGCATTTCCACTCTGTCCGTACATGATGACGCCATTAATAAATGCAGTTCCCGGTTCGCAAGAATCCATATATACAGATATGCATATACCCACATCGCCATGATTAAACTAACAGTGCAAAATTTGGTGGAGCTTCACATGACGCTCACATTTGGCAGATGATGGCCATGAAACTACACATTGAGCAAGTACGCACCCAAGAAACTGTGTGGTTATTAGGTAAATTTCATGCATTTTTTTTAATAGAGACATTTTACTGATTATAATTAATATGTTGTTTATATTAAAATATGTGTTTGTTTCAGGAGACTCGGCATTTCCACTCCGTCTCTTTTTTTCCCACCTTGCACCAACATTTCACAACCTTGATGATAACAAGGTCAAATTATTAGGTGTAGAATTGTCGCCAATTTATATAAAAATGTAAAGGTGCATTTTTATAAATTAATCTACAAATCAAATTTAACTTAATTAATCTAAATGAATTCATCTTTCAAAGGTTGCAAATATTCCTTCAAAATTACCTGCATTGTCAGCCGTCTACTCTCCTTTAGGCTGAGCCGCCTCTTTTCTCTCTTTCTTGCCTCTCCTCTCTCTTCTTCTTGCCTCTCCTCTCTCTTCTCCCGCCTCTCTTCTCTCTCTCTCTCGCCTCTCTTCTTGCCTCTCTCGCCTCTTCTTCTTGCCTCTCCTCTCTCTTCTCCCGCCTCTCTTTTCTCTCTCTCGCCTCTCTTCTCTCTTCTTCCTGCCTCTCCTCTCTCTCCTCCCGCCTCTCTTCAAGTCGGAGCCGCCTCTCCTCTCTCTCCTCCCGCCCCTCTTCCAGGCGGAGCCGCCTCTCCTCTCTCTCCTCCCGCCCCTCTTCCAGGCGGAGCTGCCTCTCCTCTCTTGCCTCGTCCCTCGCCTCTCTCCTTTCCTCTAACAATATCAAACGCTCTGCTACGGAGAGCCCCCTACTATTAGCTGAAACAAAATAATCAATTAGTATTTTGACGTTTGTTATTTGTCACATACCATTTTATAGTATTTCCAAACACTCTTCACTACTTAGTATTTCAGTGCTAAAGTACTTACCGGTACTTGACAGCGGGACTGCCTCATCGGTGCTTATTATGGAAAGTGGGACCACGTCAAATTGCTCCATTTCCAGTGATGGTGATGATGACGGAGTCCTTGATTCCGATATGAAATGAATCTACAACAACAGTCAAAAGGTATTAGCTTTTCTCATATCATTGTAAAAATAAGCAAGCAACCCTTGTATTTTCTTTGAAAGCTGCATCAAATATTCATCCTTTTATATTGCATGTCGATGATTGATATCAACAATGAAGTTCTAAACAATTTGCAACTAAAATCAGGAACCGTTGATAATTTACTAACTGAATCAAGCCATTTCTCCGCAGGGGTAGGTAGAGAGAACAGACAGCCAAACAACTCAGTCTATTATAATACAACATATTCTCCAGCTACATTTTTATGTCAAAACGATTTTTTAAATAATATACTTGTATTATTAAGCTTAAGAGATGATAATAACTTACTTACGGTGTATTTCACCATCTTCTTGATAGCTTATCCATAGGATAATATATACTAACAAATAATTAATAATACTCCACTATAGGTAGAAAACTTGGCTAACTTATCCGATTTATAGTCACCATTTACAAGTTCGAGTAGGTATAGAATAGTAAACTCCGACTTTATAAGTAAATAAATCTTAAATTGGAAATCGAAAATATACAAATTCCTATGGAGTTATCCAAAGCTATCAAGAGGATGGTGAAATACTTCCATATGATGATAATAATTAGAACTTACGGGTACGGACTCCGTGGCGGTGTGCCCATATGCCGCCTCGGGTGCTATCACCGCTAGCACCCTTTCCTCTAAAGGTGTCAAGGGCTGTGCCATACTTGGGCCACCTCCAGTCCCTCCCATTTCTATCCTCAACCCGGATGCCTTCTTCTTTACAGCACTCCTACAATCCCTCCAAGTCTGAAATAAAGACACATTTTGTACTACAGAAAATATAATAAAATTCAAATTATATTAATAAAGAATGTTGAAATGTATAATTTTTATTTGAATCCATAAATTGAAGTCCGTACCTTGTTATAACAATGGAAACATAATAGTGGTTATAATATAATTAGTGCATACCTGTTGCCACATCTCGCCTGTCTTTTCACACCCGAACTCCGTGGCATTTAATGCCACCGCCAGGGAGCGCCACGCCAGTTTGTTGTTTATGCAGCCATCTCTTCCATCGTGGCGCCCCGTAGCCATTGCCGGCCTCTCCTCCATCCAAGCGACGAGCTTCTCGATTTGGCCATTTGTGGCACGTTTTCTAGAAGACATCTATTGAAGAAATAGAAGCTCAATTTAAAGAATTGTTTCGTTAAATTAACTTTAAAACATATCTCCATTACACGGATTTGAATGTGCAACCTCCGGATTGCTAGTCGAGAGCCTCACCGCTCGACCACGGAGGCCGTCAATAACTTGAAATGACTAATCTGCAAAATATTTTTATTATTTCTTTATTTTCCCATATTTTTGTAAAAATTTTTTTTATTGTTGCCGAGTTGTTTCTCTGTTGCCGAGGGTCCGACACGACTCCCACTCCAAACGCCCTGATGAACAAGGAACAATGATACTCCACTACGTGCGCTCCTTCACGGCATAGAGAGCTGCCAACACCAACGTTCCGGATGCCTGTGATTGGTCACTCCGACGTATTGGTGTTGCTATTTACTGTTATGATTATAATACTATGTTCCTGTAAACTGTGAACTATTCTATTATTTATGTAAAATATGTAACATTCTGCCTAGGTTTTTAATGCTGAATCTCTATGCGGATGATGTTTTTCTCTAGTTTTATCAAAGGTTACAGTTAAGAGTTTAGATTCAACAAACCTTCTTTGACAAAGCGTGCGTGCATTTTCATTGGCAGACAGTTTAGAGAGAGGTGGTAGTAGCAAAAATAGATTTAAAATCAGTAAATTAACTGCCAAATCCATCCACAAAGAGATTAAAGCTTTTTCTAGTAGCGTGGATTCATTTACTGCAATATACGAGACATTTGTATAGCAAGAGATTGTTTAATTTATAAATGTACCCATCCTTCCATTTCCAAAACCTTATGGATCGGTGAATGACCAACAACCAACTGAAAACATGACCACTCTACCCGACTGACCAACATCTCGAGTTGCCCGCTCGTCGCATGCCTCCTAGACATCTATTGGAGAAATAGGAGCTTAATTTAAAGAATTGTTTCGTTAAATTAACTTTAAAACATATCTACATTACAAATCCACATCTACAGCACAATTTAATATTTGGGGACGAAATCGCTAACCGCTAAAACCACTAACCGCCGCACTTTTATGCAAAGATTGTGGAAATTACACTCCATTTCAAAAATTAGTACAAGAAACAATTATTTACGTGCAGAAAGTAGATTTTTAGGTTAATTTTGACAAACTAAGTAATTCACGCGTATTTGATTGAAAAGAAATTTCGCATATGTCAAATCAATGGTATACAACTTTAAACATACGTTAAGTGGATAAATAATCATGTATATTTACTGTATTTCGTGTTTTAAACTATTCAAAATCGGCTAAGTCGGCCTGACACAAGCAGGAAAAGCAAACAACAGCCATAGACAATAACACAAATCTGACAGCAGTTGTCTTGGAAAAACTAGTTGTCTTATCACAATAAATAGTGAATCGCTCCACAGTAAACAAAAAAACAAATAACATCTTTAAAAATTATGGCATCACTGGGGTAGGTTGTTACATAAAAATGGCCCGTGCAAAAAACCTGTGAACCTACAAAAATAATTATATTACTGACAAGAAAACATTGCGTTTTTGTTTATCTTTATAAACTCATGAAAAGTGTAGGATTATTTCAAACTCACGAAAATATTTTCTGCATTATATCGTATTTTATACAATTTTATACAAAACAACAATTTAGTTATATTTATACCCTTTGTCCTGTTTTTTTATTTATTTTTAAATCATGGTTAATAAATGAAAAACATGCCAAACGCGTGTCCTACATATATGCACGGTTGACATTTTAACATGAGAACGGGTCGCTTCTTCGATTCGTTCTTGTGCTCAACAACGATTTGCCGGCCTTTGTGTTTCCTACTTCCTACAACATGGGTCTCTTCAAGACATTCCAACATTCCAAGTTCATTCCTTCCTTTCCTCAAAAAGACCCTCCACACATCATCTTAGATGACATAGGCCCCGGGGAAATTATTTTCCTCAGGGCTACCTGTGTGGAGTTAATATAAAAAAAAAATTTTGATTGTCCAATCACACAGAAAACAGTTAGTGGGAGGAAATTTTTCCTCTCATAGTCAATTTTTGGGACTCAAAAATCACGAACGGTGGGCGTATAACGGTGGAAAAAAAACACGTTTTCGAAACGAACGAGCGTTTTCAAACGCGTGACGTAGCTTGAAGTAAAGCAACGCATTTTCTACGAACCTTATGAAACACCTATGTCGGTGGCAGAATGATGAAATTTCATCAATTTGTAGTGTTCGGGGATATTACAATATTATATTGACGTTATTTTTGTTAAAAAGAAAGTGCATCTACACCCCTAATTGCAAAATGAGGGACGACGATCTGTAATAGCGGGTTCAGACGATTCAATTTTAGTTGATCAACAACAACAATTTATTGAACAACAATAACTGTACGAAAAACTTGTTCAAATTTGTTAAAAGAAGGTTCACACTCGTCTATATGCTTTCAAATAGTGTCGACTTGATTAATTAAAATTTAAATCTGAATCCGCTGTAACAAATAGTGACCGTGATTAAGCTATTATGATTGTTATTTTTAAGAAAGGTATTTAACCGTGGTTTCGTCAAATCGACATTATAGATTTTTACTTTATATAGGTATAGGGTACCGGATGGTGCCGGTATAATGTGGAAAGGAAAATCTTATGTAATAAATTAAATAAATGATAAAATATTCAAATACTCATAAGATTTGTTACTATATATGTTACTGTAAAAGCCCGTACTACGGTAAATCTTAAGATTTTTCAGTAAATTTTAAGATTTACCAACTTTTAAAGGCAAAAGTCCGATCTGTTCTGTGTTGGTAAATCCTAAGATTTACTAGTAAAACCTAAGATTTACCAACTTATGGGCTTTTACAGTAACACGTAATGTATATTAATATCGGCGAGTAGAATTATGAGTTTGTATACTACAATGAGCATATTTTGGTTTAACTTATTAATTTATTAAAACCCACTTAAAATCATATAAGTATTTTTAATAGACATTAGAACTAGACAAACAAAATATCGTAAATACGATTTCATTCGTGGAAGAGAAGCAATTCCTTGGTTCGAAACCTGGGGTTGGCAATTAGTTTATAATTTTATTTTTTGTTATTTATTTAACATTCCTACCCAACTTACGTACATAAATACACCAAACCATGCACCCTACCTATTTATACACAGTAAGAAAAACACCTGTGTGTTGCAGGTGTCGGTATTTTTCGTTTCTCTGGCGCGAAATTGATCCAACTTTTTCAAATACTCCTACTACATCTTTTTCTTGAAAAGACTTGATTGGCTTGTCTGGGGCCTAGGTCTTATGAAAATTGGTGTAAAAGAGTTTTTTCATGTCTAAACGTGGATAATACGAATAAAATAATTTGAAGGTATTTTTGTTTTCAGAGAGAAACAGTTCAGAATCAAAGCGTTGCTTGACATTTCTTTGGCTATGTGCTTACCTGTTCTGAATTGTTTATGTACCTACCAGTTCTGAATTGCCTTGTACTTTTCAAAATTCCTTTTCCCTTCTCCTCAAAAAGTGTATTTGAAAAAAAAAATTACAGGATATTGAGATATTGTTGATACACTAAACTTGTTGAATATTCCTTCGCGTAATCGACATCCTGTTCGATGCATTTTTTCGATGCGTTTGAGCCATGGTACAAGCTCGTTTATGCTTTCCTCGAAGAACTCCTCCCGCCAGCTCCTTTTCCCACTTTATAACCTCTTTCTGCATCTCCTCATTGGTTGAAAATTTAATTCGATTCATGTGTGCATTCAGGGAGGTGAAAACATTATAATCTGAAGGTGCCAAGTCACGGGAATATGGGAGTGGTTAAAATGAGTCCAAGAGCGCCTTGGTGGCTAAGGCTGTATGATGACGGGTGTTACAGTTGTCGTGCAACAAGCACACTCCTCTCGTCAGCATTCTTCTCCTTTTGTTTTGAACGCTCCGTTTGAGTTTTTTAGGGTCTAACAATATCATTGTGCATTGCAGGGACCGCGGAAGTACTCTATGACGGGGGGGCAAACTTGTTTAGTCCCCTCTTCCTTCAGTCTCCTCTCCAGTCAATCAACTAGTTATAAATAAGACAAAACGGAGATGACTAGGTCAAACAAATAACAGGTTCAATGAATAAAAAACTTTTTTTTTTAAATATTGCTTTATTGCATTCATTCAACGATACCAAAAACGTTGCGTCTCTCAGCCGTCTTTGAAGCAAATTCCCTAAGAATTTCATTTAAATCTAAACTACCTTATGCACGTGCAGTATTGCTAGATAAGTAAGTCTTCTCTGCTTCATTGGTAGTCGGAGGAATGTTCCGATGCGTCGGAGGGCACTCAGAGACCTTTCACACGACGTAGACGTAGCTGGCACGGTGAGGAGCAAGACTACTAACTTTTCTACTTCATTAATCATTGCTCTTGAAACTTTAGGTAGATTAGCCAGTTCTCTTGCGTACTCTCGGACAGTCTTCATGTGAGGTATTGCTTTCTTAGCTATCTTCATTTGCAGTGCTAGTGAGTCAATATCAAAATCAGTTGCGTGAACGCCTAATTCGGCCTGGATGTCGCTTGCTGATAATTCCTCTGAACGGTTAAGTAGAACAGATTCGAGCTGGGCGAGGCGATTCATTCCAGGCTGTTCAAACCTTCTTTCCAACTCGTTTTTAGACCAGTCTAACACTGATATAAATTTTTGGCGGAGACTTTCTCTAGGCGACAACTGCACAGCTGGAGCTCTGCCACTGAAGCGTTTTGGAGGGGCTCGAGCACGGGGCATAGTAGGCATAGTGAGTTCCATATTTTGATCGGTATTAGCCTTTTCCGTATCTGTCCATTTGCGATTGAAATCGTGTTCACACATCGAGTTGTACACATTCCACAATGACCGCGCAGATTGTTGCCCCCCGGTAGCAGTATAATCAACACTCTGCAGGGCCTTAGCCAGCTTCTCCGCCGGCTCACAAATGGCAAGGGCAATATTTAGTGCAAGCAGGGTGGTAAATTCGCCCATTTTCCCTTGATAGCCGAAGTGTCGCCCTGCGCTCATCAGTAATATTACATGACTTGTCGTCGTCTAGCATTACCACAAGGGTCTCCTGAACTCGAACATAGTTTTGTACAAAGCGCCTCATTGATTTTGCTCGGACGCACCATCTTGTAGGGCACAATGCGATTAGCCGATTCGGTTTTAGGGGAGAATTATCATCTTCAGTGCATGGCTCCAGGACAATGTTAGAGAATATGTTCTTCCGTTTGGATGACTCCAGGATTGCATTTGAAACGTCTTTTACAAGAGCAATGGAATTAGATATAAGTTCACATTTTCTAGCAACTTGCTGAATGACTAAGTCGAGGGAGTGGTTGGAGCAGTGCACAAATATCGACTTCGGTTGATCATCTGTCAAAAGCTTTTGTAATCCGTTAAGGCGGCCAGACATAGCTGCTGCGTCGTCAAAACAGTGCCCCTAAGATTTTTAATCGGCAGTGAAGAACGTAGCATGACATCACAAACTGTTTTGTGAATTGTTTTAGAAGTCCCATCATCGGCATTATACAAGCCCATGAAAATTTCCTTTGGTTGCAAAGTGTCTAATTCTACGGATCGAAAACAGGTAGAGAACTGCTCATCACCAGTTCTATCAGTGGTGCCATAAGCCATAAGACCAAAAAAAGGACTGCTGTTTATATCACGAATAAGTTTACGTTGCACTTGATGAGTCATTAATTGAATTATTTCGTCTTGAATATCATGACTTGCCCACTTGTCCCGACATTTGATCCAGTTCGCTAATCATTTTGATTATAAATAATCAAAGCTCTAATGCTATCTCTTGACAATTTTTCTTGTATACAACAAACACTTTTTCATTTATGAAAAAAAGCACTGTGAAGGATACAGATAATCTTTACCAGCCCAGTTAATTCTTCTTTACCCAGGTAGTAAAATTGGAGGGGGCGCGGCCCCCCCCCCATTTGATTTTAGGGGGGCATTTGGCCCCCTCTGCCCCCCGCTTCCGCGGTCGCTGGTGCATTGATGGTCTCCCCCTGAGGCAGAAATTTGACCAAAATAATGCCTTTTTGGTCCTAAAACACTGAGATTTTTTTGCCTGAAATTGTGGTTTTTATTTTTTTGGCAGATACGAAATAAGTGACGCCACTGCGACGACTGTCTTTTTGTTTCGGCCATGTAATAAGCCACCTCCGTTTAATAAATTTTAAGAATTTATTTTTAACTCTCTCTATCGAGGGTGAATGAATAGCATACTTTGGTGCCCGCACTGTTGAGTTGTACTCGATTTTTCTCCTAACTGTACCTACAATTTATTATTATATTTTTATAATGATTTCATCTTAGGTACCTGCCTATATTGTACTCCAATATTCTCTCTCCGTACTTATTAATATATTTTGGAACTATTTCATTGTCCATGGGATCCATTTTCTAGCGCTGCCTTCAAAACTAATTTGGTTTCATCAACCCACCTACCTATAGATATACTCATCAGGAATGATTATCTTTAAAATTTATTATGTAAGTAAACGAAATTCTAATAAAATAGCGCGTTAAAAAATCTCGCACCTTAATGTTAATGGACGTCCTTCAATATTATTATGATAAAAGTAATATTATAGAAGCAGACCGTAATGACGATACAACACCTACCTGATAATAATTGCAACAAGCGCACTGCTTTCTAATGAACCAAGGGCGGATCCAGGATTTTTTTCTGGGAGGGGCATAAGGGACGGACGGGCAAAAAAATCAACAATTAAAAATTACAAGTTCAAGTATGTATAGGAAGGTTTATGAAAGTGTCAAAACAATAGAAAAATTTAATTTTTAATTAAGACATTTTTTTTGCAAGACAGTTGCTGTCCCATACTTCAACGAAGTTATGGGACAGCAACTTTTGCAACTGTTCGATTCTCTTTGCATGGGAGCGCCAGGGAACCTGGATGACGCTCTCGCAAACGCTGATTGAAACGCAACTCGCAATTCTAGCCAGAAATAGACAAGAGTTTCACTCATTATCTTTCTGTTATTTTATTCATATATTTTAACAATTCTGATAATTTGATTTGCTTCTAAGTATATACTGTGATGGAATCTCAACAGTACCTACACAAAAATACCATCTGGGGGGAGGGGGGGGGGGGGGGGGGGGTAATTATCGATTTTCGAAATAGTCATTATTGGTAAGTTGCAGGAATAACATTGCCACTGAGATCACAATAATCAAGTTCAGTTAAGAGTGCTTCAGTGTATTATTAAATAAATTTGCCTGCAAAAAATATATTTTACTCAATTCCAATTCCTGTTCTAAGTAGGTATCTACTTTATAAAAAGATCCAATATATTTTCTGATAGCGTACCATAGTGTGATATCGTATTACATCACGGATGGGTCTACTTTTCTGATATGTTTTTTAAGGCATTTATTGAACATGATGTTGCACAATCATCACACCCTGAAAACGAAATAAAATAAAATGAAAACGAAGAAGGTAAAGTGCCTGTATATTTTCATCTCGTATTATGTAGGCAGGTACTCATTATAAGCAGATTTTGGTAGTTAACGCTAGACTTGGTATACATTGTTGTGATTACGAAATTATCAACGAAGCCATTTGATTCACAATGACCGCATACGAAGTTATGCACGGGCAATAAAACATATTGAACTTTTAATTGAAAATTTTGTTCTGCAGGGACGGACTGAAATTCAAATTCACCTTAGGCGGCCGCCTTAAAGTGTAGTTCATTTAATTTATGATTTGCATTTTTGAATACCTATTTAATATCATTTTTATGTTTCTCTTCTGTATTATTAAATTTATGTTAAATCATATAATCGTATAATTTGTTTTGTATTTAAATAGGATCGGTAGTTTTGTGTAGGTACCTAGGTAAGTAGAGGTACTATTATATATTGTACGGTCCGTATATCGATTGCTTTGTATGCTGGCTGCGAGAGAAATTTACGTTCATCAAGTTGCTCTCTGGTATACGCCTTGGCAGGATAAGTCTAGTGTTGATAACATTACAAACAAAATACTGATACACCGGCCCTTAGTGTTTGTAAGCTCTGTACAATGTACCCCTATCTTTTTCTACAAATAATTATTACACAAGTAGGTAGGTTCTTACCTACCTACACTACCTTTATATTTTTTACAATTTTAATTAGAGTACTAATACCGAATCTGCTGCGAAAGCTGTTGTGGCTAGCGAACAATACAAAACATTCGCGACGCGATTACCCTCTGTTGGCTAGTAGGTACTCCAATAGTGGACACGGACTTTTTTAACCCCTGTGCCGAACTAAAAAAGAATCATTCTGTTTCCGATTGCCGCCGATCCAGCAGCTCGCGAATTGATTCGTGTTCGCTCCCCAATTCTCGATAAATAATCTTGTATAAATGTACATTATGGTGCTCAAATATTGTTCAATAAGCCTTTAAGAACAGAGTCTTGATTATTTGATTTACATACATAATACACTTTCATGCCCCCATACTGAATCTAATCAAAACCAATCCAATATGGTGGCCGTTCTTGCACAAACTTAACTTCTCAGATGGTGGCTGAGGATTTTTTAGTCACATGAGTTATTATTCCTAATAAGATAGCAGCTAAGCATTCAATTCAATTCAGGAAAGAAAATACAAAATAATATTTATTTGCCGGTACGGGGAAAGAATATTTGAAAGCGTGGGTTTTTATAAATGATCATTGTTAGGTCAGTTCATCTCTGATTTACTTTGACTGGCAGAGACGCAGTATAATAAATAATAATTTTATGAAACGTATCCGACCGTTGTTGATATTGGCATTGGACCATCATTGGACGATTCAAGCGACAATCGGTGATCAATGTAAATAATAGATGTAGATAAATCCAGTTTTACCAACCATCTAACAATCTGTCAAATATAGTTGCAATTAATTGCTAATACATTATATTTATTGCCATTCAATCATACTGATGGTTATTAAAATGAACTGGCAAATTTGACATCATGATTTCGAACAGTGCATATAACTATTAAAACTAACTATAAAAATAAAAATAAATATGCAGTTATTTAAGTTAGAAGGTCATTATTCATAAATTTTTTTTTAAAAATTGGACTGGAGTTCTCTATTATAAGTACCTGCCTACATAATAAGAGAGGAGATCGATCAAACATAACCCACGGGTTGCCATAGAAAATTTTAATTATTGATTTTGCCACTGAAAATATATAGACACTTTGCCTTCTTCGTTTTCACGAAGACAAAATGATTTTATATCGTTTTCACGGTATGACAATTGTGCAACATTATGTTCAATAAATGCCTCAGAAAACATATCAGAAAAGTAGGCACACTATCAGAAAATATTGAATCTTTTTATAGAGTGGGTACCTACTTAGAACAGGAATTGGAATTAAGATATATTTTTTACATGCAAAGTTATTTAATAATATACTCAACCACTTTTAACTGAACTTGATTACTGGCCTCAGATATCTCAGTGGCAATGTAATTCCTGCACGAACCAATAATGACCATTTCGAAAATCAATAATTACAGTTCATTATAGAAAGCAGTGCGCTTGTTGCAATTATTATGAGGTATTTGCTGTACCGTCATTATAACGGTCTGTTGCCATAATATTACTTTTGTAGTATAAATAATTGAAGGACGTCCATTAACATTAAAGCATTCTAGTTCGTCATGTAGCTTACGGAAGGCGGTGTGAGATTTTTATCGCGCTATTTTATTAGAATTTCATATATATTTTAAAAGTCAATTTACAATAAATATTTTAAAAGTCGAAGTGCAGACCCTTCCCCAAACTAATTGTTAATTAATGTAAAAACAAAATCAAAATGATCTGACAAAATTATTTTTACTCTCTGCTAGCGAGTTTCCAGCAAGCGTTGCAATAGTACCCTTTACACGCAGAGTTCGGAGCGGGACGTGCCCCGCGCCACTTCAGGCCGCCGCGCAGAAAAGTAAAGACCGAAAGTAAGATAACGGTTTACGGCGCAATTCACTGTGAGACTTTTCTGCGCGGCGGCCTGAAGTGGCGCGGGGCACGTCCCGCTCCGAACTCTGCGTGTAAAGGGTACTAATGTCACTTAATAAATAAATCCCCCCCCCCCGCTTTCTCCTCCCCTCTCCCGCGTTCCATATATTCAGTCAATTAATACAAATTTTCATTTTTCATATTTTACAAACATTCGTTTTTACATATTATAAGAATCATCCAGCAAATTTGGTACCACATCCAACATAGGAACCTATTTAAAAATACCTATAATTCTTGATTAGATTTAAAGTATTCGGTTTTGCTTAGTATCGTAGGTGAGTACTTCAAGCAAATTCATTAATTTAAAAAGTTCATTCGAAAATTGAATTTTTATTGAACAATCGACGGTTTGAAAAATGTCATTCTCAAATTGTGACATTTTTGACAGTTTCGTAAGAGTTTTTGCAATGATTAACATACTCTTCGGATGTATTGCCATGTGGTTGTTATAATCCAGAAACCTTCGAGCGGGTGGAAATAAGGTACATATTTTGAAAGTTTCAAACATTTCCTATGCATAATATAGCAATACATAAACAACATACCTACGTACAAGCAAGCATATGTTTTCGTTAGTTACAATTAGTGATACAATTTTTATTTTATTTTGCTTAATTTTGAAATTATATTTTTTATAACGCGCATATATCTTAAGTGTAAGTACTTTTTGTACAAAGGTCTTACAACATTATTTATTTACATCCATTTTTGGTCCTGTAGTTAGCTACAGTATTTACAGGTTACCAAAAATATACATTTAAAGATTAAATTAAGCCCACCTCTGCTTTTCAACTCACTGAGGTTTTCAAGTTCAAATATACTTAATATATTATTAAGCATTTCCTGAAGCCTTTTTTTCTTCGACAAACTAGGCAAACTTATCCATATCACGAGCTTCCTGCCTGGAAACCTCGTATGTGGTGCCTGAAAATAACAAAAATGACGCAGGTTCGTATGATAAAATACCGAAACTGATTTGAATAAAAAATTCGTTGCTCTATTAAAAAAACTGAAAATTATTGAGCGATCTTGATAAACTCTACGAAAGAAATTCTTGATAAGTTAGAAATATAACATTTTTAGAGCACATAAAAATATGCAAGTTATCAATTATTAAAAAAATTTTTAACAATTTTAACTTTAAAACAAAAAAACAACTGTATTACATACCTTCCAAAGAAAATTCCATTTTTTCAGATCCGATATAAAACATTTTTTTGACTTTTTGATATACTGGCGTTCAGAGCTGAGGGCCAAAAAGGCCCCTTTCTCTTTCATAATGAGTTTACAAAACGGTTGTTGGAAAAATTGAAGTAAGTAAGTTGTGTTGATTTTTTTTTACAAGGGAACGTGGCTGCAAAATGGGGAAATTTAGACTTCATAAAGGATTTTTTTTATTATTGTGTGTGGTTTTCGTGTTTTCATCGTATCGGGCGAGGCAGATGATGGACGCGTTTTTATGGGTTTATAATAACATCATGAACTCAATAAATTACCTTGAAGCTGCCTGGCTATCTCGCACGTGGTGCCTGTAAAATGACAAAATAACTTGATAAAAGTTCTGGCGGAAAGATACTGAATCTAATTGGAACAGTATATTAGGTAATTCAATTTTTTATAAGAAAAAATCTCTTTTTATAACTTTTGAAGGTTATTCCCATCAACGTAATATATCATTGAAGAAGAAGGTAACACTAAAATCTAAATGAAAATATGAAAGAGAACAAGACACAGAAAAACAGAAAAAGACAATGGTCGCAATAGTTTTTGCTATTGCCACCTTCTGTCAAACCGTCATATCTGTCAATCTCGATTACAAACCAATTTTTAGAATGATTGTTTCCAATAAAAAGAGCAGTATTTTTTTCTGTGTATTACAGATTAACGTTATCCTATTGCAATATACATAAAATATTCATAACTTTTAACGAAAAAAATATAATAAAACATATTTTAGAGTTGTTGCCTAAAATTACTCTTGAATGCTGAAAAAATGCTCTCGCCAATGTTGAAAATGTCAAGTGACCTAGAGATTTCATTTAGCAGAACCATAACTTTTGTCATGCTGTGCTTAAAAGTATTTTTTTTTGAATCGTTGATTTATATTGAAGTTTTTGAAAAACCTGGTAATACCTCCATGACGTCATCTTTCAAGAATTCCAAAGTGATTTACCTACCTTCTAGCTTGTATGAGACCATGGGGCGGTAAATAGTGCAGCGTTGCGAATTTCACTACTTTCTACGTCAGCCCTCATTCCAGAGGGTTATGCTGCTTCATCATAAAGATTATCTCACAGAATTATTAATACTACGATGTTTACTCTTACATTTATCTCTAATGATAATAACTATTTTCTTAAATGACTTATAAACATGCTTTGTGCAAATTCAACATGAACTATTTTACACGCCAGAATTTTATAAAGAAATAATTACTCTACTAAAATAATAAATCTAGTAAGAATTTTCCAGTTCCTACTAGATTCAAGATGGAATCTCAGTTTCAGAAACCAAATTCGGGTCTTGCTTAGAGCAAGCTTTTGATATCAAAAAAATATCTTTCCATGGAAACAGAATGACGTCGCGACGCCCTCCTGTTTATTCGCGATGCTATACATAACTTTGCTTTAGATTCTTAATGATATTTAATTTATGATTCAAAGCATTTTGTTTCTTTATTACATAAATTCCTACTCTCGAGTTTATAGAATAATGAATCTATTAAACATTTCCACAAAAAGGCAAGAGAAGGCATATTATTTTTAATAGGTACGGGCGTCTTGAGCGAATGTCATGTGTTGTGCTTCCTCTGCAGTGTGGCGTGCACAGAGTTTTTGATCAGGGCAGGCAGTAGGAAAACCGCCGAATTGATTCAAATAAATATTTAAAAAAAAGCTTCTGACATGTCGTGTTTTTTAGTAGCGTTGGTAAAGTTATTTAAATCGTAGTAGCCGTTGTCGTTCCAAACATTTTTATTATTGGAATATATTATACAAGGAAAACAGAATAAATTATTAGTGTAAACACAGCCTATTAACCAATTATACTCATCATAATATTTTGTATTGAATCGTCGACTTAAGTTGTCTAATTTAGACAAGTCTCCCCACACAAATAATTCGTTTTTTTTCGATAAACGATAACCGAGAAAACCCATTGTTTTTAAATTACAGCATCATTATTTCCTTCACTAAAACAAGTTTCACGGGTTAAAATTTCCATATTTCATCAGATAATTCATCATTAAAGTACGACAAACGTTTTTAAACAAACAATTCGCATTTATGAAAGACAACTAGTTGATAGAAGTAGGTAATAACAGATATCACTGATTGCCATTTGATAATTTTGTTCCAGAAAGCACTGCCTGATACGATCAAAAAAACCCTCATAGAAGCAAATTCAAAACGACAGTTCTACTCTATTTATTTATTTATTTAACTTCTCACCATACATTCTTATTTTTTATTTTTACATACAAAAAAAATTAACCTCACTAGGACTAGGCCTGTGTTGAGGTTAACTTTTATAAACTTGAGTGATTTTACACACACAAAATACTAAAATACATTACATTTAAAACACTAAAATATTATAATAAAGTAAGAAATAAAAATATCATATTAGTGACCAGATGGGTAATTTAAGTATGATTTGTAACAATATAGACCACAAATAAATCTTTAATTACTATACCCACCAAGAAACAAAGCTAGTTCAAAACATTTAGGGTGACACTCCAATTTTGGCAAATGGAACTCACTGGAGTTAAAAATAAATATTTAAAAAAAAACTTATTATTCAAAAAACAACTATTATTAAAAAACAAATCTTATTATTTCAAAATTGAAATCTTATTATTTAAAAAAGGACAAGGATGAAAAAATAGTACGCCAATCCTCTGTTAACACAAATATCTTAACATTATTTTTAAATTTAGTTATGAATTGGAAGATTTAATGTAGTCTGGCAGAATATTAAACATAATTGGAGCTTGGTATAAATAGTTATACTATGCTCTCTGCATTTCGTAAACTTTGATATTATATCTTGTATGCAGTTAGCTCTAAGCAGAAATAATTACTGCTTTAGGCCGCATTTTAGTGAGGCAGTCGGAGGGCGCGCCTGTAGTTTCTAGTTACGGTTTATGCCACGTTTGTAGTATGCTGTTTGATGTTGCGCTCACGTAGTTTCGGTTGCTCTGCCTCTTCGTGCTTATTTTTGAAAGTGTGTATTTATTTTTAGCAATAATTTAATAAATTATAATATTATTTACATGCTAACGTTTTACAAATACGGTAGGGTAGGCAGTGCTTATGTGCCTATATCGAGTGCACGCCCCTGTTCCTCTGTCGTACTGTGTCTATCATCAGGAAAGACATGTAAAAGGATAGCACTAAAATATTTTTTAAAACTTTGACTGAAAACAAAACACAGTTCAACCCAAAAACCAGCCAACTGGCGGTGAAAAACTAAAAGCCTCGATTAAATTGAGCGAGTTTACAATCTGCTAGCCGGCGAATTCACTATCTGGTAGTAAACTTGTTCAGTGTAAAATCTGCAAGTTAGCTAGTACATGATTACACTGAGCGATTTTATAAGCAGATAGTAAATTCACCGGATTGTAGTTTGTAAACTCGCTCAATGTAATCGAGGCTTAAACTAGTACTTATCTCATTTGACCCTTGACTATATTGTTATTAGGCCTACTTCTTAGGTACCTAGGTATATAAACTAACAGTAAGCTAGTGTTACTATTTTCTATAGTTTATTGTGTAATGTAAGCACCTTAAAATATAATTATATATACATTAGAAATACTTTTCTATTTTTCACACGCACTATGCGCTTTTTGCTGTCCGCAATTTCCTCGTCAATGTAACATTTTTAGATCCTAACATCAATTCCATAATGAGTATTGGAGCTTTGATATATCCATTTAACTGAAAAAATAGGAAAAGGCCCTATATTAGCGCTTGTCCCACACTTTTCATTTGTTCAATAAAAAAATGTGCTGAGATCCGAGGCAAAGCCGGGCAGTAAAGCTAGTTATAATGTCATATTATTATATGTGACCCGTTTTTAGCTGAGTGGGCAAATGCGTCCGGTTCCACCCAAGTCATGGGTTCAATTCTTCTGCCAGATAAGTACTCCATCATTGCACAAGTATTTTTTTCCGCTTATAGTGATGGTAGTAGGTAGATCATAGTATGAGTTTTTTAAACATTGTCATGTTATTCGTAACCTGGGAATGTTTGTTTGTCTTTCTTTAAAAAAAAAATCCGAGTGTTCTTTAGACCACACGACTGAAGTAAAACTTCTATGAGAGGAAGAGAGAAAGAAAATGTGCGCGCGCACTGCTCTCTATTGCTCCTACAGTGTGATACAGACAATAGGCCTGCACTGTGTCTTAAATGGTTCCATGCCAACTGAGAATAAAGTCAACTCAACACCTCCTTGAAAAGTCATTTAAAGCTATGAAAAAAATAATTTTAAATTAGCCGATAACCCTAACCTAACGTAACCTATTAAACCATTTTTTATGCATATATTTTTATCACCCAAAATGACTTATCTGAGATGGTTCTGAGTTGGTTTCATTTCGAGGTGACCGGTCACCGTCTTAAATATACGAAACGTAACTGGCTATGAGAGAAAGGGAGAAAACGTAACTGGCTCTGAGAAAATGTATGCTCGCACCTCTCTCTCCCTACAGTAATATACGAAACGTAACTCTATCTCTTTCTATCTTCACTAACTTATTTCTCCCTCTCAACTTCCGTTCGCCTCGTCCGACACTTTTCGTAACGCTCTCGTCACGCATTCACCAGCTTACTCCCCAAGTCAAGCGTGCGTAAAGAAGTTTTACTTTAAAAAATAACTTGGTGTTCTAAACGTCATTCTTGATTTTTTATCCTTAATACAGCTTTTAGATAGAAATTTCAGCTGAAACGTACGTGCCTCCCAGAATCTAGTTCTTTTTGTTTTTTTACTTCTGCGTGACGTATGGCTGACGTATTTTTGCAGAATTGTTATACAATATTTAAATAAATCGTGTAGATTGTAGATACATAAAATGTATCACTGACCGAAGACAACCTGTAAGTTATATTTACACTGGCTGGTCCAACACTCTACTCCGATATTTTTCAGTACATCACACGTGTTTGGTCGATACAGTCGCTAGTTGTCTAATCCCTGCGCGTTCTGTGTAAATAAGCACCTATCTAGTTAATTAGGTACTTGCCTACTTTCGTAAAAGAATTGCTATAAAATAAATTGTCTGTGAATTCTTTTTTTGAATTTAACCGCGCACTTTTCAGCGCTCAGCTGTTTTACATAAGTGAGTAGATTTTCTGCCAATTTTTTTTCTTCTGCGTTCTAGTATCTAGTATTAACTGAGCGATTTGTTTTATTTAGATCTTTATCATTTTTGATCTATTTACTGTGGACTATTTGTGTTTGTGATACTACCGATCCACTGATTGGTAGATTGGTGAAATAATTAGTAATTACCTACACCGGCCGTTGTGTAATGTTTTGTGTTTGAGTTATTGATTTTGTATTCGGTTGCGGGCATGTTATTGAAGGAATTTTGAATGAAAACATTGACACGCTTCTAAATTAATCTTAAAAATTTCACTGTTTAGTAAAATTAAACATTTTATTATAAATAAATCCAATATTATAATTCGATACTTAATAATATTATAATTCAATCCTAAAAAAAAAAAACTAAAACTAACTAACCATCACGCCGTTTCCCCGCAGGGGTAGGTAGAGAGGACGGACCGCCAAACAACTCGGTCCTGGCACACACTCTTTACTTCACTCACATTCATACATCGTCTCATACATAATCTTCTATTATTCTGACTTTTGACATGGCCCGACTCAAGTATCTGATTCACTTGATCGTGCCATGTCTTCCTCGGGCGTCCCCGACTTCTTCTACCATTCACATTTGCGTCATATATTCTTCTTATAATTCAATCCTTTTGGATTAATTTGAAGTTATCGTATCGTAGGTCACGCAAGACTCAAAATGATACAAAAATAGGATTGTGTTTATTTATTTGTTCATGTGTATAATACACTTTTGCTAAACGTCACTGAGAAACAGTATTTTGTCTTTCTTACTCGTTCTTATTGATATTAGTGAAAAAGGGACAACAAGTGAATAGGTACGAGAAAAAAGTTTTTAGTTACCTCGAAAAGTTTTACAGTGTGTTCTTTTTATTTTTATTTTTCATTTAAATTGATTTTTTATTACAAGTTTGAAACACGCTATATGCAAGAAATGCATCTGTGTGAGTGCTGTGTTCAAGTCTGGTTGCGATGTGCTACGACGTTAGCTACATAAATCACAAAAATAAGTCTATTGTTTTTTTTTAAATCCGAACTGTTACTTTATACTGCTAGGATGTGGTATTTTAAGTTTGCTTTCAGAGATTTAACACGAAGAAGATAAAAACAGAATTAATGTGCGACGTTGTGTATTTCGTAATCTGAGTTATTTTGAACGTGTTCTCTTTTCAGTTATCTCGAATCTAGGGTGCATTCCTAGACACCAACATGCACACTGATGCAATATTTAGCATAATATAATAATAGTTTGAAAATATTTTGAGGTGGAAAATATCAGAATATAAAAATGTAATTTGTATAAAACCATTTTTTTTTTGTAAATTAACGCATACCAGTGAAAGAATACGGATAGTCTGAATTCTCGACAAATCAGTTCAAATTTTGAAAATGACAATTTAAATATAATTTTCTGTTAAAATATTATTTTAGGTGGGTAGGTACTTCGTCGCTTGTCTCAATTCTTCAAACAGACACTTCCAATTTTGAAAATGACACTCAAATTCATAGGAAAAGTTCTAGAGTTCGTTGTACAGGATTTACAGACCGACAGTCACAAAAAAAAAATTAAATTTTTACCGCACACAAATAAATGAAAGTTTCGTTTTGGGAGTGTTATTTTTTGTGACAAATCAGAAAAAAAAAAACAATTGGAAATAATAATAAATAAACTTTTTAGGAAAATTAGTCTTCCTCAAATAGGTAACATTATTTTAAACTCCAAATGGCTCGTAGGAAAATGAAAGTATAGGTATTTAAAAAGCACAATGGTCCAAGTGCATATTTATTTAATTTAACAAAAATACAACATTGGGTGTAGATAGATTTTTAGTCTATCCAAAACAAATACTATTAATTGAACGCTTAGGGTTTGATTCTCGTCAAAGCAAACTCAGTAAAGAAATGAATTTTGATATCCGTGTTACATTTTATTTTTATATTTTTTAAGGAAACAAATACCTAACTTTCACCGATAACTTAATTGGGTTTCTTGTGCTAATGTTGGTTAGATAAAATGAGTTTTATTTTGCCAACTGATAAGAAGGTAAACAGAAGAGGAATATAGGATGGGGACAGGAGATGCTCTCGATACATTCTTTACTCGTGCATTAATTTGTGATCGTACGCATTACTTCGGTTCGATATTTCTGAAGGTTACTGTGAAGAATGTTGATATTATACTAGTCTCATCGAGAGATCGTACACGACGTCATCGTTATAGTATTTTCTGTCTTTTTCGTTTTCAAACAAGCGCCGTGAGAAAGAATATAACGAACGTCGAAGACTATACCATACGAGCTCTCGCTGGGATTAGTTTAAGTAATAATATTAATACATAATATTATTTATGATATAACAAATGTATAATATGTACCTAAATGTCCTTGGACGGACGCGATAGACGTTCATTTTTATACGAGAATAGGCCGGTTTCGTAATTTAAAAGCAATAAAATTAATTATGCAAATAATTTAGTTCTTAAAATACATTATGTGATAATTAAATTACACGGAAATAGCATGGTTTTCCAAATAATTACACATTAGTGAAGTACAATAAATACAAGGACGACAGAGGCTGTGCGAGGAGACGCTGGGTCTGCAATGGACAATAAACGGAGGCAGTTGAATTATTATCCCAAGGCAGGAATACCTCCAGGCGCCTTGTCGAAGCGATGGGCCTCTGTCCCGAATATGACAAGGGGAAGAAGATGAGATGAGAATAAATGTATAAAATCAGAAGCATTGTCGAAGTCTGTAAAATAAAACTTTATTAAATTTATTTTTTTATTTATTTACTCCGCTTCTCGGTTAATACGGAATATTTCTAATTCAAACAGTTAGATTTAGCTTTATTATCACGAAAAGCGAATATTTACGTCGGGGGAGACGAAAAAATATGCATTATTTTAATTTTGCTAAAATTAATTCACTTAAACGGTACACGAACGAACTGCGCTACACCATTTTTATATTTATATTATATTTCATAGACAATCAATGCTGCCAATCATAGAAAAATTATTATTGCCATATAAAACAATAATTTATTCATGTTATGAAGTGAAAGTATTATTGACAAGTTTGAACCTGTATTTATAACAGAATAACATGGAAAGAAAGGTATTAGAATAATTACACTTACCCTTTAGAAAAAAACCTGCTTCCATACAAACCATTCAAAACCTGGGATGTGTATGTTATTGATGGATGACACACAGCTTGAACCTCAAACCAGTAGTACTGGGAATAATTCGAATTAGGTAGGCACTATTGCTTTTATTTTGACGAAAATTTATTTTATAAGGTTGGTACTTCCGACAAATGATCGTCTATTAATTAAAAAAGGAATATTCCGTATTACCCGTGCGTATCCGTGTATCGCACTTCGACAAGGAACATTCCGTATTATCCGTGAATCGGGTTATGTTTTTACCAAAAAAATATTCGAGCACCTCTTGCTAAAAATGCATCTTGATAAATCTCGAGTAATTTTTGGTATCGCGACAGCTGTTGCTCTAATGAAAATTCTTTATCGTGTTTTTAAAACTTTTATGAATCCACCTCCGCACCCTGAGTCACTGACCTTGATTATATAATATTACTAACTTTTCCCCGCGGCTTCGCTCGCACGGTATGCACTTATCAACTATCCCACCTCCCCCCTCCCCTCTACTCCCTCCCGCATTCCATACATTCATTCCCGGTACATTCAGTTTTCAAACAGCTCGCGTGCCACCTAAACTTCATAATGCTAGAGCTCAAAGAAAAAAAGAACTATCCCATTTGGTGCAGTCGTTCGGAATTTATGCGCTTACAAACATTTCGGAGATTTATTTTTATTTAAATATGTGGAAGTTTGTAAATATAATAAAAAATAACAGTCTTTATAATCGTTACGAATCATGTAGGAACTCTCATCTGACCTTTTTTCCAAAACATAAGCTTGTCCAAAAAAAACAAAACATATTCTAATATTTGAATTTCCTGGAGCAGCAGCCGACCAGTAGGTAGGGGGCTGAGTACCTACCAGCACAGAGCCCTCAAATATATCAACACCGTTTCCATGGTAACGATTTGTTTTCTGACGTTAGCAATAACTCGCTTTTGTTAGCGACAGAAAACGTATGATAAATATAATATATTAATATTTATAATTTCATAACGCCAGAGCTTATCATTATATACAGTTTATAGTCCTCGCATATAATGTAGTTTTCTTTTGGTGAAAGAATTTTTAAAATCTTTTTATTGGTTAAAGCGTGAAAGCGTAACAAATAAACTCGAGCAGTTTCGCATTTATAATGTTAGTATAGATAGATATTGTTTCCCTTTGAAATGCTAGGGTCAGTGGACGTTTGCTTGACTCAAAGCCTACCGATTAATCAGCAGGGTTAAATCGCAGCGGTCACAACCAGTGCAGTGGTGAAATTTTTATTATTTTCAGAAACTAAAGGAAAATAGATTAAAATATATAAATATCGAAATGATATATTTTGTTTACCCATTGAAGACAATATTAGCAACTCTCAAACGAAAATTTGAGAGAGAAAAATTTTCGGACTGTCTAGATTCCCAGATGCGAGTAAATTTTCATTTTAGAGTCGCTAATATTGCCTTTTGATTACTCGGTAAGTTATTAATGACATTATGTGTATACCTGGGTGTATAATAATGTCCAAATATCTTTGGCAGTCTTTTTTAAGGACGATTCACAATGGGGTGGTTCTCACCAAAAAAATTATAATAATGCATTCATTGTTATCAGAGGTGTATGGCCGTAGCAAAAAAAGTTGTTTCGGAGGTAATAAAAAAACCCCATTCAAGAGACAGACCCACATTGAGGCCGAAGGATATGCTTCAATTCTTGCTTTTTTCATATTTTCTCAAAACTATGAAAGCAAAAGTTTATTTGTGAAGACATTTTTCATCAGTCTTGTAGAATGCACTTTCAGTAAAAATTGAATTGTGCGATTTTGTATTTATTGACCACCCAGGGCCGGCTTTGTGCAGGTGCAATTGGAGCTGTCTGCTCCGGGAGCTGCCAAGGAGCCAAGGCACTGATAATACCCAATACCTAATGAGTAGTAGGCGGCTGGCGGAGGCAAACACATTGGGAATGTATGGCGAGCGATATTCTGAAATAGATCAAAACCAAATAGCTAAGTCTGTTGGCCCCATAAAACAAATTAGACCCGTCAAATAACGATAGTTTAATTTTTTTGCCTTTAATAATTAGCGGCTCTGGAATTTTCGTTTTGCTCCGCTTTCCGCCTCCTACTTAAGAGGTTTGTTACTAACGCCTGGCCCCGTTTGGCTCAGGGCCTTTCCTGTGAGCATCATGAGTCGTTTATTCACAAAATTGCGTGCTATTAAAACATTATTCCATAATGGTAGTTCGCAGGTAAACCCGAACCGGTCTGATGATTGTTGACTCGTCACAAAGGAATGCTTCCTTTGTGCTGAATGCACCATTTCTTTTTTTATTAGGCCTCCTAACAAAAGCTGTAGGTCCATCAAACTTAACAATCAAACTCGCAAGACCAAACCTGGTGGGGCCCATTTCAGTATTTCAAAGTTGTGCGGGACTAAAGAAATAAAGTCCTTTTCATTGGATCCCTTTGATTTAAAAAAAAGCCTAACACTGAGGTGAAAAACTAACAATAAATATGTTACTGTTTTTGTCCTTCAGGGAAGCTTTGTCGGCGTTTATTGTCAAATATTGTAGTATCTACCAACAGCTTCCCACAATAAAAAAAACAATAATAATGATTCGTGGGTGTAGGAATAATGAAAGAATGATATTTACGTAGTATAGGTATGATGCAAGGTTCGTAGAAAATGCATCGAGGTTAGCTCACACGGGTCTTTTTCGAAAAAAAAACTCGCTGGGCCGCATTTGAAATTTCGAACGCGTGACGTAGCTTGAAGTAAAACACTGCCACTGTGTGTGGTTTGGTTTGTTTATGCTGCTATTTGTATTGCAGTTAATTCACTTGTATTCAGTTAAGTTCAACATGGACTTCAAACTGCGTTACGATTTTTTAGGCAATCACCGCCTTTGATGAACTAACTTTGTTAAACGCATTTTCTACGAACCTTGGGTATGATGAGATTATTCCTAAAGTCTAGGGTTGTGTCATTCCACATCCTATCCTTTTTAATAGTTGAACATAAATATTAGGTACTGATTATTAGCGAAGGTAAATCGATCCTCTTTTCGGGAAGCTTTTACAATATGAAGCCTTTCCTTTGCCAGTCAGCTTTTTGAAAATTCGAATTTTTTGAAAATTGTTTAAAATTTGACATTTTTTGACATTCGATTCAAATGAAGTTTCTGCGTTTCTAATTTCTTCATATTGTTCACAGATAATCTTACGAAGATATCGATAGCGGAAATTTTGAAATGCTGTAAAGGACAAGAAATCCAAGAATGTGTTAAACATGTCATTTTTCTCAGTTTTTTTTTCTCATTCTGCGTCGTCGAAAAATTTCTAGGAATATAATATGTGTGTCCTTTACGACCTGCATTTTAAGATAATTTTTTGTCAGAAAAATAAAAATAAATTAAATTCTGTTGTTGACGAATTTACTAAAAAAGTTGAGCGTTCTGAAAGATATATTCAATGTTCATTTTATGATAAAAACTCATAATTATAGGTCTATAAAACAGGAGAAACGATTTAAAAACAAAAAAAACTTTCTTTTCGCTCTCCTGAACAAATAACATTTTGTCATTTTTTTATCTTTAATCTACCCAAATATGCATATACATTCCAGTGGTCTCGCTAAGAGAATAATGCACAATGCAACTTTTGTTCAAGATACTTATTTGTCGATAAGCTTTACTATTTTTATTTTACAGAGCACTAACGAACAAAGGAGAGGGGCGGCCTTTCCACATTCCCCAGTCTTCATATTTGCGCTATTGAAATAGTTTATTACTTAAAAACAATGAGCGGGTGCTATAGACAAACAAACGGAAGCGTGGTTCCAAATGGTATACCTGGAGCCGATTCCATTAATGGTACGAACGGTGCTAATCCGCTTAATGGTACAAATGGTGCCAATACCAACCGTGGTATCTCAAATAACACAATCCTCAAAGACACAGATGATGCCATTAATGACACCGAAGCCAACGGTGTGGTCTCCAAGAATGGACATGACCAGATTGGAACGAAAAACCTGAGGAGCAAGAACAGCATTGAAGACGATGGAATCTACCAGGTTCGGGCTCAGGAAACTAGGGTCTTGGTGATCTACACTGGTGGGACGATTGGAATGCAGAGGGACAATAGTGGAGGTAAGATGCAGAAGATTAAAGATGTTTTTATTTAGTGATTGAACATTTATAGATCGTTATTTGTAATTTGTGATGTACAATAATTTTTTTTATTTTTTTATTTATTTGTTTTATTTAGTAAATTGTACATTTAAGTTTACAATTTCCTAATTAATTATATCATTTCATATTTCAAACTATATTTTTTCTTGTTCTATGTATCTCCTACAATAAATTTTGAACTTTCCAATTGGTGCGGCCTTTAAAGTTTCTGGTAGAGTATTGTATAACTTCATCCCTTTGTATAGTAAACTGTTCTGCGTATTCGTTTTGTCCTTTTTTTGTAGTCTGATTTCCTTGCAAGTCCTTGTATTATGTCTGTGAATGTCCTTGTTGTATATAATTTTGTTTGAGAAGTATTTTGGTAACATGTTGTTCACTATTTTATGGATAAATATCATCGTGTGCAGGGTCAACATCTGTTTCACGGTTAGCCAATTTAGTTCCTTTAACATTTTATTTACTTTTGAGAATCTATTTCGTCGAAGTATTATTCTCATTGCCCTGTTTTGGAGAATTTGAAACTTATTTTGTTCTCGTTCATTACACAGGAAAAGGATAGTTGAGCAGTAGTTAAAGTGTGGAGCAATAATTGAATTATAAATAGTGACTGCAGTTTTTCTAGAAAGTTTTTGCCGTATTCTTCCCAAAAAAGATACTTTTTTTCCAATTTTCTTTTGGGTATATTAAGCATGTTTGTTAAAGGTTAGTTTGGAATCTAATATAACTCCTAGGTATTTCATTTCAGTCACACTTTCAATAATTTCACCGTCAATTTTAATTTTGCTTTCACTGGATGTCTTCTTATACCCAAACACCATACATTTTGTTTTTTTTGTATTTAATTTAAGCTTATTTATTTTTAGCCATCTTGATACATTATTTAGTTCATTATTAAAAATATTTATTAGTTCTTCGTAGTTATCACCAATTAAGTATATTAGTGTTTCATCGGCAAATAGTCGTACTTTGCATTTTGAAAATATTTTCACCATGTCATTAATATAGAGTATGAACAATAGAGGTCCAAGGACCGATCCCTGCGGTACCCCTAATTTATTTTCCATTGGTTTAGAAAACTGATTATTTATTTTTGTTACCTGTTTTCTGTCTTTCAAATATTCTTCTATTAATTTAATGGATACAGATGAGAAACCAATTTCTTTAAGCTTTCTTATCAGTATATCACTATCTATAGTTTCGAATGCTCTTTAAAAATCCAAAAATATTGCTAAGATAAATTTATTACTATTCAATCCTTCCTTCCATTCTTCGACAATTACGTTTAGTGCTGTTTCACATGAGTTGTTGGATCTGAATCCTGATTGCTCTTGGTATAAAATATTGTGTTTATCTAAGTATTGCAAAATTTGTTCTTTTATTATCACTTCAAGAATCTGTTCATATTTCGGTAAGGTGTTGATTGGTCGAAATTCTTCACATTTTCTGGTATTTTTAACCTTTGGGACCGGTATAATAGTAGATAGTTTCCATGACTGGAAATTTTCCCTCTTCATAATGGCAAATAATTCCCTCCGCGGTGAATTGTGGGCGGTCAATTGTAGTCCGTGAATTGCGGTCAGTAAATTATGTTCTCATTTTCATAGAACCAGGGGGAATACGTCCAAGGAATTTTGGGAATACGACTAAATATCCTAATTTCAAAGACTTCTTTCTTCCTTGCCAGTGCTTGGTCCATTATCTCAGAGAAGTTAGGAAGATATTGATAATGAACAGAGAAGTCATTTTGTGTTGATACCTTCGTCATCAATGGTTTTTTTTAATATGTGTATTTTGCTTTGATCGTATGTTGAATGAAAATTCAACTCTATTTTCAATTTTGGATGTTATCTACAGCTCTGGCTCCAGCATCTGGTGTATTAGCCCAAAGGGTAAGGGTCCTGACGCAGATGCACGATGCTGAATATGCAGCCAAAATGATTGGAGAACCTGGCTGGGAGTCTACGTTGGTTCTTCCAGGTTAGTCTTTACAGAAGTTGGCTCTTCAAAAACGCCAACTTTTCATTAAACATGTTCTACCTATATAGATTTAAACACTCAAGTTTCGTCATCTTAAATATGGTGTGGTTTTCATTTTAAATGTTAATTGATATACCTAATAGAAACCTTGACGAGCCTTATTTAAGTAGAAAACTTTAATTTGCTTAACGGCGAACAAGATATTATGGTTTTCCGTAGAAAGCAAACACTTTCTTGTTTGACATTATAATTAAAATGAAACGCATGCTTTGTTTTTAACCCTCATATTGTAATATTATGTAAATATCATCAATAACCTATTAGATTCGTGTAACGTCCTAATGAGTATAAGCAAACATTTGGCTATTTTCAGATATTGAACATCATGGAATGAGAATAATCTACAAGATATTCGAATGGGAACCATTGACAGACTCCTCTAATATGTCTATTGATGACTGGATCAAAATCGCCAAGGATATTGAGGTAAGAAATAAAATTGAATGGTGACGATATTTTCAATACGTCATAGGTTGTTTGGTGACTTAGCAGGGATGCCCAGGTTCATGGGGTGAGGTTTGTCTAGTTCTTGGCGGCGGATGCGTTTGCCCACCTTTTGCGTGGTGTGCCGGATCGGGAGAGACAGGTTGAGACCTGTGCCACACAGCTATAAAAGATGTGTATGGAATATCGCCATAATATATTCCAATTGGGAATGTATGGCGAGCGATATGCCGAAATATAATATTTATAATAAATATACGCCACGCCATATCTTTTATAGATATGTGTGGCACCGCTTTGAGGGAGACTTTTTCACCTCTCCAGCCAGACTTTCGACCCACCGCCTTGCACTGCAGTGGGAGGGATAGATTCATACGCCCGTCACTCCTAGACACCCAGATTCTTGCCCACCCCTCATTCATTTTTCCTTCCCAGAAATTCCTCTCCTTCCTTTCCATAAAAATACCCTCCACACAGCATCTCCAAAGATGACATATGCCCCGAGGGATTTTTTCCTCGGGGCCTCCTGGGTGGAGCTAACGTAAACAAGTCAATAATTGTTATTTCCCGTAACAAATTAAATTAAAATTACTTCCAATTATTAGTTTTTCCCCTTTTCTTCAGATTTGAATTGTTTATCCTTCAAGCTCTTCTGGGTTATGGGTTCAAATTTTTACGGTTATTATGCCGGCGCCAGACATAAGTTCAAAGAAGTGATCACTTCTATCCCACAAACACTTGGACTTTTATCCCTTTGATGTGCGCTAAAAATCCGACACGGAACGGCAAAGTGCACTTAAGTGTACAAATATGGGACAATAGTATCAAATGCCCGTGACACACATGTGAACACTTATTTGATCACGTCTTTGAACACATGTCTGGCGCCGGCTTTATAATATAAATGTTTATAAACTTTCAACGTGTCATAGGGCATAAGGCAATGGGGAAACCCCGTTTTAAGTCAAACCTCAGACCTCACACATATAATCGTTTTATCAATAATAAAGTTCCAATTAAAATGCTTACTGAACAAAACAGTACTAAACACAGAGGGGCATTAGGTACTAATAAAAGTTTTTATTTTATTTTATACAACTGATAAACAACCGTTTAACATAAAAAAATGTATTTTCGTCAGTTGTGCAAATTTAAACCACGTTTATTAGTAAGAGGGAGAGTGTTACACATTATTTCATTCGAAGATTAATTAAACCTACTTAAAGCGCCATACCCGAGCTCGAAAAGAAGAAGATGGAGAGATATGTAATTACGAATGTTGGAGAGAGCGCGCTAATATTTCAAGTGATAAAATTGAAGCGAAAATTGTGAAAATGTTTAATAAAATACGACTCGTTTAGAATAGAGCAAAAATCTCGTGGGGGTTGTCTAAAACAACGTTCAAAGAAACCCTGTGAATTTTTTCATACATACGACTTGTTAAAAAAGACAGGCTTAAAAATAAAAATTTTCGGAGCAAACTTTGCAATTTTTTTCTATCGAGGGAATTTCATATAATTTGCGTTTCGGCATGGGGGTTGTATGGATATTATATTAAAAAATAATATAAATTTTTTTAAAGCTTAAAAACTTTAAGAATATATATATATTAGATATGCAAGAAGTCGGTAGAAATTCGGGTAGTGGCGGCTTAAGAGGAACGGCTGTGCGGCATTTGCATACAAAACTTAAATTTGATTATAAGGCAAATATAATATTTTTTTAATCAAAAGGTGTAGCACATATCTACACACAAAAACGTACAGAAAAAATGTGTTGCTATGTATCGAAAAATGTGGGCCATTAAAGAATAAAAATTTTCATGATTTTATAGGCTACTAGTTTTAATTGATTTTTCGCGAGTTGTAATATTATTAAAAAATTATCTTGCCCAACCTACTTCGTAAATATAAATTAAATAATTTTATGGAAACATAAAATAAAAATAAAATATTCTTCAAACAAAGCATTTTTTGAGTCGCAATTTTAAATTTATGTATGACAAATTAGGGGCCATCCATTAATTACGTCACACGAATTTCATGAGTTTTCGACCCCCCCCCCCTGTCCCTGTCACACATCGTCACATTTGTGAGACCCCTTCCCCCTAGTGTGACGTCACATATTTTGCAATTGTTCATCTAAAAATAATCAAAATTATTTTTTTTACATGTGACGTCACAGAGCTGATGACCCCCCCCCCCATACCCCTTGTCACACTTCTCTACTACCCCCCCCCCCCTTAAAGTGTGACGTAATTTATGAATGGGCCCTTAGTGCTCCAACGTGAATCGGTCGTTAAAAATTTAAATATACGCCCTTCAAAATGATTCTATCCCATCTCCCATAGTCCTCTGCTGACTGTCACTAATTTTCTGAAGACAAGACTGTTTCACACAAATTGAACAACATCGAATTTCAACGTAAAAATTAAAGTTCTTTGAAAGTTTTATTCAAATAATTTAAGAAAGTTCTATTAAGTGCTATTATTTCATCGTGGGTCGGTTGTTTTACAGTTCTTGGATAATAAAAGAACTTGAATAAAATCTTCACAGAACTTGAATATTAATTTTGAAATTTTAACAATGGTTCATATTATTCTTTGAAACAACCCGTTCTAAGAGCCTTGCACTTATCGTTTACTTAACAACGACATTAATAATAATAATAATAATAATAAGTTTTATTCCAGGATGTGGGGAGGATTGTGCAATCCCACACGTCCCATATGATTGTACATATTTATATACATTAATTGACATATTTTATCTTAACGAATAAATTTTTTCACCTTGATTCTCATGTTTCACGTGAGTGTCCTTTTCACCTTGTTAGAATTTATAATACACTAATTATTATGTTTTTTAATATTGATGGGTCACGAGCTATTTATTTTGATCTAATAATGAAGTGTGTATCATGTAGAAAACCCAATAATAATATTTTAATTTACACGTATCATTAAACTTATTGGACAACATGTTATTCTGCTTGTCACTACCATCAAACTGTTTATAATACATTTAACTATGCAAATTGACAAAAAGACAACACTAATGGTGTCAAATGGGCGAACAGTGTTACTAAGAATTTTTTATCTGATTAGCACAACGATGAATTGTCTTGTTTACGTTGGGGTATTTTCGTCTCAGTGCAACATTTTATCTCTAAGGGGGGTTATCTTCTAATATGATGTAACCATGAGATAGGATAAACAAGGTGATGGTCACGGATGATTGTGCGAATAGTTCGGATGCGTCACGCCTTAAAGGCGTGGAAATATCTTAAGCGGGGTCTCCTCCGACGGTGAACATGAACATTTGCTTACAAATTTGCTTTAACATTTCTGTAAACATTGGCAATGGGGGCGTGGCATTGCAAATTTTTGTGTGAGTCTGCAGTAAGGCTACGCCCCCATTGCCGATGTTTATAGTAATGTTCAAGCAAATGTGTAAGTAAATGTTCATGTTCACGGTAGTAGGAGATCCCGCTTAAGGCGCCGTATCCTCGCTCGAAAAGAAGAAGATGGAGAGAGATGCAATGATGACTGTTGGAGATTGCGCGCTAATATTTAAAACGATGAAATTGAAGCAAAAATTGTGAAAATGTTTAATAAAACACGACTCGTTTAAAATAGAGCAAAAATCTCGTGGGGGTTGTCTAAAACAACATTCAAAGAAATACTGTGAATTTTTTCATACACACAACTTGTTAAATAATAGAGACAGACGTGAAAATAAAAAATTTTTGAGCATACTTTGCGAGTTTTTTCTGTAGAGGGAATTTTATAAAATTTGCGTTTCGGCGTGGGGAATGGATAGATATTATCTTTAAAAGTAACAAATATTTTTTTAAGAGCTTAAAAACTTCAAATGTTCAAGGGAGATATGCAAGAAATCGGTAGAAATTCGGGTAGCGGCGGCTTAAACAGCATTAATTTATAATTCCCGTTTTACCTTGTTGTTGTTAAAAATTAGAATAAACATGACTTTCTAAATCTTCGTACGGTATGCGTTATGGGTTACCGAGGGAATTAAAACTGTCAACCAACGCTCTCACCCAACGAAAGAAATTGGTTGGAGACCCATATTTACGAAAATTGGTTGGCATTACCGGGAACAACCGAATGTCTTACGGTGGGTAGTGGCTAACTCTCGGGTCTTGTAAAGTATGTACGCATTGTGCATGACACACGACCTAACGTACCAAAATGAATTTATCCTAGTCGTCCTTTTTTTAAAGAAATTGTCCTACTCGAGGTCAGAGGGACAAAAATGCGATGGGAGATTTTTTTCTCTAAAACAATGAAATCGTAAGAAAAAAAAACGAGAAATAGCTATAGTTGAAAAATTTCCAATATTATTTCATGATGTTCATGTGACGATAAAGCTAAATTAAACATATATTTTTTATGGATTTTTCATGAACGCATTGTCATGAACGTCCAATAAATATTATTAGTACCTAATCAGTATTTATTTAGGCATGTGTTGTTAAATAAAAAAAATTGTTTCTCCCTGCGTACCCTTTCCCAGTCGTACCCGTTCCCCTTCCGCCTTGCCTTACCCTCTCGTGTCTAAAAATTTTTAAAACGCCAAAGCTCACCAGTGCATATAAAAACACAGTACAGTGTACGTATAAGAAATAATTTCATAACGCCAGAGCTTACTATTATATATAGAAACCATCACGGGCATGCGCACATCAAATCACCAAAGTTTCATTGCAATCTGATGAATGGTTTAGGAACGCATAAGGAACAAACAAAGAAACGTGAATTTTTATACGATTTGCCAATCCGTGGTACTTAAAATGCGCTTGTTATTTCATAAAACGTGGTGAATTCTTTTCACATTTTTTCGGTTGCATATTTTTGTAATATTTATAGCCAAAATACTTCATGACGCTTGTCTGAAAAAGTATTTCTTAATTTCAAAGCTTATAGGTTTATAACTTTAGTGTGTCGGTCGTCGGGAAATTTATACAATATCTCATCAGTCAATCATATCTGAAATCTAAATCCGGCACCATTGAATGAAACTTGGAGTAATGTCAAAATAATAATTTTCTCTGATTGTTGTCTTTTTTCACAGAAAAACTATATGTCATTCGACGGCTTCGTTATTCTTCACGGAACCGACACCATGTCCTACACTGCATCAGCCCTTTCCTTCATGCTGGAGAATCTTGGAAAGCCGGTTGTGGTCACTGGATCTCAGGTAATCTTCAAAATATTAGTGAATTGGTATTCTTGTCAAACGAGAAGGAGAAGGAATTTATTATACGAGTTAAATAGCGTTGTCGCTCTAAACCCTTTGAGAGTCCTGGCCGAGAATATGAAATACTTCCACTCTTGCCGGTCTTCAACTGCTATCCAGTTCCTGGTGCCCTAGTTACGCGGTGTCTGTCCCCACATTGCCCAGCCGCAGCCTATAAAGAAATCTTTTGGGTGCTCGTCTATCTTCTACCCTTGACTTGACACATGTCGTGCCCAGCGGAATCTTTCCAGTTTTGAAAATCTTGTTACCGAACGGTCTTCAAACAGTTGGTAAAACTCGTGATCGTACATATCTATTTTGTCCATAATTTCTCAACACTGTTTTTAGGTATGGCATTCGAATTTTGCCTCAATACCCTTTCGCTGTTTTTGTGAGGGCTCAATACTTCGTGTCTTGGCATTCATCTGAAAAGTTTTTATTTTTCTTTCAGATCCCCATATTCGAACCCAGGAGTGATGGTGCTGATAACTTTGTATCAGCGCTTATCATAGCCAGTACACACGATATTCCAGAAGTGACGCTGTTCTTTGGGAACAAACTCTTCAGAGGGAATAGGTAAAAATCGACGATTCTTCAATGGTTCGATGGCTAACAGTTTGGCTCTGGTGACTCCAGGTGGCTAACCAAACTTTTCGAAGGCAGGTTATGTCACCAAACTATACACGAGGATTGTCCAAGAAATAAAGACCATTCTAATTGAAAAATGGGGAAAAATTTATATTTACAAAAACAACTTATGAAATTTTAGGTACATATCTTCACTATTTTTCGACATAGTCGCCGATACAATCGATGCACTTGGTGAGCCGTGGCACTAGGGCCTTGATTCCTTTATCGTAAAACCCCGCCGCCAAAAATGCAAACACCTCTCCATCTGCTTCCTAGATGGCCTCCAAAGCTTTCCGGCCAAATGTTGCTTCAGGTGAAGAAAATAAGCAAATCATGTCATTGATTGCCTTTTTAACTTCGGGGTTGGGTGGTGAACCCATGTTTCAACCCAAAAAAGCTTCGCCTTGATTGAGAAAGATTCGAAGAGCAGTTCAAAAAGATCCGAGCGCTTTCCACACGATTTTGCTCTTCAGCATTTTGGGAACCCAACTACCCAACTGCCATTTTCCCCTCAAAATCATTTGTGTGGTACACTTACTATCTGGAACCAAAATTGCGAGTTTACGAACTTCGAGAGAGTGGACTCTTTCTTAATTGGGAAAGTGAATAATTGAGATCGCACTGAAGCAGCTTCCAAGCCGGATCACTGCTCGTTTTTTAGGGAAAAATCTGAGCTACACGCTATTGCCGCCATATTTTGAGAAATAACGTCCGCGTCGCCGAAAATTAGGAAAGTTATTTAATTCTTGGACAACTTAATTCTAGCTACATTTCTAGCTCAGACTATTCCTAGAGCATTGAAAATACTGTTTCAGCAGGAAAGTCCCTTTCAGAAACTGTTTGTGGCTCATTTTTATTCAGAAATCATTTTCGTCAACCAGGACTTCCAAAGTGTCTGCGGACAACTTCGACGCGTTCAACTCTCCAAATTGCGAGCCGCTGGCCGTGGCGGGACTGACGCTGCAGGTGGATAGCCGTGCGGTGTTTCGCCCCTCGGCCATCCAGGCCTTCCGCGCGCACACGCAGCTCAACCGGGACGTGGCCCCCGTGCGCGTGTTCCCCAGTATCACGGGGGCTGCCGTCAGGGCATATCTGCAGCCGCCCATCAAAGGTATGGCTAATTAAAGACTAGTAATTTCACTACTTTTGTGTAAATGACAATAATCATTATTTATAATTTATTTATTTCTTTGAAAAAGAATTTGTATTTTTGTTGTTATATTATAGACCTCATTAGGTTATTATACCTCTCTCTCTCTCTCTCCGATGGCGCTACGGCCCATATCGAGCCTTGGCCTCCTGCAACATTCGTCTCAAACTCCTCCTGTCCTCAGCGGCTGACTTCCAGTTTGTTATCTGGAGAAGCTGTGCTACATCCCCTCTTACCTCATCTTTCCACCTCAGTCTGGGTCTTCCCAGGGCTGAGATGTTAGGGGCCTGATATATATCGTACAGTTCTTCGTTGTGCCGGATGCGCCACTGTTCCTCCTCTTTCACGGGTCCACATATTCTTCACAGCACTTTTATTTCAAAAGTATCTAGCATTTCAGCCATCTTTACCGTCAGTGTCAGCGCCTCACATCCATATGCCAGTACAGTTCTAACAATGGTCTTATACCTATTATACCTGTCCTTTCACATATTACAATAATTAGTGTTTTACATTATCCGATTATTCTATAGTGATTTGAATCTCTTAAATAAAAATAAACACGTAGTATATCTTAGCGTGTTTGCTTTTGTTGGTGGTATTTTATGGTTCGTGCACTTCTTATTCTTTATTTACCATTTTTTTAAAGGAAATCTCTTCCTGTTGACTTGATCCAGTTTAAAAAAAAAGAGCTTTTGAAAGCTAGATTGTTTATTTATAATTTTGTGTTTTAATTACAACATTGAAATTAGGGAGTGGTGACTACTACTCGCTACGCTGATCAAGATACTCGTAAAACAATATCGTATTGTAAGGCTACCTTTACATTTTTCCCCTAAGTCACTTACGTAAGTGACTTATAAGGCAAAATTAAGGCAAATGTAATTACCAATTTAAACGACATCGTAAGTCACTTACCGTAATTTATAACAAGTTACAGCAGACGTTCTTATGTAAGTTTTTTGACAGGTCTGATCGCTTCCGCTCGAACTTACGGGTTTTTCTAGGTTGGATGCATATGTGAACGCTCGTGCGAGTAACTTTTCAAAAACTTACGTAAGTCGTAAATTTTATTTATGAGTGTGAAACCAGCGTTGTATTTGTAAACAGTGCATGGGAACATTGCTCTCTTTTGTGTCAAACGTGGGTAGAGGTGCACAATTGATGAGATATTCTTTTCTTCCCGGTGAGCAGACTGCCTATTACCATTATGTAGAGGCGCTGATCATGATGTGGTTGAAATAGCTTGGTCGCGTCGACTACCTATTTCGAATTACGCATAAAATAGTCTATAGGCGTAAATAATTGTAAAAAGTAAACAAAATGTGACGTCATAAAAGTACTTTGTTTTTTAACCTTCTGAAGACCGCCCTTTAATGACCCATTTTACTAGGCCGACTCTTTATCAGTGTGATAATTGAATTATTTACAACTTAATGTTTTCCCACTGCCTACCAGAAAATAGAAAACATAGGTATAGTCTCATTAGTTGTCTCCTGCTAAACTGTGATCAAACACACGCGTTGAAAGCATTAAAAACAAATAATTGTTGATTGATGATAACAGTGTCTAGTGTTCGCCGTGCCTCTTTGTTGGTGGGGTCCTCTCAATTTTACGCAATATTTACAATCGGTCAATATTTTTATGGTACCTACTCTTATTTCTGTTAGTTTTTTGTTTACTTGGCATGGGTGCTGCCTGCGTAATTTTAATCATTAGGCTAGATTTACACTCGTAAGTAAAATTTACGACTTAACGGAAGTTTTTGACAAGTTACTTACAGGAGCGTTTACATATGCATCCAACTTGTGGTAATTAATGCTCACGGAAGTTGTTCGGAAGTTCGACCAGTTCGCTCATGTGGTCGTTTACATCTGTAAATTTATTTGTAGTAAGATGGCTTCCTATCAACAACGATCTGCTACTGTCAAATTTACGCGATGTTTTCAATAAAGACAAAAAGTCCCAAATAAAGTGTTGAAATAGAATTTGGCTTTAATCGTATGTGCTTTTGTGCCGTCTGACTTTATAAGCTATAAGAAGGCTAGAAGTTCGCGCGGACGCGATTAGACTTGTCAAAAAACTCGCGAAAGAACAGCTTCTGTAGCTTGCCATAAATTACGTTAAGTGACTTTTGATGTCGTTTACATTGGTAATTTGGCCATAAATCGCGTACTCAAGCGAATTACGAGAAAAAACTTACGAATGTAAAGCCAGCCTTATCCTGAAATACGAAATTCTGTCTGTGACGTCCCATTCCGTATGTGATGTTAATACGTTCCGTATCTAACCAGCGTAACTACAGGAAAACCACTCTCAAGGTCAAAAAACAAAAATATGTTACGCTAATTCCATTCTGGACTTGTCTTTTATAATAGTAGAAAGTAGACATTTCTTCCCAAAAGCAGCGTACATCACTTTCTCACATTCCCTTTCTCCAAATTCTTTCAACCTCTAAACATACTCCAATCGGAGTTTCCGTTGTCCCGCTGACACCAGGTATTAAAACAATGGAATCCTTCGTATTTTGAGGTATTCACACAACAAACAAAACAGACGTCTTTAAATGTTTTTAATTTATTGTTACTTCTTGAATTCAGGAGTTGTCCTGGAGACATACGGTGCTGGAAACATCCCCTCCAACAGGACAGACATCCACGATGCGCTGAAGGGGGCCGTGGAGAGGGGAGTCCTCATTGTCAATATCACCCAGTGCTCCAGGGGAAGCGTCAATGCTCTCTACAAGACTGGGCAGGTACACAAATCAAAATACTTTATTAAAACGTGTAAAAAATGTATTCATGCCCAGTGGGAGGGGATCTCCAATTGATTTAATCACTGAAAAACTACCAGGAGTGGTGCTATCACTCAAGTAGTCACAATATTTTATTTGTACGCTTCTCAATGCAGGAATGTTGTATCAAAAATTTCCAACGCATAAAAACCACAATCCGTATATATATTTTTTTAATGTTTCATTGTTTCAGTTTGCAAACGAGGTTGGAATAGTATCTGGGTATGACATGACTCCAGAAGCTGCCTTGACCAAACTTTCGTACGTGCTATCAAAGGATGAATGGGACTACAAAACAAAGTGCATGGTGAGTCCTCATATTCCTTCTTGATAAAATGATACAAATTCAAATGAGCAAGATTGAAACATAGAAAAAAATAAAAAATGTCGTCATAATCTTTCTGTAGTAACTTTTCCATTTACCATCTTTCAAATACTTTTTATAACCTTGAAACTCTTTTTAATTACTGAAATTGTCAGAAATTGGTTGTCTATTACGGCATTCAAAATTGTTGTTTCTTCTATTCATCTTTAATACATAATTTTGTGCTTTAAAATTATTTAAAATGCGTTTTTCTTTTTAGATGATGGAAACAAGCATTCGAGGAGAATTGACGAACGGAAAGAGTAAAGCAATGGTACGTCACATAGGTTAAGTTTATCATTAGGAATCTTTAGAAAAGTATGACTTCGTGATATTATTTTAGAATAATACTCGTAATAAATTATGAAAGAAATGGATGCACATCACAAAGGAAGGTGAGGTAAAGTATCTAGGTTCACTATTTGCCATTTCTGGTCTTCTGAACGATTAGTTTTAAAGATTTTGATGGGAGATTCTAAAGCACATCCAGGTAAAATAAAAAAAGGCGATCTAGTACAGTGTTCCGCAAACTTTTTGCATTCAAGGTACACCTACCAATTCAGAAATTTTAGAGGTACACCAAAGAAAAAATTAATGTTTATTTAATATTTATTATTAAAAACAACATAATATGAAAGATGTTTTGAGAAATGTGTTAACTGAGCACAGGTGATCAAAATTTGGAGCAATCGTTGATAATTTTGCTCTCATCTCTTCGTCAATCGTCCTCAGGCGTTCTCTTTTTTTTTTTTATATAATCGTAGTGATAGTTGAAACCCCGTTTCGCATACGAGGGGGACCCAAAAGGGAAGGGACTTTCTTTATAACTTTTTTATTTTTCAGTATTTTTACACCAAAATTTCGTCCCCTTCAAAGTGTTCACCATTAGAGTGTATGCTCTTGTCCAATCTTTTTTTACACTGTTCAAAACAATTTGGAAACTCACTGATTGGAATTTCCTTATGGCCTCCAGCGATTTTTGTTTCATTTTTTCAGCAGTATGAAAACATTTCCCTAAGTCTTTTTTCATCCTAGGGAGCAGAAAGAAGTCACAAGGAGACAGGTCGGGTGAATAGGGTGGATGAACAATCGGGGTCAATCCGTGTTTGCTTAAACAGTGCTTCACGACAACGCGGTGTGAGCAGGTGTGTTGTCGTGGTGGAAGAACCAGCCCCCTGTGCGCCAAAGATTCAACCTTTTCGACGTTTTTCCTAACGCTCTCCCGCAACCTCTTTAGTAAATCCGTGTAGAACTGTCGGTTAACTGTTTGGCCCGGAAGAACAATCTCTGTGTGCACAACATCTCTGAAAAAACCAATTAACATCATCTTACGATTTCACCTGACTTTTTTCTGAAGAGGAAAGAGCTCTTTCTCGTTGGCTTGACTGTTGCGTGACTTTCGTGGTTAACACCATAACTCATCACTCATCACAACTTTGGAAAAAAATCCAAGTACTCCTTCGGCTGATTTGTCAATTCGTGACAGGCTTGAAGGCGACGCTCTCTTTGATTCTCAGAGAGGAGACTTTCGCATTTTCGCTGAAAGAAGAGTTCTTATTCTACTTAAAATTAAATTTTGGACGAACTCGTGGACTCACAGCGACGCGACTTCGCACACTGACCGAAAAAGAGTGACCGTACAACAGCCAACCCTTCAAAACCTGTTCCCTGTCTATTTCTCCCCTCTACCGCCCCCTCTCGTAAGTAGGTCCTGTCAAATGTTAAGAAAATGCAATGGTACTCTTTGAAAGCAGTGGATAGGTACTTATTTTTTAAATGCAGTGTTTCGGAAAATTTTGGGTTTAATGTCCGATCAGTTTTTAACTCCATGAATTCTTCCTGCTCATTTATCGGTAAATGCTCCAGGGAAATGCAATCTGATAATGGATTTTGTACGCAGTCTATAGGTTGCAGGTCACACTTAGGAAAATATAAGTTCTTTTTTCTGCTAATAGCCCCAAGTATTTCACTACCTGCACTTACTTATAACAATATTAGAATCCTTGAGCTCATTTAAATGAGCAAATATGTCCGCCGGATATGCAAGTTTTCCTACTCATTCTTTTTTTTTAAACAGAGAAGCAAATCTGAACCCCCTGTCTCTAAAAACGTGGCACCGCTGGGACGACTAAGCGGGAGCAGCGTCGTAATGTAACATTGCGGCGTGGCACACCAACTAATGACCACGGTACACCAGTGTGCCGCGGCACACACTTTGCGGAACACTGATCTAGTAGACCCTAGGAGTGTTTTTTTTATATTACAGGTTTACAAAGGAAGTGTGATTGGGCAGGGAGATCGGCAGCAACCCGCTATATGTGTTTCTGAAACCTTGAAGACGATACAAATATTAGACGTTGACTTGAGCGGTTGGACAGCAAGTCTTTGCTCATGCGCTATCTTTTGTATAAGGGGCCGAATATGAATAAAATCTTGTTCAGTTTATGGTACTTATTTAATAAATTCAATTTTAATGGATTTAATTCTTTATATAAAATTGGTGTTTTATTACATTTCCCAAAACAATACCTTCTGAAAACAATAACTGATATCAGATGAAATTTTTTTTACTTAATCAATAGCCGATTTGAGAACAATAGAAAAAATTGTATGTAAGAAATATAGAACAGATGTTCAAGAAAAATTTGAAGTGGTGGGTCCATTTCTTTACTCTATGGCAAAACAGTTATTTGTTTCTAGGTTTGTTTACTATTTAAATACAAAAGTTAGTTTATTCCTAGTGCTTCTCACAAGGGATTCTTATTCTGAGGCACGTGTACATAGTTGTAGAGTTATATCATGATTTGCTCATCTTCGGATGTGTGGATGTATTCATATTTGTTGACTTCCTCATCTTCATGGTTGGGCTTTTATATTTTTCTAGTCCTCTTGATATTTTTGTTAATAATTTTTTCACCTCTAAGTTTGCAATGATGAATTTGCTTGTAGGATTTCTCAATAATCGACGCCGTGGGCAGGTGCGTGGGGGTTACAGGTGCCAATGAGGCCGCTTCAGTGGCCGCCAGCAGCGTCATGCCAGCCTTACTCTCGTACGCTGCTGTCAACTCCAGACCAGACCTCATAGATAATCTGCTACGTAAGTAAAGAGACCATTGTTCGCAATCTTTTAATGATGCAGTATTAATCTGAAGGCGGAATTCAAACCAAAGCCCTCGACGCCATCGATTGCTCATTTGGCATATTAAAGTTTCTGGCTTTTAGTGACTTCATCGGTAAAAAATATCACAATACCATATTTATCTATGCCCAAGAATTAGCATGATTTTCTTTGACGCAAACTTACCAGCTAAAATCGGGGAGTCAATACTAAGCTAAAACCTATCTTGACTACATATAAGCAAAATTTGATTGACCCATTGTGGTTTTTGATCATGTCTTGATTGTTTGAATTTTCCTGTTTTTATTGTGCAAGCGATTTTCAATATTCTGATGGGGGGTAGGCTTTCTATTGTCGATCTTTTATATAGGTGTATCTATTTTGTTTAGATTTCGGCGCTGATGTGTGTTCATCTAATTTCGATGGCAGATCCGCCCTCCACGTTGCTGCCTGCCTAGGAGAAATTCCTGTAATGGAAAGGCTTTTGCACGGTGGGGCGAATGTCCATCTGAAGGATAGGTAATTCTAATCAAATACAAATATTTGCTGATCACTTCGATTTTTTTTTCAAAACCAATTTTAGCCCCGATTAAAGATCGAATTTTCGAAATATATATCCAGTCAACTCTTATATTAAGATAATTACATTAAAAATATTTTGACACCAAGATTATTACTAGTTTTTTTTATGCGAATTCTGTTTCGTTGGTTTGATGAAACCACATACGGCTGAGCTATTTTAAAACCACTTTAGGTTTTGTTTTGTCATGCTTTTCAACCTTTTTTGCAAATAAATTATGAACTGAGATTGAATTAACTTAAAGTTTTGATCAGAAGTGGTACAAGATTTGGATCTCGTGGAATTCCCAATTAAAATGCTGCTGGTGTCGATAGTTTTAATTCTTGTTGCCGAAGAATTGAAACAGATCAGAAAAGTTTTGATCAAGATCAAGAGTGGTCCAAGATTGGAATCGTGTGGAACCCCAGAATTAAATGGTTTTGGTGTTGGTAGGTTCTAGTCTTCATAATCAACCAGATCAGTAATTTCTGGTTCATTCCAGGTATGGAAACACCCCTCTGATGGACGCCATACACTGCGAGCAGGAAGGCTCGGTGGCCACGCTGATGAAGTGCGGCGCGCACATCGGCAGCGCGGACTGGGAGCGCACGGCACAGGAGGTCACAGCGGCCGCCTCTCGAGGGCTCGTGCATCGCCTCAGCCTGTACAAGAAGGCCGGGGCCTACCTGGCCGCCACGGATTGCGCAGGCAGGACTGCGCTCCATGTGGTTAGTGATTAGTGATCTCGATCTCCCACAACTGCTTATGTGGTGTTCAAAATTTTTACATTCAAATAATATACCGTGCCGCTGTAAAAGAACGCACGCAGGCGTAAGGAACACGTGGGAGATCAAAAGTGGAGTAATGGTGCTTCATAGAGGTAAGTTAGATTCTTCAAAAGTTGGAGTACCGATTTTGATGACACTGTAAGAGGATGGCCAGAATTTTCTAAATTGCCTGTGAGACCTTTTTTTAAAGAAATATTCCCGGGTTACAAATAACCTGACAATAATTTGAAAATCTCCCGCTACCACCACAGTAATTGAAAAATGTTGTTTGTGTTGTGATGGAGGCCTTAGCCAGCTGAGAAATTGAACTCACTGCACTTGGGAGGGACCTAGACGCAATGCCCTGACCGGTCGCGATTGATCTTTGATTTACTGTGAAAAAACCGAGACATTACTCTCATAGCAAGTCTCTAAATTCAAATTAAATGAAAATTGCCAGAGTTTGGGGTCGTCCATTAATCACGTGAGGCTTGAAAGGGGGGGGGGGGAGGGGTTCGGAAAAAAATCACAAAATATCACAAGGAGGGGGGGGGGGGGGGGGATATAATGAGATATCACGTGTATTTATTTTTCGTTGAACGCACGATTTCTAAACCAAACAGCGGCGCGTGGTCGTGACTCACCGTGCGTTGCGACAACCGCTCGGCTCACCAGTCGACAGTGATTTTGAGATTTTGACGCCGAATACATGCGGAAATCGTTGCCACGTATGTTTTGCTAAAAAAAATATTTTGAAAATTTCAATATTCTTTGTACAAAATAATACACGTGATTTTGGGTATAGGGGGGAGGGGGTTAAAAACTTGCTAAAAACATCACGTGATTAATGGACGACCCCTTTGCTCTATTCCTCGGTCTGTGGCAAATTGTAGATTTGCAGATTGTGGATCATGTTGAGAATTTCCTTAAATTGGTTTATATTTCTATGAATCCTATGGTATTACTATGGTTCTAATTTATTTTATGGGGCCAACAGACTTAGCTATAAAAGATCATTTGGTTTTGGCCTATTTCAGCATATCGCTCGCCATACATTCACAATGTGTTTGCCTCCGCTATCCGCCTACTAGATATGACACAAGAGGGTCAGTTTCTTCATGTCTAGCTGCCATTCTGTGTTTCATCATTCATATAATCCCAATATTATTTCCACAGGCGGCCCTCCTTGGTCACGAAAAGACTGTGGAGTACCTTCTTTCGGTAGGCCTCTCCCATCTTCAGCAAGATACCTTTGGACTCACCCCAGTGGACTACGCACAAAATGGAGCACACTACCACATCTTGAATATCTTCAAAACTGCTGTGCCTCCGATGTAATAAATAAGAAAATAAAAATTGAATAGAAAATTTTTGTAGGTTTCACTTTAGGTACTCTCTCACTAATCCGCCATTAAGGTGTCACGTTAAGCTTGCGAGAAGACTCCATTTTGTAAACTGATTCAAACAAAAAACATGACATTACTCAAACGAAAAGAAACGAACAGTTGCTAGAACACACAACAGAAATATATTTAACGAGCTAAACAGCGGTATCTTAAGGCGCCGTATCCCCGCTCTAAAAGAAGATGGAGCGATATGTAATTACGAACGTTGGAGAGAGCGCGCTAATATTTAAAACGACAAAATTGAAGCGGAAAGTGTGAAAATGTTTAATAAAACACGACTCATTTCAAATAGAGCAAAAATCTCGTGGGAACATCTAAAATAGCTTTTAAAGAAACACAGTAATTTTTTCCATACATAGAACTTCTAAAATAAGTGAAATGAAAGTGTTTATAATAATTTTCGGAGCATACTTTGCGATTTTTTTCTATCAAGGGAATTTCATATAATTTGCGTTTCGGCGAATATTATCACACGTCTAGATGTTATCTTCAAAAATAAAATATATTTTTTTAGGAGCTTAAAAACTTCAAATGTTTAAGGGAGATGTGTAAGAAATTGGTAGAAATTCGGGTAGCGGCAGCTTAACCAGGAATACAAAGCTTGGTGCTCGAGTCTAGGTATGCGGGGAACTACTGAATTTGACATACAAATCCCAGCGGATTACAGTATGTAGTTGTCGGAATATCTAGCGGCGGATTACTGAGAGAGTGGGCAAAGTATAATGCTTTAAGGGAATTTTGAAACATGTCTTTTAGACGGGAGTTTAGAGAATCTCAGCGGCAATATTTCCAAGTTAAGCTAACAACAAAATTTATTTTGTAGTATGTAGAATAAAAATAAATATTACCTAATTAACGCAAATAAAGCTGTAATTGGAGCATTATTAATGTGATTTACGAACGATTTGCGGGTATGCTTTAATACATGGTTAAAAAGACATGCCTTTGCGGTAAATATATTAGGGGCCATCCATTAATTACGTCACACGAATTTAATGATTTTTTTTACCCCCCCCCCGTCCCTGTCACACATGGTCACCTTTGTGAGACCCCCTCCCTCCTAGTGTGACGTTACATATTTTGCAATTTTACATCTAAAAATAATCAAAATTCAGATTTTTACATGTGACGTCACAGAGCCGATGACCCCCCCTTACTCCTTGTCACACAATGTCACACTTCTCTACACCCCCCCCCCTTTTAGGTGTGACGTAATTTATGGATGGCCCCTTACTACAAAGAATGGCGTGAGCTGCTGAAGAGTAGTGCAAATGGAATAATATTTTTTTGGTAGACAGCAGTAACTTTGGGTTTGACATATTATAAATTGAAATGACACAATAATTTTGTTTGAAACCACAATTTATTATTTTTTCTATTACCGACCGGTTTCGCTGTACATAGCTAATCAAGAGTAGTGCGAATGGAATTATGCATAGAATGGTATGACCTTCTATGGAATGGTGCGAATGTGATAAGAAAATCGCATGATTCCAATAAGGACGATGCGAATAGAATTAGAAAAGTGAGGCTTTAATTGATTTTATCTAACGTAGTGAAAAAAATGCTTCCATCTTTAGATTAAGTTCTCTATAATTAGTTGACGAGCCGTCAAAAAGTGACCGTGAAAAGTAACAACTCATTTCAAAATAATATTTTTTAATGACCATCTTTCAACAAATAAAAAATACCATTATTCTGCCACAAATCTTAATAAAGCCTCAATTACATTAAGCTAGTTTACAAGCTACTAGCCGGTAAGTTTAAAAGCGGGTGAATCGGCGAGTGAGATTGTCATGATGACACAAAAAAACTGTCTACTCGCTCAGTAGCGACAGCAGCAGCTAAAATAACGTCTCTCGAGCGAAACAATTCGATCGACATTTTGTAAAAAACTTGAGCTTGCAGTAAGCGCCACACGCTAGCCAATAACGGCTCACGCCTGAACTAATCCTGACAGACAAAATCAGCTGTTGGTGGGCCGCCATCTTTAGGCAAACAATAGCGAGTAGCGAGTAAAGTTGACGACCTTTCAACTTTTTTCGTAGGTTGTCCATAATCTGCTAGTTAGCAAGTAATACGACGACAATGAGCGAGTTTACTAACAGATAGTGAGTTTCTCAGATAGTAGCTTCTAAACTCGCTTTATGTCATCGAGGCTTAACTAATTTTGTAACTTTTGACAAGCCACAACGGTTTGGCGGTCGTTCAATAAACCCAACAATCGCGATGTATGTAGCTCGATAACATTGATTTTGTACTGTGTCCAAGGGAGCAATATTTTTTATACCCAATAATATTTTACAGTAAGTAGAGATCTACATTTTTTGTTCTCAAATGAGAAAAAATGTTAGGAGGTTTTAAACTCGGTCAATGTTATCTAAAAACATACTTATATTTATTTATATATTAAGAATAGTATTAAGACGGCTGGTAGGAAAATATAGTTAAATGAATATCATTTTTAAAGCAATCTCTTTTAATCGGTTGTTACCTATAGTGATATTTAGTTGAATAGCTATAAAATAAATACGTAGAAGAGTTGTAATAAATCCAATAAAAAATGACAAAAAGGAAATAGGCCAGTGCAATTAGCGATCCGCGATCGGAATTATTCCGTTAGTCCCAATTTTTTATATCATCTCCTGATGTAAAATCTGAGTTTTCGATCTTGGCGCACTTGAGCTTTCGCCGCCATTTTGAAAAAACTAGCCGAAATCGCACCAAAATCTAGTTTTTGTCAAATATCTTGTTTCCAATAAAGAAATTGGCTTATGTAGTTTTACAAGTTTAGTAGAACATTAAATTAATTACAATTTTTAATTTTTACAGAAGAAAATTATTTATCTAAAAATTGTAGGTAATTTTATGTTCTGCTAAACTTGTTAAGGTAGCCAAAATTTTTATTGGGAACGAGATATTTGAGAAAAACTAGATTTTGGCGCGATTTTGGTTGGTTTTTTCAAAATGGCGGCTAAAGCTCAAGTGCACCAAGGTCGAATACTCAGATTTTACATCAGGAGATGACTGTTTACAACATATAAAAAAATTGGGACTACCTGAATAATTCCGATCGCGGATCGCTAATTGCACTGGCCTAAAAGGTTTATGGATAATAAATAACGATAGTTACAAATAAATAAAAAAATGTCATTTTCATAGGTACATCACCAAACAAAAATAAATTTATAATGGGGTATTAAATTGTACCTGTGTTTAGAAGTTACTGATTTGTGCGTGGTGATTTAATGTTTTCAGGAATGAAGTGATATTTTTTTGAGTAATAAGCGACGAGTTTTAGATCTAAATGTTATAATTATTATTTTATGTATTTATACAGGTGTAACAACACGTACCGGAAGAATTTTAACCAGCATTTCCGGAGTATAAAAATTAGTTGCGATTTGCTGTCCGACGGTATATTTTTATTATTAAAAACAAAAAGAATTTTTTTTTCTATTAAACATCGCCATCACCAGGATCACGTGATAAAGTAGAAACACAAAGAACGCCGGTTTCGGCTTTCAGATTACCGGCGCCCAGCGTCCGAGTCCGCCGGCGGCAGTTTGTACCGAGTTGTGGACATCTGAATTTGGCTTCACTGTGTGCGATTTCGTACGTTTACATACAAACCCTTTTGTCGGCGCGCCTGCGCCAGTCGACGCCGCGCCGACTGCGAAACCCGCGTTCTCTGTGTTTCTATACATTCGCGCAGTGTTTCGTGTGTTACAGTGCCGCTGGAACGAGACGGAGTGCTTATCGTGTGACCTGCTTGGCTATACCGGACTACTCAATTGCAACGTGTGATAGAAAAATATTAAAATTTTTTATTTGAAAAAAAAAAAAATCATCGGACAGCAAAATGACATCTATATTTCCTACTCCAACTAATACTCAGGAATCACTGGTTAAAATTCTTCGGGTACGTTCTGTACACGTACAACCTTTTCGGAAAAAGTTTATTTTTGAAAATATTAATAATTCTGTTACATGTTTCTAAAAGGGTAATGTCAATTTTTAGATATACATATATTTTTATGCGATTTTTCCTCAAAATTGAGTTTTCTTCCGAATTCTAAAAGAAACTTTAGATTTCGAGAAAGAATTTTTTCGATTTTCGAGGACCAATGTTACACTAGAAAATCAATTTTCTTCAAATTTAAACAAATAATATTTTAAAAAAATTTATTTTTGGAATGAATTAAAGAATAAAACCGTATTGTAATATTTAATCACTAAAGACAATGTAAGCGACTCTCTAACGAAAATGTAAAACAGAAAAATCAAGATTCAGTCGCATCATCAGGAAGGCCTTGCCGGAGCTATCGCTAATATTGACTTCATTGATTAAATAGAATGTATTTGAAAAATAATTGACGTTTAATTATTTAATTTAATTTTAGAATGCAATCTTTTAAATTTTTTTTTAAAAAAATAGCACTTCATAAATTGAAAGTTTTTCAAACCTAGAAGATAATAATTTTATAGTACAAACGAAGAAATGTTTGTATTTATCTACACACATATAGTCTCTCAATTAAGAGCAGAAAACATTAAAAATGGATCTACAAAATTTGTAGTCTGGCAACACCAATTTAACTGTCCAATATTGGACATATATATCCAACTAATTTAACTGTCCAATTGAATTGTCCAATATTGTAATGACACTGAATCTATAAAAATATTTTAAAGAATCTATAAATCACATTTTAAAAAACACTTTTTTGTTCTTAAAGAGAAAAAATTAAAATTGAAGAAGCACTGCTGTTAAATATCTACTTAATGACAGTGATTTGCTTTCATTTAATTTAACATAAATTTGAATTTAACAGTAGGTAGAAAGGAAGAATCACTAATGGTGAATTTAGTTACACTACTTTTAGATCTGAAAGAGTTAAATATATTCAGATCTAAAATTAGAGTCATGATCTAAAGCCCGGGCAACGTTAGAACTAGTATTAAATAAATGTGAGCAATTTCTAAACTGTGCTTTACATTTTATTACAATTTTGTTATTCTTCATTACGTTAATAAAAAATTGTAAAGGTATAATATACCTACAATATGCAATTCTAATTTTGAGATCAGTGGAATCTATATTGCAATGAAAAAAATATTTTTTCACTTTTAAGCCTTTTTAATTTTTAACAAAAATGTAGGTCACAGCTTTACGTTTCCACCTTAAGTTATATTTTTAGTATTGCCATTTGAACAACAGCGGCGCCCTCCTATGTTTTCTACTCTTATTTGACAAACTGTAATATTATATTTTTCCTAAAATGACTTTCAAATACGAATAATATCTTCATATAATTTTATTAAGTGTTTACTTTATTAATTTGCCTAAATTAAAATAATAAAAACATGTTCGAAATATTTGGTTTATTTTATATACACATTATTAGGTACCTACATATAATCAAACTCAGGTAAGTATTAAAAATAAAAATAAAATGTTATAATATTTCCAATGGACGATAATTTACACATCGATCGTTCAGTTAGACAAGCAATATTGAGGAAAGCAATATTCGAATGCTCAACATAAATCAAATATTATTTACACGTGTCTGTGATTTACATATTAAATATGCTATGAAATAACACCGGAAAACATAACGGTCCAGTAAATTAGTATGACACCGTGAAATGTCCTACTAGTGACCCAGAAAACACGAGCATTTTTAATGTCTTCAGTTTTTTCTGCATTATAATTGATTCGACGGTGTTTATAACTAATTTGAGTATTGTACCAGATAGATGGTACACTTTAACATATAACTGCACAGTCAATTCGAATTTCGATTTTTCAGAGATGTCTGACTAATCAACTGGACGATAGATATTATCATAATGTTTTTAGTGTAAACATTTATACATATAAATATAGTAATTACGCTAAAAACATTATGATAATATAATAACATTATAATAAAACATTATGTAAATAAAAAATATCTGTGTACAACACATTCAACTAAGTCCTGTCCTCTATTTTTTGGTGAAATTTAAAACATTTAGGTTTGGAATACCGCCACCAACCTCTGCCGGCGGTGAAAACAGGAACTACAAACACCATCGTACATTTTTTTTAACACTACATATAATATGTTTAAATACCAATTATTATTATTCGGCTCTGGTAATCTCCACAGAAAGAGTCTGGCAGAAAAGTTGGCCTAGCCTAAGGGTAGAAACACGAAGAACGCGGGTTTCGGAGTCGGCGCATGGGCGCAGGCGCGGCGATAAGAATGTTTGTTTATAAACGTACAAAACCGCACACACTGAAGCCAGATTCAGATGGCCACACTCGGTACAAACTGAACAGGCGCAGGTAATCTGGAAGCCGAAACCTGAGTTCTTTATGTTTTTACCCTAAAACAAGAGTAAATATGCAAGCATATCCTGTACAGACAGCTAAAATAGGAACAAACAAACGGAAGGAGCATTTTTTAGATTGGTAGGCCCAATATTTACGATAGTAACGCCTCCGACTGTATATATATACAGATATAAATCAATTTCAATTTGGTAGGCGGGAATGGGTACCGCCGCCCCGGGAACCTTTATTGGATAACCAACACCTCTGCCATAGGTCACCCCAAGTGGTTCGCTACGTTTGGTGATTTAGCAGGGGTGCCCGGGTTCATGGGGCGAGGTTTGTCTCTAGGTCTTGGAGGCGGATGACCAGGACAGACTGAACCCCAGATTCCTACCCACCCCTTAAACCCATTCCCTTCCCAGAACTCTCCTCTCTTTCCTTTCGTAAAAAAAACCCTCCACACAGCATCCCCAAAGATGACATAGGCCCTGAGGGGAATTATTTTCTTCCGGGCCTCCTGTGTGGAGTTCATGTAAAAAAAAAATATATATATATTTGTAATTGTAAAATAAAATTGTAATGCTGACCACCAGTGGCAGCCAGCGAGAGTTTTATATTAAAACTAACGAGTACCCTTTCCTACCGAGTCCCTTTCCATGTTTCCCCGTTCCCGTCACCGTTCTCCTCTCGCAAAACCGTTCACCTCGCGTTCCCCTCTCGCCCCTTCTGCCCCTTTCATTTTCCCCTTCTCCATCCCGCTAACTCCTTTAACCTTCCCCGCCCTCCCCCCTTCCGGAAATCCATCCCCCTTCCTCCTTTCCTGCCTGCCGCCAAACTATACAAAATACACTCAATTTTTAAACAACTCGCGCGCCACCTGTGGTAAATTTTTTAAATATAAATTTCATAACGCCAGAGCTCACCAGCGTATGTAGAAAATTTCACTGGCGTGCGCCCTACAACTCACCAAAGTTTCATCGCAATCAGATGCATGGTGTAGGAAATAATGTCATAACGCCAGAGCTCACCATTATTCGTAGAAACCTAAGCGGGCATGCGCATCTATAGATGAAGATGAAATAAGATTAAAAATAAAACGTAATTATTGATATGTTTGCATTTTGCCTCTCTTAAGAAATCAGTCAGTTATACGTCAGGTGCAGACGACTTACGAGTACCCTAAAACATGAAAATCAGTCGTTGGCGAAAATACTCTTCGATATTGCCTTGGCAATGTTGTGCAGGGCCGCCTGGTTTATTTTACAGCGGGGAAACCTGGCTGTACAGCTCTCGCCACTGTAACCTGAAGCGATGGCTTCTGACAAGAATGTCCCTTTCATCAAACTGAGCAGCCATTCATTACTGAAAAAAAAAACAAAACAAATTAACAAAACTTCGTTCATAAAAATCAGTTTAATTCTGGTTTGTGTTAATTTGTTTGAATTTAAGGTACCGCCGCCACTTGAACCATTCATCGGAAAACCAACACTCCTGCCATGGGTCACCGTAAGTGGTTCGATATCTCCGGTGACTTAGCAGGGATGTCCGGGTTCATAGGGCGAGGCTTATCCAGGTTTTGGCGGCGGATGTTCTTGTTGTTGTCCATCAGCGGTGTGGCTAGCCGAATCGGGAGAGACCGGTTGAAGGAGAATCTTTGACTTCTCCAGCTGGACTCTCTCAACCCATCGCCTTGCACAGCGGTGGGAGGAAGGATTAATACATCTCCCGGACCCGCTGACCCCCAAATTCCTGCCCACGCCCTATTCCTTCTCAGAACTTCCTATCATTCCTTTCCTTAAAAATACCCTCCACGCAGCATCTCCAAAGACGGCACAGGCCCTTAGAAAGATTATTTTCCTCAGGGCCTCAGTCAAAATAAAATACGAAATGTTTTGAAAGTCTTTCCATCATCAACTAATTGCTAAATTGTTAAAATTCTGTTTTAATGGGGAGTATGCTCAGACAACTCCTGGTTATACTTACATTTGGTAGGCGGGTATGGGTACCGCCGCCTTTGAACCATTTATTGGATAACCAACACCCCTGCCATAGGTAACAACGTTTGGTGATTTAGCATGGGTGCCTGGGTTTGTGGGATGAAATTTGAGCAGGATTTGGCGGCGAATGCGTTTGCCCACTCAACGGATGGTGGGCCGGATCGGGAGGGACTGGTTGAGGGAGATCTAACCTAGATTTTGCCAGCCGGACTCGCTCGATCCATCGCCAAGCATCGCAGTGAGAAGGATGGATTCACACGTCCATCCCTCCTCCACATTGACCCCCAGAATCCTACCCATCTCTCATTCCTTCCTAGAACCTCACTTTCCTTCACTTCCCTAAAAAGGCCCTTCACACAACTTCCTCAAAGATGACATAAGGCCCTGAGGGATTTTTTTCCTGTACGGAGCTAACGTAAAATAAGTATGGAATAAGGAGACATCGCCAAAGACCCAATGACAATTCGCATAATCTTTATTAAAAGGACTCGTCTACTATTAGCAAACAACCCATTACGGGTATTTATTCCATCTCACCTGGCAAGCCCGTCCACAATTTTTTCCGAGCTGGTTTGTTTAGTAGCTCCCGAAGATTTGCGCACAAGGGCGCAGATGGCCCTCTGCGTACACACGTCCGCTGGGGCCCCGTGGTCGCTTAGGGCCCGACCTAATTTGAAAGCTATTGATGGATCCACTGCGTCATCACTGTCACCTAAAAATAATCAAGACATATTAAAAAAAATCACGATAATTTAATTATTATATATTTTTTAAAAGTAGGTAATTTATCCACCCCTCTCTCAGAAGTTTTTTTCCAAACCCAAAATATAAAAAGGAATAGGTAATTAATTTAAAGCTAGGTAGGTTCCTTTAAACAAGTTTGTCAGCAAATAGCATTTTGAATTCCAATTCTAATATATTTTTTGAATACTTTAATTTTTGTTTTGTTGAAAAAATCAATGGTCAAAAGTTGAAATGTTGATATGACCTTTAACGAAATTTAAGTTTAAATTACATTTTTATATATTATTTGGATTGATTTTGGCAAAAAATCTATTTGTTATCGTCAGCAAGGAAAAACGCAGGTATTAATTAGAGTACTTGAAATAATACAATTTGCTAACTGTTGTAAATACGTTACGTAATTTTTCGTTAAAAACACCAACAATATTATGTCAACTACAAAAAATCATTGCTCGGTTTTTTCAGTAACATCTTATGTATTTAGTGTGTACTCGTAATAAAATGTGGAAAATAAAACAAAACAATAAAATAGACTGACGTTTACAATATTCCAATGACCTGAAAATCTTTCAACAGGTTGGTCAAAATGGAACAACTTTATCTGATCGAATTTCATATTAAATCAATTTGCCTAAAAACTCCGCCTGGAGGAGCCATCCCAGCGGAAGACAAGAAATTAACAGTGAGCATCGATTTCGGAAAGTTTGCTTCTTTACTCGTTAATGAAAATGAATTCGTTGATGATATATTAGTAGATGACATCTCTGATGATGAATTGGAAGTAGCTCCTCCACCACCACCTGCCCAGGCTACCCAGGATCAAACTATCTCTCCACCAACCTTACCGGACAAGTGCTGTTTGGTAACTGATGAAACTAATGAAACGAAAAGACAGGAAAATCCCAATGAATCGGATAACGAAGACTATTCCGAAAATACAGTGACTGAGAGGATATTCAACTCGGGAGCTTCTTTAATGTTTGCTCACAATCCACCTGCACTGCAACAAACTTTAAAGCTTTTTCCTCTGGAATTATCGGTGTGGACCGATGATGAATCAGAGATGAGGGCTTGTGTCGGAACCACAAAAATATCCTGGGCTTCGGAGTTTATCGAGATGGTTGGTAATTGTCCTAACAAACCTGCTCAAAATCCAGAAAAACCACTGCAGCAAATTCCATTGACACTACAGACGCGAGAAGATCTCAGAAGCCAGATCAGTGGTTCTGTGATCGGTCAAGTTTGCTGCATGGTTCGCTTGACAGCTTTAGGGCACAAAATAATCACTCGTTTTCGACAGGCGGACGATGGAGATGGTTTTTTATTTAGAAATCGCGTGGTGGCATCGTCAGTTAAGTGCAAAAAGTACGGAATTAATACTAGCTGTGTACCAGATCAGATTATTTGCTCCCTTCAGCTAGACAATGTGGACACAGATGGAACGGATATTTGTAAAATAATAGCGGCTAGCAAAACAGCCTGTGAACCCCAGTATGCTGCAGGAAATCAAATGAGAGGACTTGAGAAGCAGAACCGCACTATGACGATTCCTTGCAGTAATCCATCTTGCAAATTATCTCAACTAATCCAGAGAACTGCGGGTGAAGATCCAAAATCGAAAACGAAGGCTGACCCCCCTGGAGCGCCCTGTCCGCTTGGATCATCGCCGGGTTTAAAGCATAATGACGACTGCTGTTGTAACTGCAAATACTTAAATATTCCTTTGGAGAAAGACGCCATACCAACCTTCTCGGACAAGCAGAAGTCTGTCGTGTGCGAAGTCTGCGGAGGAGTATCGTATGATGGCAAGACATGCAAGGACAAGGATAAGCCGGAGTGCTCTGGGCCTTGCAACCTTGACAAGGAGGGACGGGAAAAGAATCCCAATCCCAATATACAGAGAATGCTCTATGAAGGACTCACCAAGATGTTGTCCAATGCAAGAAGTGGAAACCACAAACAGTTCTGCCCAGATTTTAAGCACAAGTCGTCATGTCCAATAGGAGGAGCCTGTTGTCAATAATTGAAAAATAGTACACCCTAAACAAAATGCTAAAAATAAAAACTTAACATTTATACAAATCTGAAAAAAAAGCGCACAAAATAATTAAATGAAATTTTAATTAATGATTGTTAACATTGCTTGCCTCCAAATGTATTTATAAAATTAAACGTCTCTCTGCAGGTTCACCGGCCATGGAAGAAATGTACATGATTGAATTTTTCATACAAAATATAAGTCTTCAGTGCAAAACAGGAAAACTAAAGACGAGTGATAAAAAGTTAACGGTGAATTTGGAATTTGGAAAATTCGCTTCATTTATCGTAAATGAAAATGAATTCGAAAATGATTTATTGCCGCAGAGTTCAAATGACACAAGCAATCCGACAGAAGACTGGCAACTCGATATTAAACCCCGCAGCCAGGAAAAATACACGGATTCGACGATTACATTAGCATCAATGAACCCTGAAGGAGATGAGCTACGCAAGGGGAAAGTGTTTAATGCTGGAGCTTCCATTGTATTTGCTCATAACCCGGATGGCCTCAAACAGACATTCAAACTATTCCCTCTTGACGTAGCAGTTTGGACCAACGACGAGACAGAGAAAAGAGCTTGCGTGGGAACAGCTAAAATATTATGGGATTCCGAGTTCCTCGAGCTGGTAACCCAAAGCTCCAAAACTTGCAGGTTGCTACCTCCGACGACAGTCAAAACTATACAACAACTTAGGAGCGAGGTCAGTGGCTCAAACATAGGGGAAATGACTTGTCTCATTCGCTTAACTCATCTGGGTAAAAAGGCTATTACGTGTTTTAAAGTTGCCAACAGCAGGAAGGGGTTTATGTTCCGAAACCGAACAGGAAATGCTTCGAACAAGTGCAAGCAATATGGATTGAACACGGACCTTGATCAGCTGGCCACAGTTGGAGTTATCTATGAAAGTTTAGAAATACAGGACCCAGATATTGTCAAAGCTTGTGAGAGGAAAAAACAAGTGTCTGCAGAATTACAGGCTGCCGGTTTGGACAAAGAATGCATTATGTTTGTCACGGGGGATCAATTACGTAAATCGGACGAGGACCAAGAAAAGGGCCCCCTCCCTTGTGGAAACGCCAACTGCAAGCTAACAAAGATGATCCAGTCGTACTTGAGCAAAGGAGAGACACTGAAGCTAGGGGATCCGAAAAGTAAGGAGCCGTATCAGGTTGGCGGAGCAACAGCAGCAGCGAAGAAACAGGGGAAAGAGTGTGGAGGGTGCTGCGGATGCAACTATGGTGAGATTCCTGAAGAGCCGACGGAATGTGGAGCGATCGCAGCTGACCAACCCAAGTTTGTCATTTGCGAAGTATGCGGCGGTTACTCCAACACTATTACATGCAAGGACAGGGAGGCTGGTATGGGGGCATGTCCCGGCCCATGCTATCTGCGCACTGATCCAGCGCAGTCCAACAAGCCGCCAAACGTCGAGAGGATGTTGTACGAAGGACTGAGCAAGATGCTGAGTGGATCCAAGAGTGGAACTTGCACTAGTAGCCCAAATGCAAAGCCTCCTTGTAGCAAATGATTTGAAATTATCAAAGTTTAATTATTTTCTACACTACAGAGAGTAATTACTTAAACAGAACCCAATTATTTTCTCATAACCTAACTTGCGTAGTTAATTTTAAAATTTAATGTAACTATCTTACAATAAAACATTTAAATAACAAACCCTTGTTTCCATCAAAGCCTTAATTTGAGAGGCGGGTATGAGTGCCGCCGCCCCGCGGGAACCATTTATTGGATAACCTACACTATCATAGGTTACCCCGAGTGATTCGCTATGTTTGGTGACTTAGCAGGGGTGCCCGGGTTCGTTGGTTGATTTTTTTCCAGGTCTTGGCAGCGGGTGCATCTGCCCACCAACTAGGTACCAGGTCGATTGGGAGAGGCCGATCGAGGGATGGATTCATACATCCGTCACTCCTGGACATTCTGACCCCAGATTCCTACCCACCCCTAACAATCTTTTCCTCCTCTGAAAATTCTCTCTTTCCCTTCCTTAAATAGACTCTCCACACTTCCTCTTCTTCATTTCCTTAAATAGACTCTCCACACTACATCCCCAAAGATAACACAGTATCAAGTCAATTTTAAAAAGCCCGTGTTTAAATCGCACATGTAGGTTTTATTGGTAATAATCTTACAACATGACTAGAAAAAAATGATCTCCCTAGCATATTAAACTAAAAAAATATATATATTGGTCATAGATATCCAGTTGGTCTAACATCGAAGGTTTCGCAGAATGTCGACATCTACCGGACCTGATAGAGGCAGTAAAAAGAAAAGGCGTAAGTCGTACAGGAGTAAAAGGTATATCTACACCGTGGGGGATGAATATCCAGGTAAGAAAATCGAAATAATCATCTCGCCTTACAAAAATCGTCTAGGTACTTTGCTTAACATTAAACTTTCTTAGATCTTAAACGTACTGGTAAATGTAGTAAACCCTAGAGGGTGGTTACAACCCGAGAATCTAATTGCATTTTTTAATCTTCCGATTTCAGGTATAGTTGCTGGACATAAGGAATGTGTTGGAACTCGAGTGGGTTTCAATGGAGTACCTCCCACCATGGGCTGGCTGTGGAATCTTGCTGAGGTTGGATCTTTGATAATTTTATTATTACTTACATTAAAAATGGGTAGCTTATAAGTTTTAAAAACAATAGAAGTTTTTTTCGATTTCAGCCGAGGAAGGGTTGGCGGCCAGGTGCGCTGGGCAAAAGTGTCCTTAAGCTAATGAAACTCAAGTTGGCTCCGCCGTCCCAAGTAGGAACGTCAGGAGGTAGAGGGAAGAAAAAGAGGACTATGGAGAAGCAGGAAGTTGATCAGAGTGACTATCCATCAGATTTAGAGGATGATGTCATAGAACCGAAGGCAGCTCTTCAAGTCAGCAGGCAGGGAGATATCATTACAGTTACTGTACATCCTCTAAGGGATGTTTCTGAGATAGAAGATGGAGAAGACCCCTTCATGAGTTGTGACCCCATAATCTTCAAGATAGTCCAACAGCCAACCCCAGAAAGAGCAGCTAAAAGAATAGCAAAAGAACGTAAACGATATGAAGAAGATATTAAAAAATCATTAGAATCAGCGTTAGAAGAGATATGCCAGTGCGCCTACGAGGATGTTTACTGTACAGACCTCAATGCTATAGACGCTGTCATTGGAAAGGCCCCAGCATTCGTGGAAGGACCCAAGTGTAACTGCAATGAAGACAGCGAGGAGGATAGCGGGTCTGATTGGGATATCGAGTACACTCCTCCATTTGCAATGACCGGGTTGAAGCCTAGAAGACCAACGGTGTGTCACCAGGAAACTCAGTACTCGGAAGCCGACTTTGCCAGGAAGGTGAAGATGTCAGCTAAACAGTTGGCAGCAGAAGCTTCCTCACTGAAGGTAGCTAAATCGGGAAGTGGAAATAGTCAGGCCAAACTAGTCAAGTAATCCGCTGAACAATGGTGATGACGTGCAATCGTAAGATGATTCTCTCCCTATTTTGTGTGTCGTACGGGTATTTACTCCCTTGTGTTGTGTATTATGTTGAGTTTTGATACTACCCGTGTTTTTAATGTTTTCACTTTGACATGTTTGTATTTTGTAATAATAAAGAATGTTTAAAAGTTGTTGGGTTATAATTGTTTCTTTGTTTTGGTATTTTTCAGCGATTCCCAGATCTTGAGGGACGCATTTGCTCGCACAATATTCACTCATTTCGATTAAAAATATTTCGTGAAACTCTTCCTCCACATTATTATGAATTTCTAAATTGTATTTAGTTTGATAAAATAAAGAAACCTAAACCAGCTCAATGATGATCAATGATGCTCAGAGCCTTGTACCGTCTACCGAGATTCGCAATAAATTCAGACACCAAAAAGTCTTCATCGTTTTAAACGTGCTGAAAAAAGTGAAAGTAAATATTAAGAGGAAGGGCTGCGCAGCAATCTTCACACATAACTTAATTTGAGATTGAAGACAAAATATTTAACTAAATAATATAACTGCATAATATTTTTTTTAATCAAAAGGTATTGCAAATATCTAGTACGGATGAGTGCTATTTTATTTGTTTTTGTATTAAATGATAAAATATAGGTAAATAAAGAAATCAATTTTTCATGATTTTAGAGACAACTTTGACACTTTGTTAGTAAATTATAAAAATTTAAAAAATAATCTAATAAGGTAAGAATACAATAATTAATGAAAAAAAATTAAACGTCATAATAAAAGCATTTCTTTGGGTAGATATTTTAATTTAATTACCTACATTTTATAATTCCCCTCAGGTCCTGGGCCCATTTTGTAGGAAGGTCAAAATATTTTCAACCAACTTCCAATGCAAACATAAAAAAAGTTTAAAAAATGGCTCACCTTTTTTTTCTAACTAAAACGAAAAAGACACATATTTTATTAGGCAAATGCATTAAAGTTATCGTCACCTAACTTTTTTTCGTTTCTTGTAAAAATAATCATTAAAACATTCCAAAAGTTACATAATTTTTTTCACATTGCCGTCGGACACTTCGGTTTCATAAATACATATATTACATTTTAATTAATTTGTTGTTAACTTTTAGATTTGAATATAAAACGTTGTGATGCCTTCTCTTTCAAACACCGCTTAGGTCATATTTTTAACCCTGATGGTATTAAGGGAGACTCAACGATTTCTATGAGACCTGTTTGAGATGTTGTGTAAAGCGAAAAAATTAGCTTGAGGGATTAACACAAATAAACAATTTAGCGCACAACTTTCCAATACTGTTGCAAATTGCATTACACCTCTGTTTCGATTACTTGGTATTCCATTTGCCTGAAAATCTGTTTGTCACGTTCCGGTTCCGGTTCAAGATGGTTGACGGCATGCATACTACCTTTTACCCCACCAGAATTTGCATGATCGTGGTCCTACTAGGAGTTGTCTAATCGAAATAATAAATATTACGTTAAGAACCTAACGGCCTTAAGGCCGCACTCTTGAAACGCACGGCGCTGAAAAAGAAGAAGATGGAGAGATATGTAATTACGAATGTTGGACAGAGCGCGCTAATATTTTAATTCGTACAATAGCAGCGAAAATTGCGAAAAAGCTTAATAAAACATGACTCGTTTAAAATAGAGCAAAAATCTCGTGGAACGTATCTTAAGTATCATTTAAAGAAACATTGTGAATTTTTTCACAAATATAACTTGTAAAATAAAAGAAATAGACTTGTTTAAAATAATTTTCGGAGCATACTGCGATTTTTTTCTATCGAGGGAATTTCATATAATTTGCGTTTCGGCGTGGAACGTATCTTATACGAATATTATCTTCAAAAATAACATATATTTTTTTAACAGCTTAAAAACTTCAAATGTTTAAGGGAGATATGTAAGAAATCCTTCTCCCTGTAGACCCTTAAGAAGATTTGAAAAAAAAGAATTATCATTGAGATGGTAACATTTCTTTGGACAAATTGTGTAATTCCTTATTTTAAATTAAAAACAGATGTAACGTAAAATATGTATATTTTGCAATTAATTAGGTATGTATTTAAGTACATAAGTTCAAATTTTTATTGATGAAATGAGAGAGAATTACAAACATTATTTTTTGAAGCGAGGTCTCCTGTTCACAGAACTACTAGGATGAACATGAACATTTGCTTGAACATTACTATAAACATTGGAAATGAGGGCGTGGCCTTACCGGAGACGCATACAAACATGTGCAAGGCAACGCCCCCATTGCGAATGTTTATAGTAATGTTCAAGAAAATGTTTAAGCAAATGTTCATGTTCACGGTCAGAGCAGACCCGCTGTAGAGTAACTATTGGGTACTCACTCCTTTTGAAGGCGTTTCCCTTGGTGAAGTGGTCCACGTTCATGAGTTTGCCCAGGGTGGGGATGATGAACACTGATCCCAGGATTACTACTCCAGCCAGCCCAAAGGCCGCGAGATTCAGATTGGCCGATGGGAACTTCTGCAATAATTAAAACACCCGGATTACACACCTTATTTCACTTTTTTTGAAGTAGAAATTTTTTTAGCACCGTTGTGATTTGAAACTTGAGGAAACGAAAAATAGCGACACTAAAAAGAGAAAAAACACGTACATCTGTAGGATTTAGAATGCCAGAGAATGAGATAGTAAAATCGGTCTCCCCTTTGTGCGGTGCATTGTAGCCTCCTCACTCTTGTCTATTTTAGTTTTCTGAAGGTTTCACTTCTGCCGCGTGTGAATTGCTAGTCTATTTTTTTTACATTAGCTCCACACAGAAGGCCCTGATGAAAATAATTCCCCTCATGGCATCAGTAGCCATCATATGAAAATATTTAAAAAGTTGTTAAAGTGTAGTCGGAAGATTGACTCAACTTAATTAATTTTGTTTTGGCGTAGTCGATTCGACGACGGTTTGTAATCGAGGGTCAACAGAATAAGGGGAGTTGGGATGTCGAATTAATTTAGTAAACAGAAAATCTGTTTGCGTTAACCGCACAAGAATCGCCAAAGATCGTCATCTATCCCAGTGTTTCTTAACCTGTGGTCCGCGGACCCCTGAGGGTCCGCGAATATATGTACGGGGGTCCGCAGTCTCATCTCCGAACCATTTAGTAAAAGTCTCGTAATAGCTACGCTTACTGTGACAACGACGAGTTCTTTTTGGAGAATTCTGTAGGCGGCGTCAATAAACATGCTACTCACTTCAATGACTTTGGATGGCTCGCAATGGCAGCATATTTAGCTGATATCTTTAGTGCCCTTAACGAGCTGAACTTGGGTCTACAAGGAAGCAATAACAACATATTCCAAGTTCAAGATAAAATGGAAACTTTGCTAAAAAAGCTTGACCTGTGGACAAATCGTACAATTAAAAAAAAAAAAAACTATTATCACTTTCCTATACTGTCAGCGCTTTTGGAATCCTCTGGTGGAGCAATGTTGCAACACAAGTACAAGACGAAATTATTAACACCTCCGCGCTTTGAGGAATATAAACGCTAGAAATATTTCGATTCTCATGTCAAAATTTAAAATCGCACGTCGTATTTGCACGAGGCAAGTAAGCGAAAAAGTGGTTTTTATTTATTTTGTGCATAATTTTATAAGAATGAAAATAAGTTAGAACACACAAAACCTCAAAAATAGTCGGGGTATTTAAAAAAAATTGTTTATCGTATTAACTTCAGAGTTAAGTCATGAAAAAACACTTTTTTAGTGGTTTACGCTTAAATTTTTTGTTATATAAATAATAATTTTATTGTAATTCCAATACATAGAAAAGCAACTAAAAGCTTCAATTTATCGGTAGCATATTTTTGATTGTAAACTGATTCGTCGTAAAGATGAATTTAAGTATCAAAATAGGATTTCACGTATAGCTTCATCTTAAGGTCTTCGTTTCGGGATTATTTTCCAGTACCCGACAAAAATAAAAATAACGTAATTTCAAAGAATCCTCTTATCAAGTTTTTGGGTGAATGTAAAGAAAGATTATAAGGAAATATCAAAAAAGCACTGAAACATTTACTGTTTTTCTCAACCACATACCTCTGTGAAAAGATATCCTTTGCTCCTGTATGTACTAAAAACAAACACAGAAACAGATTACAAGTGGAATTAGATTTGAGATTACAACTTAGTAGTAACATCAACCCGAATAGGTATCACTAATTTAGTTGCAAAAAAGCAACACCAACCGTCAAATTAATTAACCGTTAATTAATGTGAAGGTTGACGTTGCTGTTATATATTAATTATTAACGTATTTTTTATAAAAAGTATTCTTTTGTGTTTGTAGTACTAAAATAAATTTATTGCTGTTTTTTTTTATTAAGGGGGTCTTTGAAAATTGTGCTTGATTTCCTAGGGGTCCGCGGCCGAAAAAGGTTAGGAAACCTTTTTGCTGGCTGATTATCCAATTTTAGGAATATTGTGGAGCTGAAGAAAATTGGATGGAAAGGAGATGGTTAAAAGAAAAGCTGCGTTTTTCCTGTTAGTTAGATTCAAATTATTATCGTGAAATGCTGAAAAATTAAAATTTAATATAACTCACCCCCATTAATCCTGTAGCAGCGTCCATTGTTCTCTTGACAGGAATAGTTAGAAAAGGCACTGAAAGTTGCATTTCCACCTGGAATAATAATAATAATAAATTGATGGAAAACGTTTTAAAAATTCAGTAGGATATTTAACTTTAACATTAAACAAATCAATTGTGCGAAGTATTCTCGAATACGGATCCACTATTTGGTCTCGCAATTTTTTTTTTTACATTAACTCCACACAGGAGACCCTGAGGAAAACAATTTCCCTCAGGACCTATGTCATCTTTGAAGATGCTGTGTGGAGGGAATTACGAGGTTCATAATAATTATAGAATCGAATCCATACAAAGAAAATTAACTAATTATTTAATTAAATTAATTAATTATTAATTAATTTTGTGAGACTTTTGTATTCTACCCTTTACTCATTCTTGTTTGTCATTCACTTTTGCATATTTAGCTAACTATTTTTGTTACTATTTTTGTTACAATTTCTGTTATACATTGTATTTAAATCATTCATGTATATACATTTTTGGGCAACATGCTTGTTTTATGTACTTAAATAAAAATAAATAAATAAAACGTCCCTCGATAGGTGATGGAGCAAGAGTCGAATGGGAATGCTCTTACTCCACGACTCCGTGGAGAACTCTCAGAAACCTTCCCTTCCATGTCAGTAGCGTTATCCATTTTTCAATTTCCACCATTGGGTTTCCAACAAAAAAAATTCTAATGGGTAGAGCATTGGGTAGAGGTATCTACGTACATAATAGTTTATCAACCATTCAGCTACTACATCTGTTGCTGTAAAAATGCAATTATTTATTATGTAGAAACTACATAATATATTTAATTAACGAAGACAGTATTAGCGACATTCAATCGAAAATCTGAAACAGAAAAATCAGACAAAAATTCGGTCACATACAGGAATCGAACCCAGGATCTTTGCCTTGCCGGGGAGGAGCTCTCTATAATGAAGACAATATTAGTGCTGACTGTTGCTAATATTGTCTTCATTAATTAAATATTAAAATTTGAGGATTTACTCATTACGTTAAAAATAAGAATAAACGTAATATATTATTAATTTATTTTAACCACAACTCATCAAAATAACATCAGAACCACTAAAGAGACATTATTTTAGGATTAAATATTACCAATTAATTTTTACCAAAGTAAAAAAGTTAAAAAACTGATTAATTAAATTTTTAAATTGACTAACATTTTTGCATTAAGGTACTGTAGTAAGCGCCCAAAAAAAAGAAGAAGGGAGAAACGTAACGATTGTTAGAGGGAGCGCGTTAATATTAAAAACGAAAATATTTAAGCGAAATATTTATAGATTGGGGTTTTTCCTCTTTAAAAATTCACGCACTTCTCTTCCCGGCTTTTCTTACCATGGTCCAGATTCGAGATTCAAAGGTGAAAATATTCGATAGGTAACTTTTTTATTATTGTACACCTCTTAGCAAACAATATTATCCTATTTTATATCACATTTTATCTAGAATACACCCCGCTTTCAAAGTTCCATCGCTTCTCTGCCTCAATGCCAATTGATTTTTTTAAAAATATTACTAAAACGTACAAATATTATTGCGTCTTTGAATTTTTGAAGCTATTCCACCAAAAACCCTCTTGAAGAGTGAATGCCAAATACAATAAGTTTAACTTACAGAGATCTCGTCGTCCAAAGTGTTGAAGCTCAGGAACCTCGGCTGCTTCCCAGCCCTTAATCCCAGGAACCTGCCCTTCATCAGGTGATCTTCATCCATTTTCAGGAATGGATCCGAAGTATTGTCTACCGCAGCTGCAGCACTCACAACAAAACCACTAAGGCACAAAACAACGGCGACGATCACAAACACTTTGGGACATTTTAAAAATAAATAACACTCAGACATGATTGATGTTTTGATAGTACTGTCTCATTAAATAATAAACCTGAAAAATCAATTTAAAACTAGCAAAAGCAGTACCTATCTACTTACTGCATTAACTAATTAATCATCTGAAAGGCCCAGTGAACTAATTTAAGTGAAATAGGTGGGTAAACCAACTTAGAAGCACCTCAGAAAAGTCACTCAAATAAACAAATAATAAAAAAATTGGTTAAATAGGTTACGTTAGGTTAGGGTTATGGGCTATTTTAAAATGATTTTTTTCATAGTTTTTAATGACTTTTCAAAGAGGTGTTGAGTTGATTTTATTATCGGTTGGTATGGAACCTGATTTTTAATACGTTTGTAAATACTCATATATAAGCAGATAAAGACCGGACACTTCTTCCTTTGCGCAGATCAACGTAATGAAAATGAAGTCTTAAAGAAACTTCAAATAAAGAGAATTGTTACGCAAATTAAGCATTATTTGTTTGTTGTCGCAGATATTCCGGAGTGCGTGAAATGTTAAGTAAACAAGGCAAACAAAGCGCATATTAAATTCAGATGACAATCGCCCCAAACTTACACAGGAATCGGAGTGACCGTGAGGAGTTTCATTTACGTAATTGGGTAGGCACCAAAGTTGAGCTACAAAACTAAAATTATAACAATTAACCCCGTAAATCACCAACCCGCAACGAAAGAGCGGTAATAAAAATCATTTTAATTGATGATTTGTTGCATTAAAAGCATTAGTAATTTTTTAAGCACTTGATTATGACATTATTATTTTACTTGACCTTCAACTTCTGACCTTACATTCATTCCATGTCTCAAGAAGAACAGGTCAGTACCTACCCACTCATTTGAACAATTTTAAATATTTCACATCACTACAATAGTATTTAAAATTCGAAGGTTAGCCCGACAATAAAATTTTTTGACAAACACACCGCGGTGTTGCCATAAAAGAATATTTAAAAATAATAGCAGGGGAGGTATTCCAGTACCTACTTAAATAAAACGTGTTGTAACCGTCACCCGCGAGAGTTTCCTCAACACTGACAAGCTTTTCCGCTCAGCGGCGCTTTTCCAAATGAGTGCCATTGTTAATTCCAACTTATTTTAAGGCAATCTCAAATATGAATGTATCTTTCTTCTTCAAAACGTAACATTTTATCTGGGCGATTATGTTCTTATCTAAGGATTGATCGGCATTTTGCGAAAATTGCGCAATTGTTTTGGTAAATAAATGTGGGGAAAGTCAACGCGCAAATAAAATGTAAACAAGTTTGTTTTATTTTTTACGGGAAGACAATGGAGTGTTAATTGCACGGAAGGAAGAATGGCGAAGAATCGGTCGAAAAATGTTTTTGTCGCCAAAATATTTTCCAGTACTTAGGTAGATCGTTATCTAGAGAATGCCATTGATTCAAACACACTAACAATACGGACAGATGTTGGTATCAGTTAGTATTCGTGGAATATCCTATGTTGTGTGGTGGAAAGGCAGTGGGGTAGAGACAAAATCGTAGAGCCCTGGGTAATGGTGAGTAAGCTTGTCGAACGAGCCTTTCGATAAACGAGCATAACCTTTTTTCTTTAATCAAAATATGTTATGTGAATGAAAGAACCGATAAAATAAAATTTATATTGTTCGCTTAGTGACTAGGTTTTAGTCAATCAAATATCTACCCAGGGATGTAATAGATTTAGTTCAATCTAATTCAGTGGTTTCCAAAGTGGTCCCAGGAGTCCTCAGGATCATTCAGGGCGTCCGCGGAAAAATAAAATTGCGTTGGGGGTCCCTGAACAACGCCAGGGGGTCCGCGCAAGTTTTAATATAAAATAAAATAAAATGTGATGCGTGAAGTGCATACAATAAATTTTTCTAGTCTTGGACAAAAAGAAGCATAATTTTTTTGTATTGTTATTTTATTTAAAAAAAAATTTAAATACATACATATTATAACAGATTTAAACGAAAACAATATGGTTCTTAAAACTAATTACAATATAAGTATTAATTTCTTGTTAACAAGCTACCCAACTCAATAGAGAAAGAATTTCTCGTGTTTGAATTTTGGAGTAGTGCCATTGTGAAATAGGTACAGAAATTATGTTATTAGAAGTAATTAAATTAGAATTATTGTTGCATGAATAACAAATAAATTAAAGTGTAATAATATCTGCGTTTGTTGCAAAACTTTTGCTGTACAAACAAAACTGAGAAGAGCGGAATGTTTTCAGTTTCCAAATCTTTCAAAATTGCAAAATAGAGATGAAGATTTGTTTGCTTATTCAGAGCTTCATTCGGGGGGGGGGGGGGGGGGGCGGAACAGTGGGCCAAAAGAGTTTGGGAACCACTCAAATTAATAAGACAATCGGAGGCATCGTACTAAATAATGAATGGAGATTAAGTCATCGCCATGTCACTAAGAACCAGTGGCATGGTGGAGTTGATTCTGAGTTGGCATGGAACCATATAATCGACCAGAGGTTGACAAGCAACATCATTAATTTATACTAGCTAGGACGAACAGGGGTAAAGTATAGAATAGGTAGTAAGAAATACGGAAACACTACTACTGGTGTAGACGAGATAGTAAGAAATAAGGAAACAACTAGTTGGTAGGTACCGCAACTTTGAACAGAGAAGAGAAGGGATGAAGCCGCTTATGAAGGCAGTGAATCGATAATGCAATTACTTAAAAAGAATAATTGAACCTAATGATGAACACAAAGTGCTATATGTAGGTACTCGCCATTTCCCACTCCAGGGTAATAACCGTATCTTATGGAAATACGTGATGCAAGTCCTCTTCCGAATGCGCGAGCTGGTGCAATGATTGCATTTCGAACAGATGTCGAACACCTCAACGAAAAATATGCATATTCACACGCGTAAATCAACGTGGTAATTGGGGTGATGACTAGTGCTAAAACTTCACAATAAAACAGTGCCGATGACTCTGGCCGGAAACCCAGAACGATCACCAAACGCCTTGATAATAACATGTCAACGACTATGCCTCCGCGGAAGATAATCGGAATGGTCTCGCTTCGTGCAACACACATGCATTGTGACACTGAAAGCGAGATTATGACAACATGTTGGAAGTCAGGAAGATGAGACATAATGTTGGCGGAATCAAAACAAAAGAAAGGAAAAGGCAGAATAGAGAATTAGATCTAACAATACCTAGAGTACTTACTTTGGATTACTTCATCCAGCCATTGTTTCTGCCCAAAATGTATAACGGATCGTCATCTATATAACGCTGTTGTGATAGAATTACGGCTCAGTTGCAGGGTAGCATCCGACATCCGATAAACAAATTAATCACCTGAAGATGCTGAAGAGTTTTGTGGTAGCAGTCGTGTTGGTAGCGCTGAATAGCTCGGCGGATGGGGTGTCCAGTCACAACTATAACTCAGAGTAAGAAATTTACTTTTCCTTCGTTGTTGGACAATCGATGGATCGAGTTGTATCATTCTGTGGATGTGTCATCAACGAATCAATCAAATTACTACTACACTTAATATACACTTAATATTACACTATACACTCACTATTACACTGTGTATGTTCATTTTGTGCACAGCTGTTTAGATAATTTTTAATCGTGTTTTTGCTTTATATGCCCACTATTTGTTCTTTTTAGGTACAATAATAAAATATATTAAACTATATTACCCACGCACAGGCTGCGCCTTAGTGGGTTCCCATTATATTTCTTATTATTTCATGATATTGTATACATCTAATGTAAAATTTGGGAAAAATAAAGGAAATAAAAAATAAAAAAAAAATACAATAAAACTTTGCGTACAGTCAAAAAAAAAATCGCGGTAGGAGCGAAACTTCACGAAAAGAATCTCAACCAATGGGAGGCTTGAAAAGTGATGTCATAATCAAAGCGGCTAATGAGCGCAGTTTGACGCTTCTTAGGTTACTTCATGCGTTATTTCAGTTTCATAACTCAACCAATAGGAGCCTTGAAAAGTGGTATCATAATCAAAGCGCCAAAGAGCGCAGTTTGACGCTCCATAGGTACTGTAATGCGTCATTTCCGTTTCACCCGAATTTCAAACCACAACGGGGCTAAAGTTACTTCAATAAAATTGTAGGTAAATTCATAATTGTAAATGACCGTAATGTTTTAGGAAATCAAAAAGAAAAGTTTCCAAAAATCAAAACTTTTTCATGAATCCGGTTGCTGAAACCAACAATCCAAATTTTTGACGTGATAACGTCTTATAAATCGATGAACGCCGGCTGCGCGCACGGAAAAGCATGGCTCATTGCCACGTTCCGCCTGAGCCGAGCGTGCAAGCGAGAGCGCGGAACAAGCGTTCGGCCTAAGCGTTCGGCTTGTTACGCATCTATCTCTCTTCCACTCCATTGTTATTATATGACAATATCACGTAAAATTATCGTCCGTAAACCGACTTTACAGACAACCAAATATTATTTATTTTTTATTTTTAGTACAGCAATACTAAAAGTATCTTTGTGGAATCTCAGACTTTACCGAACGCACCTTATCGAGGCTATGGGTAACCGCCCCGAAAAGAAAAAGTATATAAAAATTTTGACTTTGATATTTTAATATTAACCTATTTTTCGTTGTTTTTTCAGTAATGGATTCCACCCCAACTCTGGCTACTACCGCGCGCTGGACCAAGTGGCTGAAGCGTCGGAGGGGGTGGTGGTGAGGAGACAGAGCCAGGGCCAGGGCCAGGGGGTAGAGGGTAAGCAGGCACACCAGGAGGGGGAGAGCAGGGAGAGCCTGGAGCAGAGGACGCAGAGGTTCGGCATCTCCAGCTACGGGGGTAGCGGGATACAGGTGGGATAATGTCGGTTAAAGACGGAACTATTTACAAAAATATAATTTTGCAAAAAAAACAAGTAAGTTATTATGACAATTGTGTTCGCCGGTTTACGACGGGCGATTGGCATTTTCAAATGCATCAAGAAAAAACTACGTATCTAGGTAGGTACTGTATACACCAGCGTAGAAGTAGGTACAAAAAATCGACACTGTAAATATATTCGTTTGACATCCGTACCAACTTTTATCAAAGGTATTTTTGACGATTTTAGCTTAAAAATTGGTAAATAATGCACAAATAAGTAAAATTTACAAAATTTTAAGAAACCCCCGACACAGAAAAGGCTGATAACCTTGAAACGCCTAAACAGATTTTCATAATTTGTAGCTAAGAACCATCTCTATTACGTCACCTTTCAAACAAAAAAAACTGCATCACAATCGGTCCATTCGTTTAGGAGCTACGATGCCACAGACAGACAGACAGACACACACACAGACACGTCAAACTTATAACACCGCTCGTTGCGTCGGGGGTTAAAAATTAGAATGTTGAAATATTTTTAATTTCGGGGGCCAACTGTCGGGTCACCTTACCAGTGGCGTAGCTAGCATTGGTGGCACGCCATGTTCTCTACGCCCCCCCTGCTCCATGGCCGCCCTGTTTGTTTTCGATTGAGAGTTTCTTCGAAGTTTTTATTTAACCCATGATTTAATCAGGGGCGTAGTGTGGGTGTGGCACCCGGGGCGGATAACGTGGTGTCACCCCCCCTCCCCCCCATTAAAGTTGACTTTAACCGCAAATTTCGACTTCATAAAAAATAAAAACATTACTACCTAGTCAAATACACCAAAAATTGGTCCGTCCCGTGGGGGGAGGTGGACGGGCTAGACTCTATGGTTGAAATTTAAGAATCCGGCTAAGAATACAACTCTGACACTGTGCGTTACGCAAAACCGTTTCCGTACGTGGAGTTTGTATACAAATCTACTTTTGTAATAGAACCGAATTAAAGTGATGCCAAAAGAAGGCACCACTTATGTTAACAACTTGGGTAATTAGCATCGCCTGGCACGCGTAAGTATATTGGATTTTTAATTTCGTGAATCTTCGGATATGGAGATATTGACGATAGTATGATTATTATTGAACCTGGCAGTTGTGAATAACAATACCACGCGTCTATATATCATATATGAAGTCATTGCCTGTTGCGGTTACTCTGTCCCGGTGATTAGCTGTCACTGGATCCCATTGGATCCGAGGAACCGGGTATTTTTGGAACCATTCCTATCGGAGTTATAAAATGTTCACCAATACTCAAACTGGGCGAAGCCGAACCAAAAACCGCCCACAGGGCCTAGCAGATCCTGCGGAGGGTTTTTAACTGCTAGTTGTAATAATTGCGAAGAAATTCTAGAATTATTTTGGAGAAAAAAATATTTGTAAAATGAATCTTATAGCGTGTTTTATTTTGCAGAGCGGTTACCCATCAGGATCCGGGTCCCCGGGACTGTATGGCCCCCTGAAAATTGACCTGGGCGGGATCCTGCTGGGGTCCCTGATCGGTCTGGGGGCCGTGCTGGTCCTGCCCAAGCTGGTGCAGGCCTTTTCCTATTCGTATGGCGGAGGATATGGAAGGAGTGAGTATTAATACTTTTTTTCTAGGAAAATGCGTAGGGATATTTTTACAAAAACCTTTCTCTTTTTGATTTTGTTATGCGACGTTTGAAAAATTATCAAGTTTTATACATTTCAAAAATTTCTTTCGGAAAATTGGATACTGGGAAATTGTATTAAAGTTTTTGAAACTGAGAAAATCGAAGTTTAGTCCATTGAACTTTCGAGTTTCTGGGAAGCTGTTTAAAACTTAAACGGTTCTTTTTGAAAATAAGAGAGGGCACCACTTCCGTTTACAACTATCGAATGTAGACTCCTTCAGATAATAAAACTCAAAGTGTCAATATGTAATATCACCTATGTATGATATAATCATTGTTAATTATAATAATTCTATAATAGGTACCACCACAAAGGAAAAAATATAGACTCTGTAGTAATTTTAAAAGAAAATATGTATTTGAATCACCATAGTGTAATCAATTATTGTAGAATTATTGACTGTAGTAAAAGAAATCGGATTGAGTTCAATATATCTAAATGTTTAGTTTTGTCATTCACTAGGGCTTGTCATACCTGGTATTACCGGTATACGATGGACGCCCGAAGTCTAAAACTTGTCTCCAACATGAAAGATCTTGGAATCATGTTTGATAGTAGGCTGGCATTTCATACTCATATTTAGATGGCTTGCAGCACTTCATTGAGAATGCTGAGCTTTGTTCTGCGTACTGCAAGGAATTTTAGAGACACCCGGGTTCTCGTAATTTTATTCAATTCCTTAGTAAGGAGTAGACTTGAAAGTGGGTCGGTAATTTGGAGTTCACACCAAGTAAAATATTTCCTCATGTTGGAGAGAGTTCAGAAGAAATTTCTAAGATGTCTATACATGAGGGAGTATGGCTATTATCCGTGGCTCTATCCTACCGACTTTCTTTTGGGTATGCTCGGAATGAACCATTTACGGGTCAGAAGGCATGTACACATTGCTACTAGCATTTCTTCAGATTGATCCGCGGATGGTTTGAAAACTCAGCTATCATGGAGAGCATTCATTGCTATGTTCTCGATGGGTATCTTTGCCACCGACAGCATAGACTGTTCTATCTTCCGACCCGCAGGACTAACTTGCCAATGGTCATGCCGGTCGGGAGAGCAATTTTACGGTTGAACAGAATTAATTCGGATATCGGCATATTTAGCGTTAGTGAAGCTGCCTTTAAAAGGCAAGCTCTATTAATTCTTGTATAGTTCTTATGCCTAAGTCTTCATTGTAATACTCTTACAAATGTATTTTGAAAACGCATTAAAATGTAAAATTTTGTAATGTTTTTGAAATAATACATTGAATTGAATCAAACTTTAAATACAATATAGGTTAAATTGTAGCAACCTAAATTAGTAGACGGCCTTAAAACTATTGTACTTGCTTTAAAATGATTCCCGCAACAAAATGCAGTGAACCTGAGTGATAAAAGAGCATTTTTCTTATTGATTAGTTTGATGGCGTCATACTATTTTGCAGATTTTGGAACACTCGTAAATTGTTTATCAGGTACGGTCTTTAGGTGATGTATTTTTGTCTTTTGGTATAATACAAACAGTAGCGACCCGATGCTGATATTTTATCTAATGCTCTTCTCGAACTTAAGAATAAAAAACGGCTCGACGCCGCGGTTTTTTTTTTGATAAAAAAACTCCGGTCATTTTTGATAAAAAAAAGGACTGGAGTTTTTTTTATTGTGACTACGAAATATTTTACGAGAATGTTGAATTAATATTATTTTATTATTTGAGTCATTTACATATTATGTTTTCAAGGCTTGATCTATACTAGTTTATCGTTACAATCAGTGGCGTAGCTAGCACGGGCGGTACCCGGGACGGATAGCACAATGGGGGGGTGTAATGTGTTAGGGTGGCACGAGCTCTAACAGAATATTTACCACAACGGAGGGGGCGAAACGGGATAGGGGTGGAACGGGGTAGGATAAGTTGGGGCGAAACGGAATAGTTGGTGCAGCTATCGGCTCTACCGCGTTCCGTAATTCAATTTTTTTTTCGACGGTCAAGTGTCACCCCCCTTCGGGTGGCACCCGGGGCAGACCGCCCCCCCTCTTACTACGCTACTGGGTACATTTATCTATAATTTCAATGTACATTTTCTATTCCCTTGGCAACAGGTCTAATAAAAATTTATGATCCGATAGAATCCAGAAATAACTGCTCTATGCAAGTTTCAAAATAACGAAGAACCGATTCTATTTCGATATTATGTTATCGAAAGAACATTCAGAATATCCACCTATGAACTGAAAGGTTTTTCGTGCCGGAAAATCTTACTTCTACGCGGCGTATTATAATAAAAAATACATGACTTTTCCTTGCTGTTACAACAAACGAATCATTAAGCCCTCAGGCTAATTTGTTCGGTTTTCGGAACAACTCATACAGGTCTCATAGAAATCGTTGCGTCTCCCTTACCATCATGATTAAAAATATTATCCTGGGGGGTTAGAAAATTTATTAGTTTTTGGGACTTCTGCTTACGACAACTTATTATTTAGATCACACTGATAAAAAAAGATGGCGCAATCAGTGTGGGCCATAAACATTTGAACTTTTGAAACAACCACGAAAAAATACAGATTGTATTTAATAAAATATGCTGGAAAATCATTTCATAATTTTGTCAAAATGGCCGCCATCTCGCCGCTGGCATTCCTCTAATCTGGCCCTATAAAGGCCCTGATCGACGAGCGAGTAAAGCCGTGGTCTTATGGCTCGTCGGTAAAGCTCGCCGGTGTATCATTGCAATACCGCGGTTTTGTGAGTTGTTGACGAGCCTGGCTTGCGGCTCGCGGTTCGCCATGTTTGCTTCATTTTTACTGGGCTCGTCGTTCAAAACCGCGTGTCAATCACGGCCGGCAAGCCAAGTCGCCCGAAAATTGGTGTTTTATTTGATTACAAAACAGAATTCTCCACTAAAATTAAATATTATAAATTCTTAATCATTCGTAAAAAAATTGATTGTCTGTAAAGTCGGTTTACGGACGATAATTTTGCGTGATAACGTCATATAATAACGATGGAGTGGAAGAGAGATAGATGCGTCACAAGCCGATCTCTTAGGCCGAATGCTTGTTCCGTGCTTTCGCTTGCACGCTCGGCTCAGGCGGAACGTGACAATGAGTCAAGCTTTTTCGTGAGTGCAGCCGGCGTTCATCGATTTATAAGACGTTATCACGTCAAAAAATTCAGTCTTTGCGAGCTTCCCACCGAAAAGAACGAAACAAAGTTATTGCAAGCATGAGAACCGGCTCCGGAGTTGGAGATTTGTATCAGCCAATCTCTTAATTTCGTGGTATGCTATAATACCGAGATAACACAAAGCTTCAGACTCCGAACAAGACATGTTAACCTCAATTCGACTACGATACGACTGTTTTGCTCGCTAGTCGATCAGCACCAACGAGCCGCGAGAAAAACCGACGTTCTTTAAAAACCGCGGTATAGGCTCGTACGTCGATCACCCACTTTAGGTTTTTGAAAACTTTTCGACACAAATCTCGGGGTATATTGACCTTTTCTTGATGGATTTTCTTCTTTAATTGGAGTAAAGTCGCTGGATTATTTATGTAGGCTCGACTTGTAAGATAAAATATACATGTAAACACAAATATATCCCAAAAAAAATTTTTTTGCTGGGGTTAGATCCGGGCTACGGGTAGGCCATGGAGTATAGGAACATCTCCTCTGCGCGAGATCAGTTTTGTTAGGGAAAATTTCTTTAACCGTGGGTAGATATACTTTCATTGGAATTACGGCAGGTAGCACCATCTTGCTTCATCCAAGTCTTTTATTGTAACTAACGAACTTCTGTAACTACATACAGATATGTTTACTTGCGCCATGTTATCTACGCCCCCCCTGCTCCATGGCCGCCCTGTTTGTTTTCCATGATTTAATCAGTGGCGTAGCGTGGGTGTCGGCCGCCCGAGGCGAAGGCAAATTTCGCCCCCCTCCCCTTATTTGGGCACTTCCTACCGGATTTTTTCAAGCGCCGGGAGAGGGGGGGGGGGGGGGGGGGGGGGGTAAACGGAAATTCATTTTTTTTATATCGACCTCATTTCATACCGGTTTTTAAAATCACACGTGACGAGTAATCTTCCAATAAAAATCTTGTTTATAAATTCTACTGCAAATTTCGGAAATCGAGAATGGTATCCATATAATAGGATTTTGCATCTCGAATTTTTACACTGTGAATTTTTACACTGCGAATTTTTACACTGGGACTTTTTACACAAGACAGCTTTTAACTTAAGATTGATCCTATGTAAGAATTCCCAAATAATAGTTCACACGGAACAGTGAATTTTTCAGAATTTTGCAGCATTTGCTATGCAACTCAAATATAAAGCTTCACTGGGTAAACGGTGAATCTGCAACGTGTTATTTAATTTATCGTTTTATTCGAAAACAAAACTGGTTTAAATTAAATCTGTTTGCGGCGAATTTAAACTACACTCAGAGCGTGAAAATGGTTTTTCCTTGATTCTGGTAGCATAAACATAGTCTGTAACTAGAATTTTATAACTGCACTTCGAATAATAAAATATTTTCCTTCGAAATATGTAAGCAGATGAATGCAAAACTGGAATTTTACATTTTTAATACAAAACTGGTATAAGTTAAATCTGTATGCGGCGAATTAAAACTACACTCAGAACATGAAAATGGATTTCATTTGATTCTGGCAGCACATACGTAGTCTGCAACTAGAATTTTATAACTGCACTCCGAATAAGAGAATGTTTTCCTTCGAAATATGTCAGCAGATGAATCCAAATAACTAGAATTTTACATTCTGTACCCAAAACTGGTTTTAGTTAAGTCTGTATGTGGCGTATCAAAACTTCACTCAGAACATGAAAATGAATTTTATTTGATTCTGGCAGCACATACTTGTCTGCGCAACTAGAATTTTATAACTGCACTTCGAATGAGAGAATGTTATCCTTCGAAATGTGTCAGCGGATGAATTCACAACTGGAATTTTACATTCTGATCACAAAACTGGTTTAAAATTAAAAGTGAATCTGCTTGTGAGTCCCCAGTTTTAATTTTTGAACCCCCTTAATCCCCCTCCCTTGTTTGTATACATCCTTGCTCTTAGGGGCCATCCATAAATAACGTCACACGAATTTCATGATTTTTTGACCCCCCCCCTTTCCTGTTACACATCGTCACATTTGTGAGACCCCCTCTCCCCTAGTGTGACGTCACATATTTTGCAATTTTAAATCAATTTTTTTTTTGCATTTAAATAACTTAGATTTTTACATGTGACATCGCAGAGCTGACGACCCCTCCATACACCGTGTCACACTTCTCTACTCCCCCCCCTTAAGGTGTGACGTAATTTATGGATGGCCCCTTACCTCCAAGCGACCGATTTTTTTTCAAATTTGACTGACAAAATTTCAACTTTGGACTCGATTTACTCGAGAAGATCAACTCCAATAATTGTGATGTAGATTGACCCGTTTCCCGTTCTATTACGAAGTTCTGGACACCGTTTATAGATATAGCTATTTCGATTCCCAATGGTGATCTCTTAGAAAGGTGAGCATCTTCAACTCAGTAAAGAAGTGCTGTAAAAATTTGCAGGCTGCGCAGCTTTGTCGAAGTTACCAAAATCGGTTTCTTCACTGGCCCATTATCTTGTTGTCAGACTTCACAGTGAGCTTTATCACGAAAATGGCATTTTGAAAATTGCAAAGCTTTTTCTTTCTGGAATTTCTGGATCAATACAACTATTTTCAGCTGGCAAAGTCAATTTCATTACGAGCTATAGAGCTTTAACAAGATGGAAAAAAAACTCAGGCAAAGCCAGGCAGCAACCTCCATAATTTAAACAATTTGTTTATCTTCTCCAGGCATAGAAGCAGAGATGAGTGCCTTCACGGAGTTGATCTCAAAGGTGGAGCGGACGCTGGAGAAGAACAATGTGGACTCCTCGTCTTGTGCGCAGAGGGCGGCCTGCTCCTATATCCAGTCCTCTCTGGACAACATGGCGGTGGGCAATGCCACTGATGTCGACAGGTTCATAGCCAGCCTGTCCAGGTAGGCTATTATTTGATTAAACATGCATCGGACTTCAGATGGGAATTTGTAACAATTATGCTAGTGTCACATTTCCCGTTGAAACAGGGCCATAGCCAGAGTTGAATTTAAGATAGGGCAGCGGTAATTCCAGGTAAGGCAGAAGTAAAAATGTAACTTGATCTGATCTGGTGAATGGATTTTCTTCGTACATGTGTGAGGCAATACTTAATTGGACGATCAAAACATTTAGTTATTTAACAATGATAAAGGATTACCTTGTGTTCTTTCACCAGGTAGATAATAAGTATTTGTACACAAGGTAATTCTCCATAATTGCGAACAATGAACTTCAGAAAAGTAACTGCAGCATCAATGGATTTTCATTTATTAAGGTTTATATTAGGTATCAACAAAATTTGAAATTACAGAATAAAAACAAAATTTAAAAAATAAAAAGTCCTTCCTTACAACAATCGAATTCTTCGATTCGACATAATATCATTAAAAATAAGAAGTACTTCATTTAGATTAGATCAACTGACTTAGTTCTTTTCTTTTCAACGGCTAGAAACAATGCCTGCCATTCTTTCGTGACCCATTGACAGCCTCTGAGGCCTATTGATTGAAGTCAATGTTGAAAAAGTAGATTCGCACACAGCAGTGCTGCAGCCTATTGTTGCCACAGATGCCAAAAGTTTATACGTATCTCTAAACGCCTCCCGCTGCCTGTATCAAACTATGAACAAACAGTTTACTAGTATATTATCATAGTAGATGGTATTTCTTAAGGTAGGGCACAGGTATTTTAAGGTAGGGCATTGCCCCATAATGCCCCCCCTAGCTACGGCCCTGCGTTGAAAGCGTCAGTGTTACTTGGCTTGACCTATTTCAGCATATTGATGGGAATGTACGAGATATGCTCAAATAGGCCAAGCCAAATAACACTGGCGCTTTTAACGCTAGGTGTGTCACTAGAGTTAAACGGAATGTGTCCCAGATAACTGAAGTAAATTGGTATCAGTTTTTTTTCATCACTTTTAACGACTTTTCAAAGGGGTGTTGAAATGTACTTTGTTAACCTCTCCGCGAGTGAGTTTTGGCGAACAAAAGTGTACGTGAGGAGTGAGTTTTTTTGGTTAATTTTTTTTATAAATTATCATAGATTAATAAAAATAATATTATATTTTGAATTAAAACTTCGTCGACATCAATCCATAAAAATAAACCAACATAGAAAAAAAAACATGTCCATGCAAAAAAACTGCTTCTTTCCTCTGACAACTGCTAAATGACACAAAAAGAATTTTAAACTAAAATTGTGATGTTGGTATTGTAGGTATGTCTACCAAAACTTCAACAAACTACGCACAGATGTCAATAGAAGCCACTAAAAGTCAAATAGTTTAATTAATATTACGGTAATTGAATAATAGTTGTGGACGAAACGTTTCGTCCATACTCTTCTGAGCATTTATTCTCTTAGCCGAACCGTTTCGTCCATACTCGTGGAGAGGTGAAATTAAAAAAGTTAGAGATTTTCAAATAATGTCAGATTATTTGTAACCTGTGAATTTTTTTTTTTATGAATTGAATTTAATATTACTTGTTCTATTCTCGCAGTAACTCCCTGGTAGAGAACATGCTGGATGGAACGGCAATAAAGGAGGCCGTGGAAGCTGGGAAAGATATCAAAGCTGACTGTGTGACCCTCTATCCTCGCTGCCAACTCGACAAGCAGAAGCTGGTGAAGATCATGGCCAACATGCTGCCATAGGACAGCCACTGACAGAAGACTGGATTAATTAACTAATTTATATAATATTGTAATACTTTTTGTTGAGATTTAAATAAAAAATATTTTAAAGAGTTTTTCTTGCATAATTTTGATGGGTTGGTAGATGATTTAAACTTTAAATTGCTGGCAGTTTCAACGCAAACCATCCTATCATGTGGCATGTTTTAATTATGAAAGTCTTGGATCACATATCGCATAATTCAGACCTTATAACTATGTATAGTATGAGCCAAACTTTAAAGCCGACCTGAAAGGCTATTCCCTAAAATTTGTGATAAGAGATTGTTCTCCCGCGAGAAGTGCTGTCAGATTTGTGTGATTTTCTACGGCTGTTATTTGCTTTTTCTATCGGCCGATGTCAAAATTTCAGCTGTGAGCTGTCACGTATTTTAGTTTGGGTCGTTTTAAACACGAATTCCTGCAAGTATGCATGATTATTTATTCAATTAACAGCTGTAGAAAATCACACAAATCTGACAGGACATCTCGCGGGAGAACAATCTCTTTCTCACAAAAGATAGAGAATAGCTCTTCAGGTCAGCTTTAAAGTTTGGCAGGTACTGTACTATTTTTTCTTTACCACTTTAGTCATTTTTTTTTTTACATGAGATCCACAGGAGGCCCTGAGGAAAATAATTTCCCTCAGGGCCAATGTCATCTTTGGGGAAGCTGTTTGGAGAGTTTTTTTAAGGAAAGGAAGGAGAGGAGAGTTCTGGGAAGGAAAAGGGTTTAAGGGGTGGGTAGGAATCTGGGGTTCAGTGTATCCTGGTCATCCACCTCCAAGACCTAGACAAACCTCTCCCCTTGAACCCCGGCGCCCCTGCTAAATCACCAAACGTAGTGAACCACTTGGGGTGACCTATGGCAGAGGTGTTGGTTATCCAATAATGGTTCCCGGGACGGCGGTACCCATTCCCACCTTCCAAATTGGAAACAAATTTCATTGAATAAATTACTGTAATCACTTGTCGTATTGGATAAATTAAAAACATTCCAGTCTTATTGATGGAGTTTTAACTCCTGGACTGCCGATTGCGCGCCCAGGATGCGCCATAAAAAAAATAAAATTTTGAGATGCGATTTTAAACCTTATGTATAAAGAAAATGTATGAAGGACAAGGTCAGAATCGCTTGGGGCATTCTTGTTCTTGACATAACAGATATAAGGAACACACCTAGCCTCTCAAATAATCATCTTTGCACATATCTATGACTATCGAAATGACATTTCTGCAGCGATTTGAGCTGTCAAACTTTGAGCGTCGCATGTCATGAAAAGATCGATAAAACTATCAATTTGTCAAATAAACGCAAGTAATATTATTTGTAAGCATAGTTTATTGTTCAGGAAACGTGTTTTGGTAAATATTATATACGATAGCATAAAATAAATCCGCAAAATATTACGTCAAAGTCAAAACATCGCGAAATTTTCGAGTTTCCTCCCTGGCATTTGAGAGGTTAACTGATATTCCAAAGCTTCACAACTCATGATGGAAATGACAGGGCTTGCTGAGCAAATTTCGTGTCAGAGCTCACTTTTTATTATGAGTTTTTAAAGCTTAAGAAAAACAGAAGGAAATGAAATGTCAGGAAAAACTATAAATAACAAGATCAATTTTCAAATATGTAAACGGTTAATTTATTTAAAAATATATACAGTGTTCAATATTTACGATTTGTATCGAAATTATTATAATCTGGCAATATTATGCTCCCCTAGCTAGGTACAGGCAGTAATGCTTATCAAAGGAACCATTGTGTCCCTTATTCATAATAATTACAATTATTTAAAGTAACCGTCTGAATGCCCTGAGAAAAAAAAAACAATGTTACTCTATTAAAGATGACTTATAAAACATGTACAACAATAAAAATAAAAAAAAACATTAATTCCATAGAATGTCTTGTGTTCCTCACCCAACCAGAATTTATTAACAATCATGCAACTGGCTTTTGAAATCAAAAGATTCCAGAGATGATTGTTTAGTTAATCAACAATTATCTGAAAACAGGAGAAATTAATCGTACATTATTGATCATTATGCATAAAAAATTTCAAAGTTAACCTTTACAACACACACAATTTGACACAACATATTTTAGTGAAATATGCGACATCCATGTGCGGAGATAGCAGCTGATGTATCACATATGCAACAGCCGTGTGGATATGGTTAAACTGAGATTGTTTGAACAGGAAAATCATTACGCATCAAAAAAATTCAAAGTTAACCTTTACAACACACACAATTTGATACAATATATTTTAGTGAAACTTCATGGATCACATATGCGACACCCATGTGCGGAGATAGCAGCTGATGGATCACATATGCAACAGCCGCGTAGATATTGTTTGAACAGGAAAAAGCTCATATTGTTTTACAAAAAAAATTAACTAATCTTCAATGCTTTCTTTTCATTTTTTATGTGTCCTTCCAAAAACCAACACATTGCGGGTTCATTGTACACTGTTTTGTTCTTGCAGAAATAATGTTTCAGTTAAAACTGAATATTATTCGGTACAACACTTCATCAGTCATTGAAAGTATCAGGGGCAGTAGAAATGGACCGGAGATCCATAGATTTGAAAGCCAAATACATATAGAATAAATTTTTTCTTTGGTTCGCTTTGTTCTTTATTTTACCAGTCACTTCTTAAACCCATTTAGAAATGAATTATGATTGAATTTTGGATAGAAAGTTGCAATTCTATATTCATTTAGTATAATGTTTGGTTATTTTATTGTGTCACTAAAGTGGTTTTTAAAACCCATAACTACTCGGTTGTTTGATCGAAAGTTACTGTCGTTTGGAATTTCAGCAAAAATATTATAGTTTGACCGAATTTAACCTTTACATTACACAGCTTGGCGGCACGTTGAAACATAATATATGTACTCTGGTGACATATGTAAAGGGTCACACATACGTGACAGTCGCATAGATGGGGTTAAAGAATGAAGGCTGTTGGTATGCAATGGGTTAAGAGCCTGATGACCTTAGGAAGCAAAAATATTCATTTCCTACATAATTATAATAAACTAAGAAATATTTTGATTACCCCATAAAAGAAAAAAAAAAAGATTTTTGTGACATTCAATAAGAAATTAAAAATAATTAATGTTCAATATTTATTTTAAAACAATAAAATCAATATCGGAAGATGATAAAGTATTAGATTTTCTAAAAAATAATTTTCAAAGAAAATGTACAGGTTCATCCAGACAATTTATTTATTGCAATAATTATACTTTAATAATGATGATCAAAGGAACAAATTGTCATTAAGAGCATTAGTGCACTAGGGGTTAGGTTTTGTAAAAGTAAAAATTATAATATTTATTACAATACAAATTTTACATAATAATAATTGACTAAAAAATGGTGACAAGAAAATCTTCTTGAATGGCGGAATACACAAGATCTCCTAAATATAGGAGAATATAACAAAATAATAAATAAAATAAAACGTAAGAACCTTTGCCTATATTAGCACTTACTAGGTATATTATTAGAGACCTGATTATTTCGTTTGGAGTCTTTTTATTTTTTTATTATTAATCCCACTGACAGAGCAAGTGCAACCACGGTACCCCCAATTCGGGAATGTTGTGAAACAGAAGGAAATGTGGAAGGTAGAGGGCTAGGGGAGAAATTGGGAGGTACATGGCTATTCAAATCTAGATACCATTCATAGCTAAAGCCATTTGATTCTTAATTGTGGTCTCTCATCCAGGATATTATTCAAAGTATCTTCAACTACGGAGTGAAGATAATATGTATACGGGTTTTGAAAATGTTTTAACAAAAATGCCAAAATTATTTTTTTTTTAGTTATTACGCAAAAATTCAGATCCCTAATTATTATTATCATCGATTCTTTGTTAAATTATTTTCAATCAATAGAGAAATATTGAAACAATGCAATAATTATAATAATAACTTTGAATAATAATTATAGTAAGTACCCTATCTCTAATTAAACATAGTTTTATTGTACTTTAAAATTTTTACTATCTACGACGGCGTGTAAAGTGGCGAATCAATATTAAAATAATAATCATTCATATTATTAGAAAATATATAATTTAATGCATGGATAACTAACTGCAAATGGTATGTATAAAACTGTTTCAACCATGCTACGCTAATTCCCATCACGGAGAACAAACATTCATAGTGTCATATCTCTCAATCCATTCAGAAACCAAACCAGTAAAGTCCGAGTAAAAGCAAATGTTTTAAAGTGCTGTGACGATGGAATTAATTGTAGCCTTTTCAATGCTGGCATTTTCAACCCAATCCCATCAAGCTGACGTTTGAACACAATTTAAGTTTTAGTGAAACTTCATCGATCACATCGTCGCCGTAGATGCCAAGGGAGTCAAGTCACAAAACCACAAAGCTGAGAAAACGCCCCTCAAAGATTTTCGGTGACACAAAAATCACATTTTTTTGTTATAAGTTTAAGGTATAAAATACCTTGAACACACCTAGGGAAGCGGAATAATTTCTATGGAATTCTCTGTGCTCTCCGGCCGAGACGTTTCGTGGCATTTGAGCTGTCAAATCGGTGGTGTCGTTCTCGTGAAAAAGATTGTAAGCATAGTTTATTGTTCAAGGAATTTGTTTCGGTAAATATTATATACGATAGCATAAAATAAACCCACAAAATATTATGTTAAAGTCAAAACATCGCGAAATTTACGAGTTTCCTCCCGTGGCACGTCACGAGATAGAAGGGTGAACTTTGGTCATAGATATTTTGTGATGTTATTTATGCGGCTTGTCCTCATTGACTGCTTTAATTTGTATAAAATTTTTCGGAAATCAAAAGATCTATGCGGCTTTTAGTCATTGACTGTTTTCATCTAAGGACGGGTTGTTTCAAAAAATTTGATGGATTCATCAAATATTTGAAGTTAATTTTCACGTTTTGTGTAAGTTCTATTCAAGTTCTGTGATTATTTCAGTTTTGTGAAGTAACTGTCCTATAACGATGTAATAACAGAACTTGAATAGAACTTACACAGAACGTGAAAATCAACTTCAAATATTTGATGAATCCATCAAATTTTTTGAAACAACCCATCCTAAGTGTGTTAGATCTATTGGCAATTTTCAAAATGCTCATATTAAATGGAGTGTTTTATGGCTCAAATCCATTGACCACGGCAACTTTGAAGGTTTTAAAACACTTTTGCATACTTAACTCATTTTCGCCAAATTTGTGGCTTGGCTCCCTTGACATCTACGGCGATGACATACGCAACAGCCGCGTATATAAGGTTAACAGCTTGATGATTTGTAGTCATTGTTCGTAGCAAAACCAACAATACGAAGACTTGAACAGTCACGGCTACAAATCATTGGTCATCACAGTGAATTTTTACAGTTTGCGTGTTATGGCGCGTTAACATTAGGTCGCTGACCGAATGCCTCAATCGGCCTGTTTATTTTAGGTCGCCGACCAAATAATAGTTTATATCAGCCGGCGGCCGAAAGCGGGCTGCAGACCTTCACAACGATGCGTCCAATGTCGTAAACGAAATAAAAAGAATCGAAATGCATGGAATGGAAATTCGCGTAGAACAATATTAATATTACACAAATGAACATGTTTCGGTCGCCTGAATACAAAAATAACAATAATGTAACAAGTTATATTCAGGATCGTTGGTTGTACACTGTGATATGTGTGTTAGGGAGAATACAACTCGATCTGAAGGCTTGGTGTACTACGGTTGTGTTGTTTGTTTATGTAGTGTGTAGTTTGTTATCGCGTATCCGTGGGGTTAACACATCATGCTGAGGAGGGGGTTGGCGTACGCCATCGGCTTTACGTTCGGATGTGGCTGAAAGAAAATAATTATTTTGTTAACATCATGTAAACAGTGGTTGGTCAATCAAAATAGCGGTGTTAAATGCCAGCCCAGACACTGATGTCAAGATGGCTACCTATTACTAGTTTCTATATTATGGTGGAATTTTATTTATTAACTAATAAAACATGATGTAAGAGAGTACAACGTGAATTAAACTTACCACAGCCTTGTAGGAGGTGAACTTGGGAGTCATGTCCTTGCCGGTCATGTTGATGAAAGCACCCAGATTGTTCATTGTGTCACTAGAAGAATAGATATAAATTATTACTTGACAATCTTTATATACATAAAAATCTCGCGTCCCAATGTTTGTTCGAGATAAACTCCGAAACTATTTAACCGTTTTTGATGAAACTTGGCTTACTGTGTGTAATTTGGTCCAACTTAAAAGATAGGATAGTTTTTATCTCGATTATTGACCTCATATTTATTATATGCCCTTTATTATTGCAAATTAAATGTTCATTTAATGGTTGTTATGGGACGATGCTTTGTAATTATTTCTAAGTTCCATAAGCTTCTAACAGATGGAGGTGTGAGTTAATTTATCTACACCACACTTGGTTATCTAGGTTGGTAAGCATCCAGTAGACGGTATTGTGTTTCTGAGTCACAGCAACGCGTGGCCGGGTCAGCTAGTATCTAATAAAAAAAGAGCAATAATAGGTACTATTTTATTGTATGCAGCCCTGGTTTTAGAACAAATTATAGTAACTTCAAATGTGAGATTATCATTGATTCCCGAATTTGATATTGAACAGGAAAAACGTCATAATTCAAAAATGTTCATAACATTGCATATTTAATTTGTTGAAAGTGAACAAATATGCCTCTAGTTCTTATTTATCCATGTTCACCCAAATCAGAGTTCTTTAGGATTATTTGTTCATTTTGTCACGACTATTTGTGCATCATCTTGGTTTCATCGTAAGAAATACAAAAGAATTCACAAACATTGTAATTATCAAACAACTATACTTTGCATATGTACGAAGCCATCTAGAGTTTGCGTCAACTGTGTGGTCTCCATTTTATGCCTTACACATAAACAAAATTGAATCGATTCCGAAAAAATTCATAAAATATATTTCTTATAAATTGCACAATCGATATAATAATTATCTTGATGCAACAATATTTTTCAAAATTGATCCATTGAGTGAACGTAGACAATTCTCCGATGCAATGTTGCTATATAAAATTGTAAACAACGTTACTGACTGTCCTGAGTTATTGAACAGAATTGATTTCAAAGTACCTACACGGCACACACTTTCATGTAATACTTTTAAAGAAAAACATTTAATACAAACTCAAATAAAAATGCTTGCCTTATAATAACAACAAGTAACAGTAGTTCAACGTATAATAACATTCTCTCGGAAATTGATATCTTCAATTGTACCGAAAATAAATATAAAAAATCTGTTAAAAATGTATTAATGTGTACAAAACTGCATAAATTTAATGGTGTATTGTGGAACGACTTATATTTTGTACTACCTCCTGTTGTAATTATTTAATTTTTTTAGTTATTGTAAGATTACTGTTTATTTTATAGATACATAATATAATATTACAATGAGGAAATCTATAATTGGTTTTGCAGATAGGTATATAAAACATGTATAAATTAATCAAGATGTAAACTGTAGATTTCACATTTACATGCACAGCGATTACAGATGCACCTGTTTAGTGAGGCCCACGTCTTCCAAAGCGTTTTAAAAATGTTTTGACAAATTTTCTTTTACACATTTTCTTTTCTAAAGAATAAACAAAATTGATTAAGCTCCTTACGATTACGATTATTGCTTACGATTTCGACCAATCCGTCTGTCATAGGAACGAAACTTGGTCATTAAGTGAGGAGTATATGTATAATGAATGGTAATCAAACGGAGTTTACCAGTAGTTGGGCGCCGAGAAGACGGTGATGCATTTGCCGTCGTGGGCCACCTCGTAGCCGCTGTTCTTGACCTCGTGGCTGCGGATGACGTACTGCAGCTTGTTGAGCTCCAGGAAGCGCTTGGTCACGTCGGGCCCGAACTGGCAGCCCACCCCGCGCTTGCTGGGCGCGCGGCCTAGCTCGGGCTGTGGGTCGGACCAGAGGAGCTCGCACATCACACCTAGGGGGGAAGAAGGTTGTTATAATTTGCATATTAATTAAAAGCAGATACAAACATTGATGGAAAGTGATTCAAAACACCTTAGGTCAGTCGCACAACAATTTCTAACTATACGAGGGAGTATGTTTGTCTTTTTGATAGTTCGATGGATAATCAAAGCTCCTTACCTCATGATCAAATAACAAAAGCTGTAGAGTTGCATTGATTTAACACTCTGAAGGTGGCGCCCCTAAAGTTACATGAATGATTAATGAATGAACGCGAGATCCGTCTCACCACTTTATTCTTCAAAAATACCAATAAATCTTTTAGTTTTTGGATGGAATAAGATGAAGAATGGATTTCTTAACACACTTTGGGTGGGAAGGGTAGTTCTACCTTTTACGCCGGCCCTGCTTGAATGCCTGAAAGGCATGGATTGGTGTAAATAAAATATCGTCAAATATTTTATATACACCAATCTCTTAGCAAGGGTCCCAACTTTATGTATAAAACATATAATAATAAAAACATATGTGTATGTGGTTAGGCATTGTAATTTATATATTTTTTTTGTTTATTTGAAAAAAATAATTAATATATTTATATTTTTGGCGATATTTTGGATTTTCAGAGGCACTTAAATGTATCATTCGAAAAAACTGCTAAATCATCATGATCGACCAAATGGATCACAGACGGTGCTCACTTGTCCGTTTGAAGAAATAATGCATTTTTTAAATGTATTTATTTTACAAATATTATTGTGACAATGTGGAATAACTATCACATCATCTTGTGTTCTGAATGTCTTGCAATGCATTGTGATTTCTACTCTACTTGTGTAAAGTTGACTACTGATTTGTGCATATTTTAAAATTATAAAAATTGTACTGATCTTAATTCAAGTGGATTGAAATTATTGGGAGGCCGCCCACGTCGCAGAGATTGATAATCAAGATTAGTGTATCTGTTTTTTCCTTTGATATTTTGTCAGATCGCTATTTTTTTTTGCAATAAATATATTGTCCGCGCAAGGTAAATTCACAATCATATTTTTGAGTATTACTCTCAGAGAGTTCTGGGGTTATTTACACTCCCCAGGCTCAAATATTATAATACAGTATGAAAATGTGATACGAATCATCCCCATCTTATCTCCTCGTCTTTTGTGTGAAAGAATATTTTATCAAAAGGAAACTTACACTTTGGCACCGGAGATACGGAAATTGTTATTTTTTTTGCAATGCTTTGTACCAAAGTGAAAACTAATTTTTTTGTAACGCAATAAATTATGTAAATTTTTTACACATTAAACGTCACTAAATGGCTCAACATTGACTTTAATTTCAGTTTATGAAGCCCTATTACAAAGTAGGCTGTAATTTTGGACAATATTTTTATAATCGGGGTGTGGTGAGTACTACGTAAGGAAATTAATTCAAAGGTACATATTATTTTCAAAGATATATTAAAAACAAATTCCATTTTCTCCTTGTTCCTTCGCCCACCTGAAGTGTGTTAACCTCCCATATTGCCAAGGGAGGAAACCCGAAAATTTTGCAAAATTTTGACTTCGACGTAATATTTTGTGGGTTTATTTTGTGCTATCGTATATTATATTTACCGAAACGCATTCCTTGAACAATAAACTATGCATAAGAACAACATTACTTGCATTTATTTGATAAATTGATAGGTTTGTTGTTGTTTTTCGCTACCTAACACGCTCCGTGTTTGACAGTTAAAATCACGGCAAAAAATGACAAGTGGATGCCATAGAAATTTAATATAAATTATTCCGAGTGACTAGGCGTATTTCGGGTACCTGTAACGTCAAGAACGAGGATAGCCCAAGGGATTCTGACCTTGTCCTTTATACAGTTTCTTTACACAAAAGGATTAAAATTGCATTCTAAAAAAATTTTTCAAAAATTTTGTTCCAACCACGCCGGCGCATGCGCGGCTTGTCAGGCGTTAATATATTTATTCAAGAGTTTGGAAGCAATATAGCATAAAATGATAATCAAAATATAGCTACTGATTTTTTTTTTTACTTGATTATTATTCCACTCATTGTTTCCAATTGGGTTGCATAGGATCTAGCAGATCCAATTACCCGATATAGCACACAAGCGCACCTAAGGTCACCACACTACTGGAATGAGAGGCCCCACAAGTCAGGAGGATTTGGGGAAGGAGGGTCCAACCCAAGTAGACGAGAAACACAACAAGAAAAAAACACATAGGGGATCTCTCAGATCGATATTCCAAATATATTTTTTTGCCGGTGTCCTTGAAAAACCTTTTAAAATAAAGTTTGATGGTAATACCTTCTTGCGGTGGTTGCCTGTTCCTGTCAATGTCGGCGATGTCCTGCAGCGTGACATTGTCCTGTGAGAACAGACCTCCGTGCATGACCATAACCTTGGAGTTGAGGCAGTGCGCCAGCGGCAGCCAATTGTACACCTCGGTGAACAGGTCGGCCATCTGCGCCGAGTACTTGGCCTTCACCTCCCCCTCGAAGCCGTAGATCTGGTTCAGGGTGGACGACTCGTGGTTTCCTGGAGGTTCACATCACTTTCATTTAAATAAACAGTTAAATCAATTCCACACTGGCTTTGAGGAAAATAATTTCCTTGAGCGCCCATGTCATCTTTAGGGATGTTTTAAGGAAGGTCTTTTTGAGGAGAGGAAGGAGTACACATTGTTCTTGAAGAGACCCATGTTGTTGGAAAATCAAGGAAATGAAGTTTTAGTCGTAGAAATGATCAGTTCTCATGTGACAATAATTTCAACCGTGTATGTTGGATGCGCGTTTGGCGTGTTTCCCGACTATGCACGGGTGCCAAAGCAATCAATGATGCTAGTTCCTGGGAGCATCTTTCAATGAAATAGCGGTAGAACAAGGACAGCATTCCCGACGCCTATGCTATAAAGATTGCAATTAGGGTATGTCGCTGAAGGGTGGGAGGGGAAGGACATGGATAGGAGGAACGTTGAGAAGTACCTGGTTATTCAGATCTGGTTACTAAACGCAGCTAAAGCCATATCAAGCAATGTTTCGGTTTGTAATGGTGGTCTTCAGACTGAGGATATCCACCACTCCGAAATATGTTGCAAATATATTAATATGTAATACATTTGCATCATCATGTGCAAATTTTTGAGGTGCATTAATTTTAGGTTGACCGGATAACTCAGAATCATGCAACTTCAACACCTCCTTTAAAAAATCATTGAAAGTGATTATAAAAAAAAAAATTGGTTACAAAGGTTATGTTAGGTTAGGTTTTGGGCTATTTTAAAAAAAAATTTTCATAACTTTTAATGACTTTTCAAGGGGTAATGAAGTTGCAAGATTCTGAGTTGACATGGAACCTAATTTTAGACTTGGAATTATGATTTTTATTACATTCATTGAAATTGTTGAAATAATTGTTAATTATCAGTTGGATAGCCTTGATATTAATTAAATATTTATATGTTTTTATTTTTTATCATTATCAGTAATTTTAGTTGGAAAAAACGTAAGGTGAGCCATTTTCAAAACTTTTTTTTGTTTGCATGCAAAAATTTTATATTTCAAAAATTATATGTTTGTTTCAAATTATAAAATTTGAAAGTGTATTTCCATCACCTTCTCAAAACAGTTTTTAGTTTTCGGATACATTAAAAAATAATCCACCTATTTCGATTTTATTGCGAAACGGAAATATTTTGACACTCTGACAAAATATCGTCGATATCTGAGGGGTTAATGAACTGCAAAAACAAATTTAAAATATCTAACCTCTGGACATGAAGAAGTGGTCAGGGTATAAGAGTTTAAAGCTGAACAGCGTGAAGATGCACTCCACACTGAAGGATCCTCGGTCCACAAAGTCTCCATTGAAGAGGTACGGGTTGGAGGGAGAGGGCAGTCCGTTGATGCTGAAGATGTTCATCAGATCGTAGAACTGCCCGTGGATATCCCCGCACACTGTGAACTTTTCATCATCCGCTATAGAGATGTGGATCAGCGACGGCTGCTTCTGCATGTACGCTTTGATGTCCACCAGAATCTGAAATTATTGTTAACATGACAAATGAGATTTAAAGTTTTGATGGCGATCATTCTTTTCACGACATTCATACAGTTTCTATGAAAATGAATAATGCACTTACAGTCTGTCAAGCGTATAAATTTACTCAATATGATTTTTTTTAATAAGTTGCAAAACCAATTTCAGAACAAATCATCAGACTAACTTTCACCCGCTACTTCGCTCGCATGGTATTGGGGAGAAATTACTGTACAAAGAATTTTCCCACAGAAATTATATGTTTTCCCTGGAAGAAAAGCAGCCTAAGTCACTTCTCAGTTCTCCAACTATCCCTATGCAAAAAAACAATGGGAGGGATGGATTCAAATGTCTGCCACTCCTAGACATATTGATCCCAGATTCCTACCCACCCCTCATACCATTTTCCTTCCCAGAACTTCCTCTCCTTCCTTTCCTCAAAAAGACCCTCCATACAGCATCCCCAAAGATGACGAAGACCCAGAGCGATATTTATTTCCTCAGAGACTCCTGTGTGGAGCAAATGAAAAAAAAATCCCAATCGTATTTTACAGTGTGTTATCAGACAGAAAAAATGAGATACTAATTCATGTATTTTTTAAACATGCTAAACACATGCGTTTCTCAATATAGTTTTGATTAAATAATCTAATAAATGGCGTCTTTGATATGGGCATTTCAAAAACACAAAAACAAAACTTTTCCACCCAATTTTCACCATGTATAATTTTTTTTCTCATCTCCTTTCAGGAAGTAACACTAATTTCTGAGCACCATTATGTTGGTGTGAAAAATTATCACTTCATAGTGTTTTTTAACAGTAAAATCATTTGTTTGAACCATCTTGGTCTTGGATCTTTTAAAGGATCGTAACGCCCTCCATTTTTTAAAGACTTTCTTGACCAACTAATGTGTGTGTATATGTAAGCGTGTCGCTGAGAGCACCTATTACTTGCACAATATAATTTAGTGCACGTAGAAGTTAAACAAAAAATGATAATTGTGTTTTGACAGTTTTGATAACGTAAGTCCTTATCTGCAAATTACCATGTAATCTGAGGGTCAAAAATATAGAAAAACCAGATTAATACTAATAATATATTCCATTTTGAAAAGTAACCACAGAAACAGATTTGAAATATCCCTGATTAATATTACAGTTTGTATATATATTAGTCTCCATAATCTGACTGTTTGGTTTAACAAATTTTCTGATTGCTGGAATCTTTAACAGGTCGCGTGCCATTGGCGCGCCGGTGCGCGCCCTATAGCCGAATAAAAAATTTAAAAAAAAACTTTATGATATGCGATTTTAAACCTTATGTATAAAGAAAATGTATGAAGAACAAGGTCAGAATCGCTTGGGGCATTCTTGTTCTTGACGTAACAGATATAAGGAACACTTCTAGCCACTCAAATAATTGTCTTTGGACATTTCAATGACTTTGGAAATGGTCATTTCTACCGCGATTCGAACTGTCAAACTTTGAGCGTCGCGTGTCATAAAAAGATCGATAAACCTATCAATTTGTCGAATAAACGCAAGTAAAAGTGTTTGTAGGTGTAATTCGTTGTTCAAGGAACGTATTTCGGTAAATATTATATACCATAGCATAAAATTAACTGACAAAATTTACGTCAAAAGTCAAAACATCGCGAAATTTTCGAGTTTCATCCGTGAAACCCCGAGGCATTCAACCGGTTAAGAAACAGTAGGATTTTTTTAACATTTAAGAGTTTGATGTTCTCCTGAATCTTTTAAAGTTGTCGCAATTTCATGAATACCGCACTGACTTCAGCAAAATGAATTTGACAAAAATTTTTTTTTTACCGAATTTACCTTTCAAATCGGGTACTGTGGATTTACCTGTTATATTTCTCTCACTAACTTGGTAGGACTCTTTCTGCTAAGGCCCGATTTATCGCTTGCGTGGCCTAGTATGTGCATCTTTATATAGATATTATCAATGTTATTAGAGGTTTTATATTAATATTGGTAGACATTGTAATGAAAGAGCATTGGGTGGGATATTTAGAAACCGTAAAAATTAGAATCACAGAACTTTTCAATAACAGATTTTTACTGAAACACATGTGATAATTTTTGGTAGATTTTCAGTTTATTTCTTTGGTATGTATAGAAATCCTTGAGTTTGTTTACACTCATTCCGTCTTATTGATTTATTAAAGGTTTGCACTACCAAATTAATGTCACCATTCATATAGTGTAAAATGCAGTTTGAATTTGTATTTTGACTGAATTTATGAATAAGATAAAACCAAGATAAGATGCACTTTGATAACACAACGACTGCTGCCAAAGGGGATGTTTACATTGCAATGAACTTAGTTACAGATAAAGGGACCCATAAGCAGTTGATCAACAAATTGTGTTAAATATATCATTTGATTGATCTGTGTGACAATGTCCGGCTTTGATGAGAAAAAGACTTAACCCCTCAGGCTATTGGGTTCGTTCTTGGGAACAGCTCACATAAGTCTCACAGAAATCGTTGTATCTCCCTTACTGTTATGGTGAGAAAAATAATTTGAATTTGAAAAAAAAATATTTTTAAAAATAATTTTATGAAACTATGTGAATTTTTTGTTAATTATTTTTTTATGAAACCACAAAAAAGTGAGTCGATAACAAAGTTTATAAAACATTGATTTAATAAAATATGTGTGTATCTTTCTTCTTTTTTGTGACCAGTAATTTTAGTTAAAAAAATGTAAGTTGAGCCATTTTTAAACTTTTTCATGGATGGACTTAAAATTGTAGTATTTCAAAAATTATGTTTATCTCTAGTATGTAATTACACTGGAAAGTGTATTTCATCACCTTTCAAAAATTTTTTTTTTTTTTCAGATGTATTCAGAAATATTCCTTTAATTTGGATACGCTCCGAGCATCGAGTCCGGGACAGGGTTCTCTAGGAGTGGTCGATTTGAAAAAGGAGTGGGAGTAGGAACCGTTTCCAGCAAAGGACCCGAGTTCAAGAGCCCATTCCGACTGGACCGACTCATCGCTAGTGCACACAGTCTGTCTCCCTATAATAAATAATGAATACATTATACTATGATGAATAAAGATGTATTGTTTCTCACCTTATATGCATACTTTCTGTGGAGCTTTTTCTGGGCTTTGAAATACTCCATTAATTCAGTCACAAATTTAGGTGTTACCACATCATTTTCTAATTTTGGTCCATCATATTCATCCTCAATTGCTGAAATTAAGAGATATTTGCATTAAATACTACATCTGGCAATAATAGTATGAAATTCAGACTAGATCCAGTAAATTGGAAAGGACAGATACGTAGGGTTCCCACCCAGCAACCATGGGTTCAAATCCTCTGCTAGCTAAGTCCTTCATTACACAGGCAACATTTTATAATCGAATAGTATTAATACGTCTGCGTGGTTGAATTTCGAACCCAGTTTCGAGTGCATGTTGACGCCACACCGTACGCGTCGCGCCACAAATAACATCCATGTACGTGGAATTTCAAAAAAGCAACCGCTGTAATTTGATTTTGAATTCAAGAATTCGTCACAAGATGTCGCCACTTTCACCGGCAGGTTGGATGAGAACATTTCTCCCCTAGGTATAAGTGCTACGAATTTGTTATTATGTAGTGTTTCTCCGGATATGGAAAGATTGACGGTAATACATAGTTGTATCAAGCAGCTATAAATTACATATGACTCGGTTACTCTATACCAGAGGTTCCCAAACTTTTTTCCCTGTGGACCACTTTCAATATTTTACTGGTTTCGGTGGACCCCCTGCTGCAACATTTCTACCATATTCCCAAAACTCGACATGCGTTGGACTGAATATTGAATGTAACGCTGAAGTTGTGGTCTGTCACAACGGTGGGGGGGGGGGTAATGTTTTATGAGATGGGGGGCGAGATGGAATATGGGCACGGGATGGGTCTCAAAATGATCATTTTTCACTGAAATACTAGTGTACTATCTGCCTACATTGACATTAAATGAATAAATAATCATGCATTCTTGCAGGAATTCATGTTAAAAACGATCTAAACTAAAATATGTTAAAGTAAATATGTAAAAATCACACAACTCTGACAGGAGATCACGTCCGTTATCTCAATAATGATCCCACAAAAGAACTTGTGGACCCCCATTTTTTTATCACGTCTACATGGACCCCCGTTGAGTCTGCCGTGGACCCCTGGACCACTTTGGGAATCACTGCTCTATACTGATGACAGTGGATCTGAGGAACAGGCTATTTTTGAAACAGTTCCTATTGGATTTATAAAATGGTCACCAACACTAACTGGGCGAAGCTGAACCAAAAGCCGCCCGCAGGGCTTAGCAGTAATGTTATAATGATTAGACAGGCAACATTTTATATTTATAATGATTGCACAGGCAACATTTTATAATTATAATGATGGTATTAGGAGTTTTTCAAATATTGTCAGGTGATTCGTAACCAGGGAATGTTAGTCTGTTTAAAAAATGTTTTGGTTAATCCATAAGTAATATTATTTCAAGACAAAATAAGAACATATAAAATTAGATGCAATCTTAAAACCTCTAGAACTGATTGTATTACTCGACCACATAGGGAAATATTTTGTTTTGAGGTCAACTATGATTTGGTTAGTAAAATTATTATAACTTTTTTTTTAGATTTCACGGCCAAAAGTATTATTGTGATTTATATTTGGGATATTACACCGTGTTGCCAACGTTGCAGACAGCATCACAGTGTCCACCATCAGGGCAGATGTGTAACGCTGTCCGAAACAATGGCCAAAGGAGGTAGTGCAACATGGCCAACATACCTCAAAATTACTGCAAAGAAAGACGAATTACTTACTCATTGCTTCAAAATCTAATGAATCGGCAATACATTTCTCCGGCTTGTCAACGGCAATGGCCCTTTCAAAAGCCATTTTCTTGACAATCTTATTGCATTCATTGTACTTCAATTTGGCATCGGCGTCGTTAGGCGCCACCTTGGTAACCTGCAATTAGACAATACAAGCTTCAAGACTTTGACATAATAGCACAACTAACTAACTAACAATCACGCCATTTATCTGCAGGGCTAGGCAGAGAGGGTGGCCTGTCACACAACTCTTCTTGGGCACACCATTCCTTGTTAAATTTATACATAATTTTTGGTTGTACCGATTCTTGACAAAACCGGACTCAAGTATTTAAATCAAAACCCAATTGTGTCAATTCTTCTTCAAGTGTTTCTGACTTTGATTATTTGTACAGCGCCGTTTTAGTGAAAAATCACCTCAAGGGCCACTCCTTTCTCCTTCCAAATCATCTAATCGTCTCTTTCTTACTCTTGTAATTATGCCTACATCAACCTAGCATTCTTTTCGGATCTCTGTATTTGTAGTAAACAACTCGGGGATTTCATTTCTACAGAATTCAATCTACTTTCATTACTCCGTTGTGACGTACATGATCCTGTTTATCGTCCAATTTGCATGAGATTAGATCCAATTTGCAGTTCGTCCATAGTGGCTACACACGTTTCATTATATTTGAAGTGTGCTGAAGTGTGCTCTGTAGTGGTTGCATTCCGTTCGGTGTTGCCAACTTTCCCGTCATATCTGGCGGATTGGAGTGCTCCGAAACGGGAGAATTTTGTGTTTTAACGGAATTTACAGTATGATGGGTTTCATAACGGATTCGAATAAAGGAACAAAATACATAATTTAAAGGGGGAAAATAGTCTATATTTATGGAGTGTCTGACGGAATTCTGACCGACGATCCGTCGCGATCTTGCGGGAACGGAGATTCAGAGTCGGCAACACTGATTCCGTTTGACTGAACTGACAAATATGCACATACATATTCAAGTATGCATGAAGCTTAATCAAGTCGGTAGAAATGAAAATCGATTCTGTCTTCAAGTACACTCGTCATGCAGATTGAAATCCATCCACGGACATATTTACTTGATCAAGTCTCATGCAAATTGGACGGTAAACTTGATTACGTATAATGGAAATTTATGCCATGGCTCACCGTCATACATCATGGTTGATTTCAGCCCTACACTGTGGATCCAATAATAATAAGGCAGTCTGTAAATGCTGTGTGTAATACTGATGTACCTACTACAACAGGCTATATTCATATTGTTTGAAGAAATACAAAATCTATTATACTTACATATTCGAAGTCCTTAAGTGCTAATTTAAATTTTCCTAAGTTCATATGAGCAGCAGCTCTTCTGTAGTACCCTTTCAGGTATGATTTGTTAAGCTCTATGGCTTTGGAAGCGTCTGCCAATGCATATCCAAAATATTCCGTTCTCAGGTAGGCGATACTTCTATTAGCGTAATAAACCGCGTTAGTCGGGTTCTTTTCGATACATTTTGAATATACGGTTACCGCTTCATCGTAGTTCTGATCTGAAATTGAGGTTAGGTTATGTATTTCACATTGTCTAGAAAAACAACAATACGAAACATGTTATCTGACATATTAAATACGTACTTATATCACAAGACACCAAAATCAAACAAAATAAGGCAACTAATTGATTAGCTGACTAATGAAAATGATAATTAAATATTCATGCACTTACTTTTGAAAAACTCGTTGGCTTCATTCTTGAATTTTTCGGCCGCGTCTATATTTTCCTGGGAAACTTTGTTATCATTCACGCTGTTTGAAGACATTTTTAAAGTTATTATAATTATTAATATTGATATTCATATGAATTTCTCGATCTATCAGCCCTACGATTTCACCAATTTTTACACACAACTCAGTGTTACCATGCGCAAAACACATAACAGAACAATCAGTGCTGCCACTCTCTGATTATTAAATCACGGGCACGAGATTCAAAATTCAACTGGAGTGATATCTTCACATAAATAATTATATTGTGGTGTCCAGTCAATTTCGCAAAATTCCTTGCAAAATGTCGGATAGTTTTGAATTTTTGAATATCGTTTGGATTACCACAGTGACGTAAAAATCCAGTTTTACGACCTCGGCGAACCTCCACGCCCGGCAGAAACACCCGTTTTTGGGCCCAAAATTTTGGGTTATAGGAAGAAGATAGGAAGAGGAATATAGGAAAAGGATAGGAAACGCTCCGATATATTCCATACTCTCATATTAACAATTGATCGTTAGCATTGCTTCATACCGATATTTCTTTAGGTTATTACTAAAAATGGCAATGCTGTGAAATTTTGTATTACATTGTGCACATACACGAGGAAGTGAGGATTTTTTTTAAATATTTGTTCTAAATGAGGGCAAATAAAATAAATCGGATTGTCGGGTTGAGATCAACTTTTTTTCCAAAATTTTCATATTCCGTCAAGATTGACGGAATATGAAAATTTATTAAGTTGGTGAGTGCCAAGTGAGTCCAGGCCATTATTTAGAATTTTAAACAATAGGATTTGATCAAAAATTAGACGTCGTGTTTGGAGGGCATTGAAATTGTGAAATTTAATGGATTCCGTATAATTTGAGAAGTGTAAGTTTAGTTTAGTTTACTCGTTCTCCTTGGACATAAAATGATGTATTTGAAGGAAGTTTCAGCTATTTATTATCAAAACTTTGGAATGAAATTCCACACGCAATTTACAAGACAATTCAATATTCCACACGTTTAATTACAAGACAATTCAACAACTAATTCAGCAAGCAGCAACTAATTCGCCAATTAATCGTGCTCTTCCTACGATCAATAATACCTACTTGTCTAAATTGTAAATTCTAGCGACATTTTCTTCGATTCACTGCCCAAGTTTAAAAAGAGCATCATGTCAATAATTAAATTGTTCAATGCGCATACATGCATACATACATACTCACACATACACACACACACACACTTACCCACTACACACATTTTATTTTGAATTTAATATTATTTGCTGATTTGAATTTTGGTTCATTCGATATATTAATTATTTTTTGTTAATTTCATTCTTAATTATTGATTATATAATTATACACGTAGATTATATTTGAGGCACTGCTAAAAATTAGCTGCATTCCGGGAAAAATCCTGAATGCATAGCTGAGCAGTGACCCATTTGTCAATAGAATCGAATTATCGAAGAATCGAATTATCGAAGGATCGAATAATCGAAAAATAGAATTCTTAACTCAAATATCGATGCTTAAAGCACAAAGCTCCAAAATCTAAGCTCAAAGCTTAAAGCTCAATGCTCAAAGCTCCAAGCTCAAAACTCAAAGCTCTAACCTAAAACAACGTCATTGTCGTGGTTCAGCTCTCCACTCCATGCAGGAGATGCTGCGACCATCCTGAAGGACGATCCGTTAATTTTAACTTAAGTTATTTTGTGTAATCATTTATTACCTAACGATTATTTTTTCGTTAACGTTTTAATTTTAATTACTTTCCCTGAAATAAAATTCCACAGTTTTCGTTTGAAATTGTTGTACGGTTGGAAGGGAGAGAAACTCGAATTTTATGTCAAAATACAAAATTTAAGCGGCGTTCTTTAATTTCTATTGGCAGTAATATTGCCATTGGTCACCCCAAATGGTTTGCTACGTTTGGTGACTTAGCAGAGATGCTCGGGTTCATGGGGTGAGGTTTGTCTTGGCGGCGAATGCGTTTCCCCACCTACAGCATGGCGGACCGGATCGGGAGAGGCTGTTTGAGGGAGACCTAACCTAGTCCCTCCAGCCGGACCCCCTTGACCCATCGCCTTGCACCGCAGCGGGAGAGTTGTGTTTATACGTCCGTCACTCCTGAAAATTGACCCACTCCTCGTACTTTTTTCCTTCCCAAAACTCTCAACTTCCCAAAGACTCTCCACACAGCATCCCCAAAGATAAGATAGGCCCTGAGATTTTTTTTCTGAGGGCCTCCTGTGAGGATCTAATAAAAAAAAGTAAATTTCTAAGTTCAACTTTTTGTACTGATATTGTTTGTAATCTTATGTATAAATACTATCTATAATTAATTTAATCTATCAGTAATTTACCTGTGTTATATCTGTCTGTCTGTATATTTTATGCTTTTGTATTGAAGGTACTTAAAAGTTATTCTTCTGGAACTATTTTGCTATTGTGTTTTCTTAAAATATTTTATGTTTTAGTGTTTTATTAATATTATCAAATTGACCTGCTGACAAACTGCCTTGGCAGTTTAGCGGGTGATTAAAATGAAGAATAAAAAAAAAAAAAATAAAAAAAAATGGGAGTTTGTCAATAAAAAATACTTTTCATTCGAATGTAATTTCTTGCAAGTAATTAAATTGCACACCCTTTTTTTATATATTTTTTTTTATTATTTAGTATTTTTTTATTACATGGCTTATTAGAGGTAGAGTCACACTTATTAGAGGAAATCCATAATTGTTTTTATTTTGGATATACTACACCTACATGTACAAAATGATAAATAATTAAAATAAGATATGAGATAATTAATATTCCTATCATAATTTTGGGACTCTCTAAAAATCGTAGTAAACGATAATTAATAATTATTATTTATCCAGATTCTGCACTTATTTAAACGTATTGTATTAATGAGATTCCTAGTTCGACAAAAGCAATTTCGAAAATGTCTACCGAACGATGAATCCTGTGTTTCGATTTGTTAGCGCGCCGACACACTGCAGCCGGTTACAGTTGTTCGTTCGCGCCCAAATTCGAACACACACGATGAAATATTGAACGTTTTTATTTCTAACAGATTTAAAGAGAAAACATCGATCCACTCCGCTGAGAAACTAGTTTGAGCGATCACGCGAAATAAATAAATTTGCCTCATCGAGATTTCCCAGAAGATCCTTTTTAAAATTTTCTCCAACATCAAAAAAATCATTCCGTCTAATTTTAACATGGAGACATAAAAACTTATAGTGCTATATAGCCAATGAATTAACCTGTATTAAACCGTTTATTTCATACTTGTAGGATTTACAACAAAAATATTAAAAAAAATCGTAAAGTACAAAACCGCGCGAATCCTACGTGTTTTTTACTTTGAAACCGCCGTGAGGGGTACTTATTCGAGTCAACAAAGAATATTTTCGATTTCTGTATGTTATCTGTGGTATAATTGATAATGAAGGAGTATACCTTTGAAATAAGGACTTAATTTTAACAGTAAACAACTGATCAAAAATTCGGTGGGAAAAAATATTTTTAACATTGTTTTAAAATAGTCTACGAAATTCGGATTTGTGACATCTATGGTCGTAAGCATTTCAATAGCTTCGTTTTAAAATAAATGGCTGGCCAAGGAAATGTTTTAAATAATTACACTAAATGTTTTACGAATGGTAGGAAAATGCGGTTCAATTATGGACCGCTATCAATCGCAGAAAAATAAAAGTGGTCCATTTTTCGACCGTAATCGCTCCAGTGGTTAAAAATTTTAGTAATGTACAAAGGAGATCATTTTGTTAAATTATCCCCGCATTCATATTGTTAGGTTTATGAACCCAAAAAACCCTGGACAGAGTATTCGTGCGATTTTTTATGAATGGCATTGAAGCCAAATCTAAGGTGAGGGGAAATAGCCTGACAGCCATCTTGAATGACAAAATTTTGAAGTGACTTATACGCGAAATGGTTTATAAAGAAGTATTTTTGAAGTGAAACTTCTTTAGCCCCGTTGTGATTTAAAACTCGAATGAAACGGAAATGACGCATTGCAGTACCTACAAAACGCCAAACTGCGCTCATTGACCGCTTTGATTATGACTTGCTTTTCAAGGCTCGTATTGGTTGAGAATGTGTGAGCGAAAGTTTCACTTCAACCACGTGTGAATTGCACTCGATTTTTTATTTTATTTTTGTGTTGTAAATGCAATTATGACGGCTTATATTTTTTGGGTATTTGTCGAAATAATGAATATTGATGTTGTAAAAAATTTGGTTTTGTTATTTTTCGCACATCTTTCCCCCTCGATTTCAAATTGTTCTCGAATAGTTTTAGTCCAGAGCTTATAAGTTTCATGTATAGTTACAACTGTTATAGTTAATTATTTTATATTATTTATGCATTATTTCGTATCATGCATCTGCATTATTTTATATCATGCACGTCTGGATGTGCAAGCCAATACTTTATGTTCAGATGGAACCATACCTACCCTTTACAATCGATACAAAAACCGTGGAAAAGTGAACCTAGTTCATCCAATGTTTCCCTCGATAAAGTAAATAACTGGAAGTAATACACAAACGAAAAACTTGTAGAGATATTTGTTTGAAATTTTATGGAGGTCTTCATGCGTCAGTGCCGGAATATTTGAAACAGTTGTATCTTTAAAATATTCCGGCTTCGGTAAAATATACATAGCGAGGTTGCGATTGCATATGTACAAAATACCCACAACAGATGATGAAATTCCCCACAAGTTCCGTTACTTCCAAAATGAGACAAAATTCTATTGAAATGAACAATTTTTTTACCCATTTTCGGGTTTTTTTTCTTTCGTTAAGGTTAAAAAAAAAAAAAATTGTTTGATAATTTGCCACATAGGAAAACGATATTAAAGTACATTTTCACTTGTGATTGTAAATACTAGTTTTGTGCATGGTTGGACAATCTGGAAATACTTTTAAACTTCGAATTTTCCCCTCACCATTTTTCTCTCCACAAAATACCAAATCGGTTTGAATTCTTAGAAATTCCCCACAATTTGATACAGGAGGACCGCCTTCCATCAGCAAATCTATGAAACTACTCAAAAAACGACCACACAAATTAAAAAAAAAACCGGAAAAAACCGGCCGGGTCCCGGCCGCAGTCTACCAGCGCGCTAACCAAATGGCTTGGCAGTGTTGCCAGAGCTAATGAATAGGCTCGCCGTGGCGTGCTAGAGGAATTAATTCCGCGGTTAGCTGTCAGCGGTTAGTAGGTAGGTACCTAATCGTGATTGTAATAGTCATTTTGTTCAGGCAGCTGAATGCAAGCAATCTGTTTGTTCGCCGAGTAATTCAAATCAACACGAGGGAAATAACAGATATTGTACTTTGCACAGAATTGTACATTCCCATGTATCGGCGAAATTACTTCGTGCTTTTGCCGAATAGTTGAAACTACACGCTGTATTTTGTGTTGATTTTGTAATGGATATATTCTATAAAAAATGCATAATCCTTCGGCCCATCCATAAATATACCAAACCACCCACGCCCCATCGAAGCCAGAGTCAAGTTAGGGGCCGTTCAAGTATTACGTAACGCAATTTGGGGGAGGGGGGGGGGGGGGGGGGGTCTTGTAAAACGTTACTGTGCGTTACCGGAGCGGGAGGGGGGTTCGAAGAACGCGTTACGTAACATGTTTTTTTTATTTAAATAAAAAACTGGGGAATGAAAAACTTCCAGGTTGGCAACCCTTTTCGTTTATGTTTTACGGGGAATCCCTCGACTGTATTGCATGTCATTTTTATTTTTTTCGACGTCAAAATCAAATCAAACTCGTAAAAAAAATTTGGTCGGTGTTATTTGGTAAGGTTTAGGTAGGGGGAGGGGGTACAGAAAAACGTTACGGGGGGAGAGAGGGTAAAAATCTTCAAAAATTGCGTTACGTAATACTTGAATGCCCCCTTAGCCTTTCAGAAGCTGGGCGAAATGTCCTAGGCAGAGAAAATCGCAAGTGCGCCCCTCTGTTGAATTTGGCAGCCATCTCTGGTCTCGGGTCCCAAAATACCTGAAAAAATCAATGCAGAAACGGACGGTCCGTTTGATAGATTCCTCTTCCATTGCAAGCATTGCAATCTTTAGAATGCAGGCGTGAGAACTAGGTCCAATGGGCTTTATCAGACCGTCCACGTATGAATTCTTTGAATGGCTATCCTTTTAATAAGAGGTAGGTATTTTATTTTTTGTTCGAATAGTAGGAACATAACGTGTCAGTATTTTTAAAATGTCTTCGGATATAGTGGTTTAGACGTTAGGTCAACTTTTATTGAACGACAAAAATTGTATTAAAACACACGTTCAACTTTGTTGAAAGAGGGTTGTCGCCATGTTGTCACTAACTTGTCGATATGCCTCCTAGTGTCGAGTTGATCAACTAAAATTGCAACGTCTGAACTCGCTAATAGATGGCATAATTTAGCAAGATTACAAAAATTCGAATGGTAAATTTCTTATTTTGAAAGGCAATGATTCGGCTTCACAAATGTTACAATCAAATATAATATCCCGTGATTGTCCATATATCTTTTTTGTTATTTGGAACTCGGATGAAACGGATATGGCACTAACAAGAGACAAACACATAAATCTAATAATAATAAAGAATATGAAGAATTTTACAAACTAATGAGAAATGGAAACCAATATATCACACCTAATTTTAAAACAACTCAAATGTAAAATCATTATATTTTCCAAGCCATAAAAAACTATAATAACCTCCCTTCTGAATTGCGCTGTATCATCAATCAATCAGAAAAAATAAATGAAATTAAACAATTTTTCTTAAAAAATTACACTAAAAAGTAAATATTTTACACAAAACATATTACAACTTACAACCTCAGCAAGAATCGTGGCTCCGTTATCATGCACATCCTTTTTTCTGATAAGGTATACATGACCAAAAACGACCATATATTTGTGAAATATATATGTAACCCATATTTTTTTATATTACAATAAAAAAAAAATCTATAGTCTTTAGCCTGCGAGCGAATGAGATAGAACAGTACCTACCTACGAAGTGTCGCGCTGGCCGCATTGGCCGCTTTGATTATGACATCAATTTTCAAGGCTCCTATTGGTTGAGATTGATTTTGATGAAGTTTTGCTTCTACCGCGTGTGAACTGAACCGTACGTTTTAAACTTTAGCTCCACACAGGGGGCCCCGTGAAAAAGGGCCTGTGTCATCTCTGGGGATGCAGAATGGAGAATATTTTTAAGGAACCGAAAGATAGAAGTTCAGGGAAGGAAAAAGGTAGGGTAGGTAGGTATGGGTAGGAATCTGGAGGTCCTACCTATGAATCCACCGCGGTCAAGGCGATGGATCCAGAAAGTCCGGCTGGAGAAGTTAAGGTCAAGTCAAAAGGTCTCCCTCAACCAGTCTGTCCGGATCCGGCCTGCAATGCATTATGTGGGCAAACGCATCCGCAAGACCTAGACAAACCTCACCCTATGAACCCAGGCACCTCTGCTAAGTCACCAAACGTATCGAACCACTTGGGACGACCTACGGCAGGGGTGTTGGTTATCCAGTAAATGGTTCTCCACCCAACCCATACTCGCCAAGATTTGAAAAAAAATTAAAACTGAAAACTTTTTTTGCTACAATATTACAAATTAAAAAAAAAAAAACATCTTCCGGTTGATAAAATTTGTTAAATATTTGCACTGGTTAAAGGCATAAATAAAGAAGAAAGAATCAGTGATGATTCATGTAATTATTTTGTTTTTGATTACATGATTAGTGTATGATTACAGACAGGTATTAATAATACCATCATGTAACGAATTAGGTCATCAAAATTAATCTTTCGTCTTCAAGCGATAGGCGGAAGTCTTTTTGTGTATAAATCATCGACCAAGTATCGAAGGTATAAATGAATTGTTTTGATAGATGTTATGTGTTATCGTAGATGATAAACATGCAATCCGTTGTTTGGCTTTGTTTTATATAAGTATCATGCCTTTACAACATAAGCTTGTTATGGTGATAAAGAAAAGCGTGTGTTGTTATATGATCTGTTGTTATACAAGTGTGACTAAACCTTCGATTTTATAAGTAGATATGAGACAAACCTTCGATTTTATAAGTAGATATGAGACAACAGGTTTTATTTGTCTGGGTTCTGACGATGTGCTCCTAGAGTTACATAATTACCCCAATCTTTATCCTAATAATCGGTGACCCGACAGTTAATCCTCCGGCAGTTGGCCCCAAGAAATAATAACAATTAGTTTTTGTGCACTATTTACCAATTTCAATCCAAAAATCGGCTTAAAAATACCGTCAATAATAAGTTGGTATGGATAAAAGACGAATTTATTTACAGTGTCGATTGGTTGTACTTATACTCTTATGTTGGTATATATAGTATATAGACAATTATTGTAGCGTTGTCTTTGATGCATTTGAATGAACACATGTTTTATACTTTTGAAATTCGGCGGTACATCCTCTCTGCACACCCCTTTCGGGCACTTAGTTATATTTTGTGCGAGTAAGTATTCCGTATTTTATCTAATCTGACTGCATTTTGTGTGTACGCATGCCAAGGGAGCAACTATTGCAGGATCAACTGTCGTGAAATCCTAATAATATATAAGCAATTAATATTTCTATTTTTGAAACTGAATTGATGGTGGAATTCCATTTTTTGGATTGCTGGGAATGTTGATTGTTGAATGTTGGGAACGACGGCCGTTAGATCCTGAAGGAGAGTTGCTGCAATGGCGACGGTTCTGGAGTTAGCAAGCAGGAAACGCGTCGGCCTGCGTTCAAAATTGTTTTTGTCTTGAGAGTAGGAACCGCCACAGTAGTAAAAAATTGAGTCTTTTCCTTAAGTCGTTACTCCATTGCCGTGGATTGTGCTGACGCTTCAATTTCTGTAGTGAACGAGGTTCTTCTATTCCTCGCATTTCAAAGCTGCGCGAAGAGCCAAGACAAGCCAAGCCAAGAACACCGACATACTGTTCGCCTGTGATACTTGGTAACTCCAGCACGTTGGTGATCTCTTCGGCTTCTCTTGTCTTACACTTTGCCAGTGACCATGAGTGTCTCCAGGTTGGAGCTTTCAGTTTGGCGAGCAACATGTCCAAAGTATTTTAGAAAATGTTATAGACAGACAGTTGATAGCTTGTAATGAATGCCTAGCTCTTCCAGAGTATAATATATTTGTGCGTCTAGCTGTCCATAGAATCCTGAGCATTTTTCTGCAGCACCGCGTTTCTAGGGCGTCTATCTGCTTCCTCTCGCTGCCTCCATGTTTCCTTTGACGAGTCGTTTGTTTTGTTTGACGCTGAGTTTCTGTATTTTCACACCGTATAGAAATAAGGGGACAATCACTATAATCAGTGCCCGGGCTGGTCTCATCTTATTGGACTTCGTTGTGCCTCTGTCATTCCATATCTTTTAGTAAAATATACTTAGTTTTAAAAATATATGAGTAGTTGGAAAAGTACCCAGGAGTCTTTGCCAGACCATGCAGTCGCAGTCTCTACAGATTGTCAGCATATTGGCTGAAAAATGTACGGTGCTTTTCACAAAAAAAGGCAAGGCACGTAGGTCAGTGATACAATATATTTATTTTTATTCAGCGCGGATCCTATCTACACCTACCACAACATAGAGAAGAACAAAAGAAATGCGATGTGGGCTTGTTTCGGGATCTAAAAATTTGGGAGATTCTCCCTTAAATTTCAACTCCATTTCATCATCAATGTGAAATTTTAATTTCGATTCAGTGGGGTGGCTATTTACGATGTCAGCCTAGAACTCTAGAGACAGAGCGCTTCAAGAACCAAAATATACTAAGTCAACAATATTTCATTATAAGAACTATTGAGACCTCATTAAATATGGTATCACGAGCTTAATAATAGGTAGAGGTTCAATTGCAATCGTTGCCATTTTATTTTCAGTGTTGTTTTTCAGTGTTTTATGAGTCGTTGATATTGTTTTCTTCAATTGGTAAACATTTTTCTTGGTGTAAACCAAGAGAGAAGAAGGGTCAAATTTTGAGGTGGAAAGATATGCCTTAGGCCGCCTTAGGGGAAGAAGAACATTGGGAAGCCTGACCTGGTTACTAATCACACCAAAACAAACAAAGTTTTGATACTGATATTGCGATACTGTTATTTTTTACCCAGGATTAAGGAGCAACTCCCAGAAAAATAATACATTTTTAATTATATTTGCCCAGTTGGAAACCCGCTACCTCTGAACCCACCGTCAAGGATTTAATAGCCCTGAGGTCGCTCTGTCTCGGTGCATTAGGTAATCAGAAGATGTGATTCAATCAATGAGATACGAGGAAATATTTAGCAAGAGATGTTTACTGATAACATTGATACCAATTAAGTAAACACAATTCTTATCATTTAACCATCTAAAATAATCCGATGAATTACAAAAATAAGTACATAACACGCTTTTATGTAAGATGTCATTCATGAAATTATATAAAATGATACAGGTTTAAACAAAAAAACCCTTGATGTAACAATCGGAGGTGACTATGATTGGATATAGATATTATTCTAATATGTAACGTCTCTTAATCAGCTAAGACGCTTTAGGGTATAAATATTAAGAATTTGGATTATTATTCACATTCGTTTGTTAGAGTCTGTCTAGTTCTCAAGTTGTCTATTTCTCAACTCTTCATCATGCAGTTCCTTGTAGTCTTGGCAGCTCTCTTCGTTGCTGCGTCAGGGCAGATTGTCAGCAATGGTCAATGTGGAAATGTGACAGTTCAGGACAAATTCGATATTCCTTCAGTAAGTAAAATTTTTATTAATATTCTTCTCTTATTGGACAAAAGGAAGTTTTGCAGAAAGTTGCACTTCCGAGTAACAAAATAAGTTTATTTTGTTGGACACAATGAAAAAACAATCGAAATTAGTGGAACAAACAAAAGTTATTATGGTTGGTAGGAGGGAAAAGGATGATCTTTAATTTATGACTGTTACACTGGCAAACCTGATTGATTAAAATATGTGAAATGTTGTATTTGTTTTACAGCTATTTTAATAGATATGCTAAAACTGGTGCACAGTTGGGAGACACGCTTTTATGCCCAACTCGGCAGTAAATGATATGATGTCCTTCCTCTTATAATATAGGCAATTTCAAAACTTAGGCTGACTCTTTCTCGTCCCTTAAAAAAACCCCCACACAGAATCCTTAAATATAACAGAGGTCCAGAGAAATGGAGGACTTTGGTTCATAATTGCTAGAGGTCTCAAACCTCTGCGATAAGGCAACTTCTTCTCCAAATATATATTTTTTTTTTCTTTCAGTACGGAGGAGTCTGGTACGAGATCTACCGCTATGGCAGCGAGTTCCAGCCTGACGGAGACTGCGTGACAGCCAACTACACCCTCAACGAGTACGGAAACGTCACCGTCATCAACCGCATGGTCGTCAGAGGGGTCGCGTTCACGATCCAGGGAACCGCCGCTCCCGCAGACCCACAGTCCGACGAGGGCAAGCTTCTGGTCAACTTCCCCACTGCAGGTGAGTCCCAACACAATTCCATACCTATCACAAGGTAAAACTACAGTTAGTGTATTTTAAAGGTAAACTTTATAGTATTATTAATATGCACGTGCGTAGATGGCGGTAATTTAATTATTTTAGGAAGAATGATTGCTCCCGTAAATACGCATTATGAATATGAATAAATACTTTTGTTTGCAAAACTTCCCAATTCTTTCAAGAAAGGTATGGAAATACAATATTTTACCGGAGATTTAATCCAGTGTTGTATTTGCATGCCTTTATCGGAAGAATTGAGTTTCAATACTAAGAAAATTATTTATTCGTATTGCATGTTTACGAGCGCAAACAAACAATTAATCTTAATATTTTTACAGCACAACTTGCAAAAAGGGTTTTTTCATAAAATATTTAAATTACCGCCATCTACCCGATTTTCTTCCGATTTCTTGCATATCTCCCTTGAACATTTGAAGTTTTTAAACTCTTTAAGATAATATCTATACAATCCCCTCGCCGAAACGCAAATTATATGAAATTCCCTCGATAGAAAAAAACATAAAATATTTAAATTACCGCCATCTACCCGATTTTCTTCCGATTTCTTGCATATCTCCCTTGAACATTTGAAGTTTTTAAGCTCTTAAAAACTTGCGATATTTTTTAAGATAATATCTATACAATCCCCTCGCCGAAACGCAAATTATATGAAATTCCCTCGATAGAAAAAAACGCAAAGTATGCTCCGAAAATTTTTATTTTCAAGCCTGTCTCTATTATTTCATAAATTATATGTATGAACAAATTCACAGTGTTTCTTTGAACGTTGTTTTAGACAACCCCCAAGAGATTTTTGCTCTATTCTAAACGAGTCGTGTTTTATTAAACATTTTCACAATTTTCGCTTCAATTTTATCGTTTGAAATATTAGCGCGCTTTCTCCAACATTCGAAATTACATATCTCTCCATCTTCTTCTTTTCTAGCTCGGATACGGTGCCTTAACGAGCAGATTATGATTTATTTTAAGTTCAATTTTTACGTTTACGTTTAGTTCATACGGTTGGAGATTCACGCAGGCTACGTAGGGAGGATGCAGGATACTGCTTCTTGAACATTTGTGTGACATTCTCATTTGCAATTTAATTCTAGCGCCAAATCTAATTGGCAATGCTAGGTTGTCAGTGTTGTTATATTTTTAATTCTGTACAGAACGAAAACTTTTAAATGATATTTTTTTCCAGCTAACAACTTTTCTGACTACTGGGTCCTGAGCACCGACTACAAGGGATACTCCTTGGTATATGCCTGCAACAATCTGCCCAACAACAACAAGAGAGGTAGGTGATCAATATTTCCCAACAATATTTGTCGTAAGTCCATCATCTTGATAATCATGGTATGGCTGAACAACATTAAAACATTATAAAAGTTAAATTTTACTGACTGGTATCCCTGAGAGTCGCTCTCCGGTCCAGTGCATGATATTGCAAATTTATTCCGGTTCCCGCGTTCGCCTAGATCGGCTGTTTTACACTCCCTCCCGTGTCACTCTAGTTGTTACGATTTTAATTTTGTATCAAGTTTATTATAAAATATAACGTTACTTGTATGTATGTTTGTCCGCATAATCAAGAGTTCTTAGGCGAATTTCCCCTACACACGCATCTTAGTTTACAGTGCTCGGAAAGGCTGTAAGCTGCAAATCCAAATCAGAATAAAATACGTAATTCACCACCTTTCCAAAACAGGCATAATTCTTGAAGTGTGGTCTCCTCCACTTTTACCGATCTCTTGCTATCTAAAGCCAGTTCCTTTTGACTAAAGTTGTGTTTGTCGCCACACCACACAGTCACTTAAATTTAGGCCGCCCAACATCCATCATCCTGCATGAATTTACTTTCTAAAATTTTAAATACGTTATTGATTTCACTGTTTTTGTTAGTTTTAGAGATTTCATAGATTCAAGAAACGTCTACTCCGCTATTTCTTTTTTTGAACGGACTTACGTTCAGTTTGCAAAATCAGTAACAAGAAATTAGAAGACAAAATGTAAGTAAAGAATGGTACATACGAAAGCATAGATATAGGACAGAGGTAAACATGAGAAAATAAAAGTGTAAATCAAGTCAAGACCTTGCTAGAAGTAAAAAAAAATCATTTCGACTTATACCAAAAAAAATCAAGGTCTTGATTTGAGTTGACCAGTCTAATCATTCTGGACAAATGTAAATAGTTGAGTGCTGATTGAGGAAGAGCAGTTCATTATTTAATCCAGGGAAGGGGATATTGAAAGAGATGAGTTACAGAAAAGTAGTTGTACCAATAATGCAATTAAATGAATAAACCACATTTGTTTGATCAATTTTTTTCCTACGGTCTTTTCAGTGTCCACTTTTACAATTCAGTTCAGCATTGTTAGCGGTGATAGTTTGATTTAAATTGATATAATTTATCCTGTTTTCAGTGTCCAGCTGGGTCCTGAGCAGGACTACCACCCTGTCTCCCCAGTCAGTGGTTTCCATGGAGCCATCAATCGAGTCAACCTCAGGACTGTCGTGGGACAACTACAGGCAGACCAGCCATTCGACCGAATCTTGCAAGCTTGCGTGAACCCCAAATACTCAACATTATTATTTAAAATTCAATAACGACATTTAAATTTCTTCTTATATTAGTGAATATTTTTTGACATGAATAAAATAAAATAAATTTTTGTTATATAAAAATTCGTTTTTTTATGCACTGATTTGACAAGCATTTATTTATGCCTTTGTCTTATAATTCAAAGAAAAAATAAATAAAGTAGCTCACATCCGTACTAGATAATTGATATACCTTTTGATTACAAAAATATTTTTTCAGTTTGATTGGTATTTTGATTTCAAATCCAAATTTAAGATTTGTATGAATCCAAATCTTAAATCCAAATTTATGATTTGTATGTTCCTCTTAATTGAAGATCGAAAGGCAGTTGTTGGTACTTATAAAATAACATTTAACACAATACCTAAAGGATATCCGTGCGTTTCCACGTGAACACGCATGTGCCTATTTCTTTTACACTTCTATAGTCAACCTAGAATGATTTCTAATGTGTTGACCAAGCGTTGACGAACTCAGAGACAACCATTATATAACACGAGCACGTATATATGCTTTGAAAGCATGTTTTGTCTTTATTTACACTGCTAAAAAGGCCAACTTCAAATAATGATATGACTAGTTTCTCAGAGCTAGAAAAAGACTTTGAACCTTCTTTGACCTGATGCGCAAAAAATGTTTTTCATTTTTGCTAAATCCAGTTACCAAAAACAAATAAAGCCGTAGAATTTTGGAGTAGTAAGCAGTTCTATGGTGTTTACTAAATTCATGACTCAATGATTCGGACAGCCTTACAGTGTATATCATCAAGACAGATGTCCTCCTTTTTCCTAATTTTCTCTGATGATGAATTCTTCAAGTTTGTCAGAAAGGTTCGCTATAAGATGAAGGAGACCCGGTAGTCAGTATGGCTAAATACCCCAAAGCATAACCTACAAGTTTTAGAATATTATAAATTTAAAGTAAGAGTTCTAGTCCGTCCTAAGACATTATATAAACCAACCACATTTAAAATTCTGTGTATTTAGAAAAGATTAATAAAGCACCATGCAAAAATTACCAATTATGAATATCGAACAGTTTATTTATTTATTGACGATGTTTGGTTTTGAAAACAAAATATGCATAGTTCCTACCGGGATTTCATTTACCCAGTAACTACCTTTCCCTAAACACATCACATTGCTGGAAAAGCATTTTGAAAATGGAACAATGACAAGACAATATTACAAAATTCGAGTGCATTTGTTTACTGAAAAACAAGAGAAGACTTGGGACTACCTGGGAAGCAAATTGTTGGTGTTGTTCGTGATCATAATCTCGTTTATTAAGTAAAAGAAGATATTTGATCTTATCAAAGTAAACAATATCATTTTGTACTTATTTGTATTGTTATGGCGATGACTACCTCGAAGTGTCGGGATGAAACTAAATAAACTATTTGTGATTGTGTTGTGTGTGCCTTCGCAGGGGTAATGATTAGTTAACCTTCTTTCTTGCATCCACTGTTTTTCTTACACTTATTATCACGCAATTCCATCAAAAACCATTTTCTTTCGTTTCATTGTTAGTATTTAAGCCTATTTACACGTGCATCTGAAATTGTAATTTGCAAGAAGTTTCGGATACAACAGGCGTCGGATACAATAGTACCCTTTAGCGCCTCCGTACATGGAGCTACTTACAAGCTATTCGAGCCTGATGCGCATAGCACGCGCACCGCTCTTGGGTACCCGCCATACAATTTTGCTGGTGTTCATACACGGCGCTACGCGACGGATATCGGGTTGAAGTCGGTAGCGCGCTACCGACGGTGCTGGTAGCGCGCTACGCGTTGCAGCATTCGTGTCCGCTACTTTCGTTTGACGTTTGACAGAAATGGCGTCTGAACATGTAAGTAATGTTAGATTTGTTCTGGAAGTGGAAAAAAATGCGTGTTTATATAACTTTACATTACCAGAATACGCAAGAAAGGATTTAGTGGAGAAGGCATAGCTTAATGTTGGAAAAAAAGTCATTTGACATCGTTTGACATCGTGTTAACTCCACGGCTGCACGTGAAAAATGATCAAGTTCAGTTTATTTTTTATCGTTTGACATCGTGTTAACTCCACGGCTGCACGTGAAAAATGATCAAGTTCAGTTTATTTCGGGAAGCGCCGTGTACGGAAACCAGCTTTAAAAAGTAGTACATTTGCAGGGTACTTGTGGTTGTGTCACAATCGCGTAGTTTGTAAGTATCTCCATGAACGGAGGGCCTTACACACAGAGTTCGGAGCGGGACGTGCCCCGCGCCACTTCAGGTAAAGTCTCACAGTGAACTGCGCTGCAAACCGTTATCTTACTTTCGGTCTTTACTTTTCTGCGCGGCGGCCTGAAGTGTCGCGGGGCACGTCCCGCTCCGAACTCTGTGTGTAAAGGGTACTAATGGGCTTGTATCCAACAAATTTACAATTAATTACAGTATTTAAGTCTAACATGATAAATTATATAATTGTACAAATAAAAAACTAATGCAATTTTGACAATAAGACTAGACTTAAAACATTGATAACACAAATTATTTGTGCGTGTTACACCCAATAAAACAAAAAATAATGACATGATTTACTCGTAAAGTAATGAATATTAAAAGAGAAAATATTATAAAAAGAAAAAAGATAATAAAAGTTAGTTATCAGTAGCATGCAGCCACGCGGTGGCTATTACAGTGTCGTAATATAGGGGAAATGTAACGTTTGAAACGGTGACCGGACAACTCAGACAGAAACCAACTCAGAACCACTTCAGAAAAGTAATTAAGAGTGATTAAAAAAATTATCAAAAATTGGTTAAATACTTAGGGTTATGGGTTATGGGTTATTTTAAAATTTATTTTTTCATATCTTTTCATTCATTTTTGAAGAGGTGTTGAGTTGACTTTATTCTCAGTTGGCATGGAACGTTTGAAACACACAAAAACGTATTTTTTTTTCATGAGCTCTACACAGGAGGCCCTGAGGAAAATAATCTCCCTCAGGGCCTATGTCATCTTTGGGGATGCTGTGTGGAGGGTTTTTTTAAAGAAAGGAAATGGAGGAGAATTTTGGGAAGGAAAAGGGTTTAAGGGGTGGGTAGGAAATTGGGGTTCAGTGTGTCCTGGTCATCCGCTTCCAAGACCTAGGCAAACCTCACCCCATGAACCCGGACACACCTGCTAAATCGTCAAACGTAGCGAACCACTTGGGGTGACCTATGGCAGAGATGTTGGTTATCCAATAAAGGTTCCCGGGGCGGCGGTACCCATTCCCGCCTCCCAAATTGCAATACTTACGAGTATAAACATTTATTTAAATTTACGAATATATAAATTTACGAATATAAAATCATACCCGAATATAAAAATTTATTTTATTATTTTTTTATCTTGTCCCGGTTTTAGCACGCGAAAAGTTGAGTATATTGTCAACAATAAAAGTAAATTAGCTTTTTATAAATAATGACTTATTCCTGCAAAGTTTTCTCGAAGCAGCTTGTAATGGAGATACACTCAAGATCTAAAGCACTAAATAACTCTATCTTTATTTAATAAATAAGGCTTACCCGCTGTGGATTCGAACAATATGCATATTGGGCACGATGCAGGATCAGATTACTTTGACGTCGACATTATTTTTATAATGCCCACTCTCCGATACAACGACTTTACACCATGGGAAACCAGTACTTGGGTGATGTTGACATATTCAATGTCAACTTGGCGAGTTTTGTGGATCATCTAAAACATTTGTTTCAACACTATTACTAAACACATCTTGTAAACCGATAAAATAGCTGTATTTTTCTGTTTTTGTTGCTGTCTTTGTGTGACTTTTATCAAATGTAATTTTATTTTTATTATTTCCTAAGTTTTAAAAGTATCTGTCAAATTAAAATTATACTACAAGTCATGTAAAAACCCTCTGGGCGTTAAATAAATAAATAATATACTTTTAGAATCCTTTCCATGTTTTCCGGTGATAAATTATATCTCTTTCAAAAATCCACTTTTGTAATGAAAGCGGTCAGCGGAGCTAATTTATAAAGTTGTATTGAATCGTTGGTAAGGCTCTTGTCTTGCAATTCGAAGGTTGCGGGATCGAATACCGGCGTGCGCAAATAATTTTTTGACGTAAAACTTCTTTAAGCACGCTTGACTTGAGGAGACGAGAGCGTTACGAAAAGTGTGATCGGGCGAGGCGAACGAAGCAGTTTTACTTCAGTCGTGTGGTCTAACGCCCATTCGTTCGATTAATTTGTGTTATTTCACAAATAATTTATTAAAAATAATATACAGTATATTTGCGGCACGTTCCACAGCGGAAGATACTCTCAGTATCGCCCTCTCGGTATAGACAGGAGATTTTAAAGACTTGAAGTTGTGAGTCGAAGTCTTTATTGAGGCTACGTAGCGAAGGTCACAGCAGTAGGTAGATAGAGGTATAGACAGACGCATAGACAGTGATGCTAATAGTGATGGAGGTCGTGATGCTGAGGCGGTGAAAACTCGGCATCGCGGTGGTAGAGAAGACCTGGGTAGCTATTCCCGAGCAACGATCAATCGTTACTCGCCATGCACCAGCTACGACTGGTCTACCCCACTCGTTGTTGTGTCGCATGACTTTTGGCGTTTGGCGTCTAAGAATGTTCCGGTCGACCAGGCTCAAGAATAACCACGTCGACCAATGTACGTACTTTCGACGACGATGGCGAGCGACGAGGGCTTGGAGAACAGCTACCCTGGTGTTCCACCGTGACGACACCGTGGCGGCGATGGCTTAAACGGAGAGAGTGAGGATGGGCGTACGCTGAGACACCGGTCGCGCAGAATGTTCAGCGCAAGATAGTTTTGGTTTTTGTGTTGTATGGAAGTGTATGGAGCGACATATGCTGAGACGTGTATGTTTCTCATACATTCCACAACTGCGCTGAACATGCTGCGCGACCGATGTCTCAGCGTACGCCCATCCTTAAAGTCGTCAGCTGCGCGGATAGACTTTGTGAGTCGAATATGTCACTGGCTAGTACGATTTGGGTTTTTAGTGAAATTGTTAGGACGAGTTTATATAAATTTAAGACATTGGACACAATAGATCCAGTATTTATGTATATATTTGTGTGATGATGCTAATGTTAAACGAAACTGGTCGGTCGTAATAAATTAAATAAATTTCGAGGCTAAAAATAAAGTAATTGTTTTAATTCGTTTCAAACCACTAAATGACTGCTTTCTGCAAAAAAAAAAAAAATGAAATGCAAATATCTGTTAATTAAATAGTTTGTTGTCAAACAAGTTTTGGAACGCAATGAAATATGTTTTTTAAATTCGTTATAACGGGTGATGTTTGTTCAACGTTAAAATATGCGTGAGTAAATATAACATTTGAAAATAAACGTATTTACTTTGTGATATCTTTGGATATAAGATTTTCCTGTTTGTTTGATGAAATCAGGGACATGTTTGGTTTTTAAAATTGGTGGATGGTTTCAAAGCAAAAGAAAATTTCAACAACTTCCAATGAAAATATGAAAAAGACAAAGACAGCAGAAAATACTGCACAAAATTATAATTACAATTACAATATTACAAAAACAAAATTATGTAACGGTATTTATTAAAAGAATTCGAATAGTTCTCAATTTGTGAGGCGGGTATGCGTACCGTCGTCCCGAGAACCCGAGAGAGTTATTGGATAACCGTAGGTCACCCCAAGTGGTCCGCTACGATTGTTGACTTAGCAGGGGCTCATGGAGTGAGACTTTTCCGGATGAGACATTTGCATCGCAGTAGGAGCAATGGATTCATTTTAATTTATTTGACTACGTCTATGACTTTTGGTTTTCATGGCCTAAATTTATTTTTGGGTTATTATGCCGTTTTTTGCTACCTCCTTCTTTAGCCAACGTTTCGTACAGCATTACACACCTGCCCTGATGATGTACACTGTAATGCTGTCCGAGATGTTGGCCAAAGAAGGAGATAGCGCAACACGACATTATGACACACAACAATCACCATATTTTAAAATTATTTTTTTACCAGTACAACTCTGTTTTCGGATGTTTTTTTTTGCATATTTACGAAACAACATATGAGCGGTTTGACAAAAGGTATAACAGACGATGGTTGAGGTATCAAGACAGTCACTAATTCTCTACAGTTTGGCGCGTTGCCATCGATTGCAGTGTTTTGGATTTGGTACATTAGTTCAAAATGAAGGTTTTCTTAGTTCTGGCTGCAGCTTTGGTGATCGCTCAGGGTCAAATTACCATTCAGGGAACGTGCAAGGAAGAAAAAGTTGTTCCGGATTTCAATATTGAAAAGGTGAGGAATAAATTTAACATTTTCAAAATAATTTTTAATTTATTAGCGTTTCATTCTCCAACTTCTTAGGGCGATCCCGGTTCTACGAAGGATAAAGGATTGTCCTATGTCATCTATGTAATTCTGTGCGGTGGGTCTTTTTAGGAAAGATGGTTCTGGGAAGGAAAAGAGTATGAGGGGTGGACAGGAATCTGGGGGTCAGTGTGTTCAGGAGTGACGGATGTATGAATCTATCCCTGTCACTGCAGTGCAGGGCAATGGGTCGAGAGAGTCGACCTGGAAAGGTCAGAGTTTCCCCCAACCGATACCTCCCGATCTAGTACCTAGATCTCTCCCGATCTGGCCTGCCGTGCTGTTGGTGGGCAGACGAATCCGCCGCCAAATTCCAGACAAACCTCATCTCATGAAACCGGGCACCAATCGTAGCAAACCATTTGGGGTGACCTGTGGCAGAGGTGGTGGTAATCCAATAAATGGTTCACAGGGCGGCGGTACCCATACCCACCTCCCAAATTAAGAGTCTGCTGTTGTCTATTAGAAGAACAATTCCATACCCTTCACCCCTCTGGTGAGCCTTACCCGTCGAAAGGGTAATCTTTACCGTGCAGGCTGCTGCTTGGAACATTTCAGCGACTCGTACCAGTCACGTAGGTTTCAAAGCCGTAATATTATTGGTCAAGGACGTAGCTACATCATTGTAGCTACGCTCGGGGGGGGGGTCGATCCTGGGGAGAAAGGGGAGAGGGTTGGAAAATGTATGTATTGCATTGCACGGCGTATGTATGCGTTACTACCATTCAACCGGTTGCAATGAGACTTTGGTGATTTGTTGTGCGCACACCAGATAAGGTTTTTATATACATATAATGGTGCGCTCTGGCGTTATTAAATTATTTCCTACGCCATTCATGTGAATCCGATGAAACTTTGGTAATTTATCATGCACGCGTACGCGAAGGTTTCCGTATAATGTGACTCTGGCTTTACGAAACTTGTATAAAATTTTTCAATAGGTGGCGCGGGAGTTGTTTGCAAAAATGTGTGTATTTCATATAGTCAAGCGGCAGGGAAGGACGGTGGGAGGAGAACCAGATGGAAACAAATATTGTGATTCCAAAAACATCTCAATAAACAGAGTTATAACACAAAATACTTTATTTCTTTGAGCGGAATTGCAACGCATGCCGGGTACCTATCTACGCACTGGAATTATAAATATATAATAAACATTTTTAAATTTTACACAACTGATTATTAGATACATAAAATCTTCATCGTTAATTGAATGAGTGGCCCTGGAAAAAGCGGATTTGCTAACGAAGATGTACACCAAGGCTGTGATTCATGTTTCTCAATGCTGCAATTTTTAAATCGCTGTTTTCGTAAAAGAGAGAGAGAGAGAGAGAGAGAGAGACCGGTTGACCCCCCCAGCATACTTATATACAATATGCATTCGGTTAGTTAGTTAGTAGTAACTAAGTTTTATTTTCTCAAAGGAAATTCATATTCGAATTCTCAATCGGTGTTACATATATGCTAAAAATAACACACGGAGGCATAACGACCCAGAAAACATCAAAATTTTGTTTAATTCACCACAAGTTTTTCTGAATTATAATTGATTTGGTGGGGTTTATGAGTAATTGAGCATTGTACCCACCAGATAGAGGGTACACTTTTATATACAACTAGCTGGGTTACCCGGCTTCGCTCAGGACAACATTCGACAGTGTTCTGGAATGTTCCACAATTTATTTTATTTATTTATAGCGGACCCGACAGACGTTGTCCTGTACACAACTGTCGGGACAAACTAAAATTAAAATAGAATAATATTGAATATTCGATACTGCGATGGTAGCGCAGTCTGCCGGATCCAATGTAAAACATTCCAAAATGAACAACTCCTTAGAAATAAAAATTGATTAAAAGAAAATTTTCCAGTGGACCAAATTGTGAATCTAAACCATTCTCAAATCCCTTTGAACCCACACAAAAAATTTCATCAAAATCGGTCAATCCGTTTAGGAGGAGTTCAGTGACATACACACGGACAGAAGAAATATATATATATTAAGATTTATATCTCAAATTTAGATTTTTCGGAGATGTCTGACTAATCAAATGGACGGTCTACCAGCGATAAGTACAAAAAATCAATAATGAAAATAAATTAATTTAATATCCACACAAACTAATTATTAAAGGTAATTTTGAAGTTGATTTTAGATTTATTTATTAATTTATTTATTTCTATTCTTGTACATACACTTTACAAATAATTACATAGTTTACATAGATAATAGTACATAGATAATTAGTAATAAGAAAAAAACATGTTAAAGATCCGTAACTGTATGTAAATAGGTTAGTCGTAGTGTTTTGTGAACACCTCACTAGGCGAACCTGTGCTGAGGTGTTCCCATATTTGGGATTAAGTGCTATTCTGTCGACCTAAGTAGAAACACTGTATCCTCCTTGATATTGTCAAGAAGGGCACTGTGGGTCGACCCATGGCGGCAGTATCCTACACATAAATTAAAAGATTAGTTTCGGTGGGGATCTATATATACAGTTGTTCTTAGAATCTAGATTATGAGTAAGATAAATAATTGTCTTGATAAACGGTAGATATTTTTTTCTATGGACCACGCGCCAATGGTATAATCACTGATATTGTGGTAATATTTTCTGTCTCGAAACAAAGTTTATTTAATTATATTTTTTTATATTTGGGATGGGTTATTTTTGGTTAGGTGTTATAATTTTTTGAGTAAATTGAATACCTTGTTGTTTGATCCAGTCTTTTATGTGTTTTTTGAGAACTATGGTAGATGAATATGTAGTTAGTAGTTGCTTCAGTGTGGTGGGCATGCAGTTATATAGTTTGGTTGCGTAGTACTTAAAGTTTCTTTGCCCGTGTGAGGTATGAGTTATCGGTATATTTAGTGTTTTATTTGTAGAGGCCCTGGTTTTATTATTTAGATTATTTATTAGATTATTTATAATAATTATAATATCGGGTATCAACTGTCGGGGGATAGTGGTTTTCTTATTCTTTTATCATTGCCACAACTTAAATATTTTTTACAATAAAAACACATAAATTTGTTGTAGACCACTTTTATTTTAGTACACTATACCGGTTTAAGAAGCGCCCTTCCTTCGTCAGGAGAATATTGTAACTAATCTACATAGACATAGAATATTGTCGGACATACAAATCTTAGGTGTGTGAGTGGGAGGTAAGCTTTATTTTATTTAAGCTAAGTTTTATTTTAATTAGTCATTGCAATGACTGTACATCATTCTACATAGGTAAGACAACAAGAAATATAAACATTAGAATCACGGAACACTTAAGATGCTTAAATAAAAAAAATTTACAGAGTTTGCAAATCATCTAAATTCCACGGATCACACATATAATAAGGATACAGGGGCTAAAATTCTTCACCGTAGCAATAAAAGCAAAAAATTGTATAATTTAGAAGCACTTGAAATTAGAAAATCCCTAAATAATAATTCTAGTATTTTGAATAATAGCTAGCTAGCTCTCTAATTCAAAATTTAGACTTATTAGATTTGTCAAAGAATCTTTATATAAAAATGCAAAAATCAGTCATATTAAACACATGTAGGATTACGAAAGATTTTTTAAATATTTATATTGAGGGATTAGTAGGATTTATCGGTCCAGTTAGGAGTTCTATCCAGCCGAACCCTCTGATATGAAAATATCTGGAGCCGGTGAAGTATTTTCCCATATGGTCTCTGGTAGGTTGACGTGTTGTTCTTGTATAGTTTTGTATTTATTATACTTATACAATGCAATTACATCGCGTGGATTGACTAGATGATCATTTGTGGAAAAGTGTGTGGAAGGGTTAAGTTTTTCCTGTGGGGAAGATTTAACCCGGACATAAAGTCTAGAGAACAATTAAAATGAATAATCAAATTAATTTATCTTTAAGTCCCATTTTAAATTTATTTCCAGTGAACCGCTCTGTTTTTCCCGGAAATCCCACAATTACCCCTACCGCCTTGCTTACCTCCCACTCACACACCTAAGATTTGTATGTCTGACAATATTCTATGTCTATGTAGATTAGTTACAATATTCTCCTGCCGAAGGAAGGGCGCTTCCGAAATCGGTAGAGTGTAATAAAATTAAAGTGGTCTAGAACAAATTTATGTGTTTTTATTGTAAATTATGACGAGCCACAAAGTTAATGCTTTTTACAAAAATGTAAATATTTTTTAAGTACGCTGGCCTTTGGTACGAGATCTACCGCTACGAGCAGTACTTCGAGAAGGACGCAGAGTGCGTGACGGCGCAGTACACCCTGGAGGATGGAGTGGTGCAGGTTCTGAACTCCAGGGTGACCGGGGGCACCAGCTGGAAGCTAGCCGGATCGGCTAACTTCGCCCCCGATGCGGAGGGAAAGGGAAAACTGAACGTTATGTTCCCCAGCATCGGTGAGCCACAATTATTAATTGTTTTATTGGACATTTTAGATCCTTTAGTTAGTGCTTTATTTTATGGTACCTATATTTTGGATTCTTCAGGTAGTGCTTTAGTTTTTTTATACCCACATAAGCAATATATACTACCTATGTACTACAATTTGGGTTTCACTATTTTTATTTTTTATTAATTCTATCACAATTGGAGATGTGCTATGCCTGTCTCAGTAGGAACTCCTGGGCTGAGAGCCGAGAGAAAGATAATCAGCATCGTATCATTGAAAATGCACACTTATAAGTGGAGCGTAGTTTATGATATAATCAGTTTATAACAAAAATACAAATAACAACACAATGTTATGTTTAAAATAAAAGACAATCAGCAATATATCATTGGAAATGCATACTTACAAATTGATTTTAATAAAATCTTTGATGTAAGTTCTGTCTTGCCTGATAATACAATATTTAGTGTCCGATATACATTTAAAATAAGTTGTGTTCTGTCTAATGGCCAGTGAAAGTGCATCGTACAGTTTTTTTGCAAAGTTTCTAAAATTTCATCGGCCAAAAGTTGTTTTAGCGAAAGGGATAAGTAAGATATCACGCCCTTTGTTCTAGCATCTTGAGCGGTTTGGACATTGCCGAAAGCAGTTCTGTGTTTGAAAAGTTATTTTTTTGTACGTTTTTGTCATAAAGTTGCCTAAATTCCATATCACAAATTATTCTACAGATTTCATCCGAACTGCTTGGATCATTGAGACGTAACCCTTCAAAAATTGCAAGGCTTTTAGCTTCCTTTACTTTTATTTAAAGGAAGCTCATTGAACACTTCAAAACGTCATTCAATTATTATGAATATTATTTTGTATCCCTGGATGTACGGCTGTGAGGAAGAACGAAATAATGAAAGGATGCTGTAGAAATGAGATTTCTCACTTTGGCTTATGTATGAAACTAAATATGTGAAAACTTTGTATGGCCGTGATATAAATGAGGAGATCCGCAAAGATGGAGGGCTGATGTGAGCGTAATGTTCAGATTAAGAAAGGAAAGCATGGATGGTTTGAGCATGTAAAGCGGATGAACAAAGGAGAAAAAGGTGAACATTGTATGACGCGGAAGTAATTGAATATTGTTGTATTTTCAGGAAACGTCGTCGCGAAGTACTGGGTCCTTGCAACCGACTATACTGGCTACTCCCTGGTTTACTCTTGCAGGGAAGTTGGGGATGGCAACATCAGTGGTAGGACTCAATTACACTTTAATTTCAGCGCTTTCATGCAATTTACAGTTCTTGTCTCCGAGAGTTCTTGTCCAAGAGAGTTCTTGTCTCGAAGAGTTCGGCAGGGGGTACCGATCCATTAAGGTTTTATCATTAAGTTTACTTAATCCTGTAACCCTGTACCCAGTGTTCACCGTATCTTATTCTTGTTCATGAAACTTCTGGCGTTCAGTTTTGGACATAGAACATAAAGATCGTTGCAGTATTGCCCAGGTGAAAGACCACCATTCAGAATTGTAACGTTGCTTGAAAGAGGTGATTAATGACAAGATTTGAATAACCAGATGCTTTCCCTACTTCCTTTTCCCTATTTCCTTCTCCTACCCACTACACTTAGCCTTACAGCGATACCCTTACCCCGATTAAGTATGACGGGTGGACCAGTGGGAAAGCTTGGGCGGTGTCAAGTTGGATTGTAACTTGTAACCGGTGGCGACATGTGACAGGTTTAATTGCTTGTTTAGATTTTAATTGAAAAAAAAAGGTGACCAGAGAGCAAAATGACATCTACATCTTGTTTCCAGATAACCCAGGAATCGCTGGCTAAAGTATGTTGTGTTCCCTCTGATACATCCTTGAAATTGAAAATAAACTGTAGTTTTTTCCTAATTTTGCAGTTTCAAGCTGGATCCTGAGCAGAAAGCCGAAGCTGACTCCTCAACAGATCCTGGCCATCAACCCTTCCGTGGAGTGCGCAACCGGTTTGGCTTGGGATAACTATAGAGAGACCAGCCAAAGCGAAGCCGATTTGCAAGATCACCTCAACAGTTCAATAACCAAACCAATTATCTCATGTCAACTAATGATAAAAATCAGTTATTCACTATTACCTACCTCTTTCCTATTGTTCCTTCTCCTTCTCTTCCTCTTCCCATCTCCTTCAAACTTACAACCCACTCTAATTGGGGATGTTGTTGTCCCACTGGCTCCAATCAGTTGGAGAACTTGGGACTCTTGTACGCTATTAAAAATACCATTGAATCTCCATTTCCTACTGTAGCTAGTAAAGATATTGAAATATAAGAGATGTGTTATCCGTAGTCTTTACTGGGTGGGACTGTGTTTCCTGGTGTCGCCGATATCGCTAACCAATATTGCTGTACACCTTCAAAAAATCAACTAAATGAACGAATTCTTCCCGTATTCCAACTATATTGTTAACCAATACTACTGCACACCTTAAAAAAATCAACTACTTTCCGTATTCAAACTAATCCCATTCGAAAATAATCCCGCTGATATTCGGGCGGACACCATAGCATATCGCTTGTATTTGAATATCTTTGGTAGGTAGTCACAAATTTCATTATTCAACAATATGTTTAAAATGATTAATTCGAAAAAATACTATAAAATGAAATAAAAACCAATATCGCTAAAAATAGGCTCTCGACCGGCGATCCGGAGGTCACGGGTTCGAATCCCGGCGTGCGCAAGTAACAATTTAGCAGGCGGATATGGGTACCGCCGCCCCGGTAACCATTTATTGGATATCTTTGCTATGTGTCACCCCAAGCACTGCTGTAAGACCACCATTCAGAATTGAAACGTTTCTGAAGTGAAATGTTTCCGTTACATATTTGGTGACTAGATCTGAATATCTACTTCCCCATCTTCCTTTCCCCCACCTCCTACCCCACCCCACTACTTTCAGCCTCACAACATACCCCAATCTGGTAAGCCATATTCTCACTGGCTCAAGGCGGTCGGGAGTAGTTGGAACTCTTGTGCGGTATTCACGTAAAAAAAGTTAAAAATAGTTTTTTGATTTTCCCTATCGCCTTTGCAATCTTTTGATTTTTGTACTGTTTTGCAAAATAAATAAATAAATTATGAATAGAAGTGGGTTACATAATAATTCATTTGGTAGGTACTTGGAATTTAATATTACTTCTTTGTTTTCTTCTTACGACTCCCAACATAAAAAAAGGCTTACGAATAAAAAAAAAATCATTCCCAAAAGGGAACTTAAAAAATTAAGTTCCTAGATGTGAATAAGTTGGCATGTTTTCATCAGATCTGTAGAAATCTACACAGAAAAATGTAAATTATATTATTTTCGCGAAAAACTTAAATTATCCGTTTTCAGAATAATAAAATTTATGAAAGGAACGTTATTACTCCACCGTCCGGTAGATGTCTCGAAATCAGTCACCTGTAAAGTTAGATTATTTGGTAATTTACAAAAAAGCTTTGACGATAAAGCGACAGATGGTGTACATCTGCACAATCGCAGGAACATAATACACTGTCTGCAGAACTTGAATTTGAATAAATATATTTGTCCTGATTGATAGTAGGTAGGTATCTACCTAAAATTTCAAACTAGTTTATAATGCAACTGTAGTCCCCTCTTAGCCTGAAAAGGCCCAATGGAACTGCGTGCGTAGCGTTTAAATTTAAGTTTGTTTTGTTTCGTTCTTCAGCTTCGTATCAAAACTTTTTTTTTCAACCAGTACCTACACCACTACACGAGCAAGGTCTTAGGACTCTTAGGTATTTTTAAAATGATCCACTATCGAAAAACTTAATTTTGCAGTCGGTGGCGCTGTTACTGTAGATATTGGCGACACTAGTGCAACTAACCTTAGCAACACCCCTGCCATAACAGGTCGCCCCTACGTGATTCTCCACGTTTGGTGACTAAAGCCTCGATTACATTGAGCGAGTTTACAAGCTACCAGCCGGCAAATTCTCTATCTGCTAGTGAACTTGTTCAGTATTAAAATCTGCTAGTTAGCTAGTTCATATGATTAAGCCTCGATGACATAGAGCGAGTTTAAAAGCTACTATCTGGGAAATTCACTATCTGTTAGTAATCTCGCTCAGTGTCATCGTATTACTTGCTAACTAGCAGATTGTGAACAATCTACAAAAATAATTGAAAGGTGGTCAACTTTACTCGCTACTCGCTGGCGTTTGCCAATAGACGGCGGCCCATCAACAGCTGATTTCGTAACTGTCAGAATTAGTTCGCACGGGAGTCGTTATTCTCGCTACTGGCTAGCGTGTGACGCTTTTTTTTTTTTTAAGTTTCTTTATTCTTTGAATTGTTTGTTACATGAATCGGAGATTCATGTAACAAACACATGCCCGTGTTGTTGACGCTAGCTGCAAAATGTCGACAGAATTGGCGGGGGAGTCATTATTTTAGCTGCTACTGTCGCTACTGAGCGAGTAGACAGTTTTGTGTGTCATCATGACAATCTCACTCGCCGATTCACCCGCTTATAAGCTTGTAAACTCGCTTAATGTAATTGAGGCTTTACACTGAGCGAGTTTACTAGCAGATAGTGTACTCGCCGGCTAGTAACTTGTAAACTCGCTCAATGTAATTGAGGCTTTAGACTTTTCACGGAGCAAGGTTTTTCTAGATTTTGGCGGCGAATGCGTTGAGGGAGACTTTTTGACATCTCCAGCCGGACTCTCTTGACCATTCGCCTTGTACCACTCCTGAACACGTTGACCCCAGATTCTTACCCAGGACTTCATCTCCTTCCTTTTCGTAATGTACCATAATATCAATCTATGATCAGTTCTAACATTGCTTGAATTGTTTATGCTATATTCGGGTCACATGGTATCGGTAAAACGGGAGTCAGACAGTTCACTAACGTTCATTTCTGTATTTCATTCCGCCTTCTTCCCTCGGAGTGACACGTCTGAACATGAAATGAAACCAATGTATGAGTGACAGTGCCAAGTGAAGTGATCCGACAATGTTGGATATTGGCTTCTGGCGTATTTCACTCGCGTGCGGAATGAAGTCATGAAACGTGAAAATGAAACATTTGAACACAGAGTGAACCATTCTTCAGTCGGCCTAGCGTTCTGTACTGCGTCTGGTCATGTCAATGCCGCACGCGAAACGTTAAAATGCTCTTCGTTTGGATAATTTGTTCGTTTTTCGAAATAGCATTTACAGGTCTCAAAGAAATCGTTGTTTCTCCGTTACTATCATAGTGAAAAATATGATCCAAACGGTGTTGAAAAGAGAAAACAACATGCTTTATATTAAAATCTAACAATTTATGAAACCAAACCTACTGGCCGAAATTAGAATTTTTTTTATTAATCTTTGGGAATTTTTTATGAATTATTTTTATGTGAAACGACAAAAAAATGAGAAAATGAAAACGTTTGTAATTCGTGTTTCTTATGAAATATATCTGTGTTTTTAATTATTATTTCGTTACCAGTAATTTTAGTTAGAAAAACCGCAAGGTGAGCCATTTTTAAAACTTTTAAAAGTTTACATTAAAGTTTTTAATATTTAATGTTACACTTAGTTGTGGGATGCGTTCACAAATATCCCACTTAAATGAATATTATTGCAAAGCGGAAATATTCTGATTTACAGACAAAATATGGTCGAGGCCTGATGGGTTAGTTATGCGTGATGTGAACATATGGGTTCTAACATAATTTTTTCAATTTTTTAAAAAATATGTGTAAAATTATTAATCAGTAAGTAAATGTTTCTAATAAATCTTTTTAAAATAAAATTATGTACTGTGACAAAAAAAAGATTATAAGGCGAGACCGCACTGTTTTCCATAGCGCCGTCTGAACATGCAGTGAAACGAATATAGAACCTTCACCCGAGTGATATGTCTGATTGCGCCTTTACGACTTGTATCGAATGTAGCAGAACACGGATGAACAGTCATTATTTTGCGAGAACTCGCCTCGCCAGACAAAATCTAGCTTCCGAGTTACAAGGAAGTGTATCCTCTTAAACGTGCTATGTAATTATTATTACTCGTGACAGCTGTTTCGCTTTCTGAAGGCATTATCAAACTGTTAAAGAATGAAAAAAAATCTCACCATATTTATTATTTCCAAAAAACACAAATTTGAAAAAAGTACATTGTTGAAGTAACACTTTCTTTATTTAAAAAAAATTACAATAATGAATACACACATCTTCGTTAAGTCTTAAATATTTTTTAATAAACAAAAATTTACAAATAAATATAATAAATTAAACAAAAACATTCAATCCCATAAGTACCTACTCCTTTATTCATCACAAAATTTTCAAAACATTTGTTAATACTATAGAACAAATTTTCAATCAAGACTAGAAGGGTTTTTAAATCGCCTGCCCAAAAAGAAAAACGACAAATAACCGTCTATTCTGAAAATCTATTTTATTTAAAAAAAAAAAAAAAAAACCTAAACGCTCCGGCTCGAATGTGATGTCATGGAAACCGACCGCTTGGGACGTTACCACGAACGATATTGACATGATGGCTTCAATTTGGACTGTTTCTGAACAATTCATGTGTTTTAAGTTAATGTTATTTATTTATTTATTTAATTAATTTTCTGTACAAGCAGTTGAATGTTATAAGATAAGTATTGAACAGTACTCCTAATTGAGTGATGCCGCTGTTAAGTCTTCAAATTATGATTCACAGGAACTTGGAGGCGAAGGATGATATCAGAACAGTGAAAATGGTGAAAGTGGCGATGCCAGCTCCACTCTCCGTGCAGCCTTCCTTGGAGTGGTCATTGACTTTGTAATTATCCCATGACAGACCAGCTGTAACCACCTCTGAATTGTTGAGGGCCAAGGTTACCTTGGCCACGTCTGCGGCAAGGAGGTTCTGCGTCCTGCTGAGAATCCAGCTGGAAACTGTGAAAAAATGATAATATTAGATACAACATGAAAAAAATGATAATATTAGATACAAAATAATCAAAATAATATATAATTGACGGCCGGCGTAGTCCAGCGGTAAGGCTCTTGACTAGCATTCCGGAGGTCGCGGGATCGAATCCCGGCCTGGCAAATAAATTTTATTTTATTAATTTGTGTTTTTTCACAATTAATTCATTTAAAATAATATATAGTTTATTTGCGACACGTTCCAGAGTGGAAGATACTCTCAGTATCGCCCTGGTGTAAGACCACCATTCAGAATTGAAACGTCGCTTCATCGGCTTTAGCCGTGTTTAGTGAACAGATCTGAATAGCCAGGTACTTCCCACCTTCCTCTTCCCCATCTCCTTCCCCTCCCCACTACCTTCAGCCTCACAACTTACCCCGATTGGGGATGTCATAGTCCCACTGGCTCCAGACGGGAGCAGTTGGGACTCTTGTGCGGTATTCATATTAAAAAAAAAAAATCTAGCATAACTTGTGATGGATGTGCTGATGTGTGAGTGGAACTTGTCAGCATTTGTGACCATGTCACAACAGGGAACGCGAGCTCAAGGCACGACTCGGTGCGACCTCAGTCCCATTCTACTATGTAGGCCTAGCGGGAACCAGCCCACTGGGCTCGGTTTACTATTGGAAAATGATTTAATTGTACGTAAAATTGAGTACGATTGTAAAATAAATAAAAGTCGGAGTTAGGAAAGTAGTATCAAGCAAAGAGAGGGGTTTAAAAAAGATAGCAGCCGGCCTTATCCTTTCACTTTCGCCAATTCCCGAAATTGTGGCAGCGATAACGTTGTTACACCTCCTATCCTCCTCGGGTAGCTTGTAAGTATACCCTTGTACGAATGGCCTTTTCTCCCCTCAAAAAGAATAAGATGGAGGGATATGTAATTACGAATGTTGGACAGAGCGCGCTAATATTTTAAATGATAAAATTGTGATAATGTTTAATAAAACATAACTCGTTTAAAATAGAGCAAAAATCTCGCGGAAGGCGTCTTAAGGATCATTTAAAGAAACATTGCGAATTTTTTCACAAATATAACTTGTAAATAATAGAAACAGACGTGATTTTAATAATTTTCGGAGCATACTTTGCGATTTTTTTCTATCGAGGGAATTTCATATAATTTGCGTTTCGGCGTGGAACGCGTCTAGGTATTATCTTAATAAATAACATATATTTTTTTTAGAGCTTAAAAACATCAAATGTTTAAGGGAGATATGTAAGAAATCGGTAGAAATTCGGGTAGCGGTGGCTTAATCCTAACCCAGCAGAGGGGGCGGACGTGGGGATCGGTCAAATGATGAAGCAAAAAAGCGGAATGCTGTTGAAGAAGCAAAATAATTCCCGAGTTGCAGAAGCCTCGCTTGTAACACTGGCTCCGGGCAGATGTGACGCTACTGCAGTTTAATAAATAACTAGTGAGCTCCCGGCATGCGTTGCAATTCCACTAATAAATAAATTGTTTCTCCCTGCGTTATTTTCCAATTCATCCCGTTCCCCTTCCGCCTGCCCACCCCCTCACGCGTTCCGGAATATTATTAGATTTATAAATAAAAAATTAAATTCATTTCAATTCTGTCATGCGTACTTTACACGGAAAACAAACTGTTGGGAAAAATTAATTTACTTAAAGTAAAATAAATTCATTAATTTAAAGTGTTTCGAAAATTGAATTTTGATTTCACAATCGATGGTTTGCAAAATGGATAAACGTGTGCAAGTTGATACAATCTTCACCGACTACAGCAAAGCCTTTGACAAGATCAATCACAGCGTCCTGCTTAGAAAACTTGCTAATCATGGTATTCATGGAGATCTCCTTCGTTGTATATCTTCATACGTGACAAACAGGTCCCAGGCTGTGGCAGTGGGTGGATTTTCTTCCATCTGGAAAATTATCACTTCCGGTGTGCCTCAGGGGTCCATTTTGGGTCCTTTGCTTTTCTCTATCTATATAAATGATTACGACATGTTTTCACAACTCTCAAATATTACTATTTGCTGACGACATAAAGATATACCTTCCTACAAGCTCTCCGGACTGTTCTATGCGTTTACAAGCAGATCTTGACCGACTGACGGATTACTGTCCCAGAAATAAACTTTTTATTAATATTTCTAAATGTTGCAAAGTTACATTCACATGTAACCGTGTGAAAATACTGCATGATTACACCATTTCCGGATTGCAGTTAACAAATAAAGATTATATATGTGACCTCGGTGTTATTTTGGACTCCAAACTTACATATGAAAAACACTTTGAAAACATTGTCACCAAAGCAACAAAATGTCTAGGTTTTGTACTGAGAACACGCAAATTTTTCAAAAACACTAAGACTTATCTGATTCTCTACAATTCACATGTTCGTCCTCACCTGGAACACTGTTCACAGGTTTGGAACCCGCGCTATATTGTTTATGTTAACAGGTTAGAAAGAGTTCAGGAGCGATTCCTCAAATTCCTCAATTTTAAATCATTCAACATACACAACTCTTACGACGAAGTAGAGAAACATTTTCGAATCACGAAACTACTCAATAGGAGGCTTGTCGCTGATCAGATATATGTACAAAATTATTAACTCAAAAGTTGACTGCCCGGAGTTGCTAAACAAAATAAATTTCCACCCGTCCATTCGATATAGTAGACAAAATACCCCTTTCTATATTGATAGATGCAACACCAATTCCAATCAAAATGAATTTATGCAAAGGACATGTAACTACTATAACAATAAATTTGCAAATATAGACACACGTGCCGACGTATTTACTGCTAGTTACTGTCGCTACAGAACTTCATTGTATAACATTCTAGGTATAGGTGCGAATAACACATGAATTAATTGTACCTAATATTTTTATATTACTTGCGTGGCAACTTTCCCTTATCTCCCTCCTCCCCTTACCCTTCCCAACCCAAATCCCTATTTTGCAGTCTATTTCAGTTATAATCACATTATTTTATTGTTGTGTATTGGTTTATCATTTGTTGAATTCAGATTTGTACTATTAATTTTTTTTTACTTGCTGCTTAGTTTTGTTTTTCTTTCATTTTTCTTAAATATTCTAGTTTACATTCAGTAAGTCTTGTTTCTAAATACCTATCTGTGAACATTAATAATTGGTCTGTTTTTTTATCATCCTTTTATGTTTATTGTATTACTAAGACTGTTAATGTTCCTTAAATAGACAGTTTCGTAAAAGTTTTCGTAATGAATAAAAAAAACTTTTCAGATGTTTTGTAATGTAGTTGTCAGATGTTTTGTAATCCAGAAACCTTCACGAGGGTGGAAAGAAGGTATTTTGAAAGTTTAAAAAATTTCCTGTGCTTAATATAGCAATGCATATTAAAAATACCTACATATAAATATAAATCAAAATAGGCTTGCTTGGGTATATTTACACATATAAACATATAAGATAGAAGATAGTGCAGCAGTACCTACTAAAGAAATCTAAAACTAATCGAGGAGAGAAAAAGACATAAAAATGTTGAATTTCACGTTGAAGATAAAAAATATTCTTTACTTACCGTATTTGTGTGTATTGTTGTCTCTACAAGCATAAACTAATGCATAAGAGATGTAGTTCGTATCCAGAATCCAGTATGGCGATGGGGTACTATCTGCAAATATAAAATGTATTCAATAAATGTGTAAATAATAAAATTATTCAATAAATAATTGAAAACTCTCATAAAATCTTCCTCGCCCTCTTCCCTCGTCCCGCGAACCCCCCTTTCAAGTTCCCTCCCCCCTCCCAAGTTTCCCTCCCCCTTCCCGGATTCGCCTCCTCCCTTCCCTCTCCCGCGAATCCTCCTCCCGAGTTCCCCTCTCCCCTATCGGGCTCCCCTCCCCCCTCCCGCATTCCATACATTAAGTTTTCAAACAGCTCGTGTGCCACTTATAGCAATTTTTACATAAATTTCATAATGCCAGAGCTCACCAGTATATATAGAAACCATCGCTGGCAGGCACACATCAAATCCCCAAAGTTTCACCGCAATCGGATGAATGGATTAGCAACGCATAGCATACATAGGCAGAAGCAAAAATATTTTGGCTTTTGTATATGTATTTAAGAAATGCTTAGTGATATTTTAGTATTAAGAGCCTCAATTTCAGATAAAAGCGTATATGTCCGTGTGTTTGTGAGTGATTGCCACCAAAAGTTGATATAACGCATTGTAACCGAGAAAGGGTCTATCTGCTGAGTTTCATTTCGATCGGATGTTTCGAAGTGGGTTAATTTCCACTTCCAAGATTCCACGGTATTCCTTCATCCGACCAAGGAAACAAAAGTCAAATTCAAAAAGACGTATTAAAAAAATTAAACTGTGTAGTATTTGAGAAAAACGGGCAAAAATCTTGTGTACGGGAAGACGCAAATCATTAAAAGTACTAAAATCGTTAAAAGTATCATTAAAAGTAAAAGTACGGGAATTTGCAAATCATTAAAATTATTTTTGCAAATCCGGCCCAGATGGAATTCCTCCACTATTTATTCGAAATTGTGCAGATCAACTTGCAGTACCATTACACAAAATATTCACTAAAAGTCTGAACGATGGAGTTTTTCCGGATCTGTGAAAGGTCGCCCACGTCATTCCGATCCACAAATCTGGCAGTAAAAATGATGTAACTAACTATCGTCCTATTAGCCTTTTATCTTGTTTTGGCAAAATATTCGAGTCCATTGTATACAAAACCATTTTTAATCACGTAACACATATACTTAGTCCTTTCCAACACGGCTTTGTATCTAAAAGATCCACAAATACTAATTTACTCGAGTATATGGACTTTCTGTGTAAATCGATGAATAAAAAAACACAAGTAGATTCCGTGTACACCGATTTCAGTAAGGCTTTCGACAAAGTTAGTCACCCTATTTTAATGAATAAACTGGATAAAATCGGCATTCACGGAAATCTGCTTCGTTGGTTAGAATCATATTTATCAAATAGAAGTCAATTAGTTACTGTTAACGGTTTTACCTCTTCCCCAATATCAGTTACGTCGGGTGTACCACAAGGATCGCACCTTGGACCTTTGCTTTTCTTGATCTTTATTAACGACCTTACATATAAACTCCGCTGTAATTTTTCTCTATATGCTGATGACCTCAAATTGTATAAAGCAATTAAATCTATGGACGATTGTGAACTCTTACAACAAGACCTTAACACAATATCTACCTGGTGTGTTGACAATGAAATGGAACTAAATATACCTAAGTGCAAAGTTATAAATTTCACCAAGAACACCAACAAAACTCTATATTCATACAGCATATGTGGTCACGATCTGGATACAGTTGAGTCGATAAAAGATTTAGGAATTATATTTGACAACAAACTAACGTTCAACCAACACATTGAATACATTGTGAGTAAGTCAAATAAATTACTTGGTTTCATTGTTAGATCAACCAAACTGTTTAAGAATATTAATAGCCTAATAATTCTCTTTAATTCATTAATCCGTAGTGTTCTTGAGTACGGGTCAACAGTCTGGAATCCACACTATATTTCACAGGTATCTAGACTTGAATCAGTCCAAAGGAAATTTACACGGATTTTGTCTTACCGGTCAGGTGTCTACCATCTTCTAGACGGGTACGAACAAAGACTTACACATTTCAATTTAGAGAGTCTAGTTAAAAGACGTAATATAAATGACCTTTTAATGTTTTATAAAATTGTTAACAACCTAGTAAATAGTCAGGCCAGTATACGCCAGGCCCAAATCTACCAGAAAATTTGACATATTTTGGACCGAAATTTTTAGCAATAATACGGGATACTTTAATCCCATATCTAGAATGTCACGATCATACAACGATCTCACTAAATCACACTCTATAATAGATATTTTTGCGAATAATTTTACTTGTTTTAAGAAATATCTCCATGATTTGTGCAACTGAAAAAAAAAAATGTTTGAATGTTGTTTTATTATTTTTAATAAACATTTTAAATATTTTGTAGCTATCATGTATTTCAAATTTTCTATTTAAGTTTCTAAATTATGTGAAAAAAAAAATACTTACATTGTTTTTCATGTGACTGTGAATACGCAAATGTTATTACTGTAGACACATTAGTCTAGGGATGTTTATATTTGTATCTTAATTTGTTTTACATTAACCAAAATAATGCTCTGTAAATATCCTGTTTGAGTCTCAAATAAATAAATAAATAAATTAAGAGACTTACTATTGATTTCTGGGAACTGGACTTGTAATTTTCCGCTTGAGATTACGGTGGCATTGCCAATGTTGATGACCATTTTCCTCTCTTTTGTGGTTTTGTCCAAAAGGAGTCCCGTGTTGTTGACAACCAAATCAGAGTTGGCGCTTCCCGACGAATTTGTGTAAGGCGTGTATTTTGCTGTGATACACGTTAAATCCGTTTCCCACACCTGTGGGTGTGCGTAGATCTCGTACCAAGTACCTAGATACTGTAAAAAGAAAAGATGTCTTAAAAATCTTAACGAATGGGTCGTTTAATTTTAAATTTTACAAAATTTTCGTGAGTATGTTGCCTATATTGCTGATGATGCGGTTCTCATTTCTAACAGTATGGAAGGTTTACAGTCTATGTATGACTAGATGTGTGTATGAAAAATTAGTTAATGATGAAAGTTAGTCTAAAGTCATCTTGTTTTAAAGAGAGGGTACGAAAACAGTGTGCAATGTAGAATGATGAACACTTGTAGCAGATGGATGAGTTTGTGAATCTGGATGTATGTTCACGACAGTTGGGAAGGCTGACAGAGATATTTAAAAAGGGTAAATGCAGGAAACTCCGTTAATGGAGGACTGAATGCCGTTGGCGTCAACAAAAAGCTGTCCAAAGAAGCGAAGCTAGCGGTACACAACGGAGTGCTGGTATCCACTCGTTAGGCACGGAACTGGCAGAGGAAGTATGAAAGTAGACTGAATGTTGTAGAAATGAGTTTTCTGAGGCTTATGTGTGGTACAACCACGGAACCACGTATGAACAGCAAAGAAGCACTTAAATTTGTCGGTACACCAATACCAACAACAAAGACCGAGTTGTTTGTCTTTCCGCTCTATCTGCTTACTCTTGCGGGAAATTACGTGATGGTTAGTTAGTTAGTGCTTAAATTTAACATTAAAACATATATTTTTTTAAAGGTCTATATTTTCATTTTTTAAGGGCGAGAAACTGAAAAAAACAGTTCTCAACGCAATTGCAATCAACCTCATTCACAGAATCGATATTTTTCTGATCTGACATAACTTTGTCAACAAATTAGCATTATTTTTGGTAATATAAGTCAACAACGATTTATTGAACAAGTAGGTTTTCTAAACAATCTGTAAATTTGAAACGAAAACCAACGGACAGTAAAATGTCACGTCACAACTTTTGTAGGAAAATCTAGATCAGTGCACTCCCTGCTTTGAAATACGATAACAAAAAATTAAAACCCCTGATTCTGAGACAGCCAGATTGTATCAGAATAATATGTATTTCCTTTTTATTCTGTGGGAATTTAAATCTTTGCATCCACAATTGAACAACTGAATTGGTGTTACATCATATGTCGACTTCAACACGTAAAACCTCAAAGAATATACGGGATTATAATAGATTAGAGAAATTTTCATAAAAATTATTGAAAAAAAAGTTCATTGTAGATAATGCATATATTACGCATTAGCTAAATCAATTGTAGACTATGGAGTAAACAATTATGGCCTAACTCCAAAACGCACTTAAATATTGAGCAATACAACTCCGTTTCCTAAATTTTATATGAAGAAAAAAAATTATGTGAAGGCGCATAAAAAAAGGTTTTCAATATGTAACCTGTAAATTGTAGAGTAAATTATCAAGAAAGAAGAAATTAAAAAAAAAAAATAATAAAAACAAGTGAATCTGAACTACCCCAATGTAGAGAAGCACAAATGTTTTTTGTCCACGGAGATAGAACAAATCGGCATAAAATTCCTGAAATGCTTAATGCTTTATTTGAAGACATCTACCCATAAATAAAAATCTAAGTCACTCCATTCTACCTCCGTGGAACATGATACCTACGTATCCATTATGGTATCGCATTTGACGGCCGGCGTAGCCCAGCGGCAAGGCTCTTGGCTCGCATTCCGAAGGTCGCGGGATCGAATCCCAGCGTGGCAAATAAATTTTATTTGATTAATTTGTGTTATTTCACAATTTATTCATTTAAAATAATATATCGTATATTTGCGGCACGTTTCAGAGTGGAAGATACTCTCAGTATCGCCCAGATGTAAGACCACCGTTCAGAATTAAAACGTTGCTTGAAATGGCTTTAGCCGTGTTTGGTGACCAGATCTGAATAGCCAGGTACTTCCCATCTTCCTCTTCCCCAACTCCTTTCCCTCCCCACTACCTTCAGCCTCACAACATACCCCAATTGGGGATGCCAAAGTCTCACTGGCTCCAGACGGGAGCAGTTGGGACTCTTGTGCGGTATTCATATAATTTTTTTTTTTTTTAAATCGTGGCTTGGAGAGGGTGCATATAAATCATCCCTACTTCCACTGGAGACAATTGAAAAAATATCAATGAAAATCATCTTAAAAAACCCTATTACTACCCAATAATGAATGTTTTCCAAGATTTCCTGGTTACCCCACATAAATATTTCAAAATTGCACTACTACAATTACATAAATAATTCTTCAATAAAAATAATATACCACAAATAAATATTAGCAAAAGAATTATGTAGGACTAACCGTACCACTAGTACGAACCCCAACAGCACAGCATCACTATATATTCAAGGTTATAAAATTATTCAATAAATTACGCCTAGATATACGATCGGAAGAAAACTACAAATAAAAAAAAATAAAAAAAATAAAATTAAAATACTGTGGTACCACCTCATAACATAACTTAGTGTTTAGATTTATGTTTTTGCTTTATTTATCTTTTTTTGTGTCATTTATTAACTAACCTAAATTTTTATTACTTTTTCGTATTTTCTCATAAAATTACTAATAGTTTTTGTTATAATATTTTTTAATTCAAATAGACGAAAAATATTTAGTTGTCCTCTCCTAAACACAAGCTGCTGCTTTATTATATAGGAGAGTGATTGAAATATTTATGTTATTTGTATTAGGTTGTAAAATTGTAAAATTGTAAATTTAATAAACCATTCAATTATTAAAAAAAAGCTACGCATCGCAAGTAAATCACCGTTAAAGATAAACCAAATTGAAATAAGAATACATAAATACTACCTACCGATCGTGTCTACATTGAAATAAAAAATACGTTAGTTAGAAAATGATATATTATGAGAACTGAATGTTTTTGATACAAACACAAAGAACAGTAATTGTTAAAAATAGCCCGAATAAAAAAATATTATCTTTAAAAATATCTTGTTCGCTAATTATTTTTACATTATTTTTCAAACAACTCTTTATTTGTAGAGACCGAATTTTCTTTCACGCCCTTTTCAAACTGTTTGATTTGCTGAATATTTTAAAGGGAGTTAGGTTTAATTTGTTTTACAAATTATTAACCGTTTTTTTAAGTGCCCTAAAGTAGTGAAAAAATATAAATTTAAAATTGAAATTTATTGAAAATTTAAATTTTATTTTATGGCTTCAAGTAATTTCAATTTTGTAATTGATGGTATTATTACTATTATATTTATTCTAGGCTCAATAACTATCTCGTTCTGTAAAATTAGCAAAGTACAAAAATTTTATAAATATTTTGAAGTTAAATAAATGGTTTAGGATTAGAAATAAATAATTTAAAGTACCACGCAATAAAAAAACTTTTATTGAAAAATTAATGCATAAACTTAAATAAATGCAAACTTTTTCAATAAAAGTTTTTATTTATGAAAAAATGTATGAAAAAAAAGTTGAATCTGTAGAAATAAGATGTTAATTATAACTTTTAAAATATGGAACCATAAGCACCTGCTGACAAGCCAATGCCAATGGCTTAGCAGGACTTGTTTGTTGATATTTAAAATAAAATTAAATAAATAAATTAAAAAAAAAGAAAATAAATTTATTATATATTTTACTCAGGGTGTTAAGGGACATACTTTAACCAGTGATTCTTGACATTATTTGGAGTAAAAAATGAAAATGAAATTTTGGTCTCCGGTGAAATTTTTGATGTTTTTTTTTCTACAAAAACATAAAAAATGGTCGGTGTTGGATAATTGGAGACGGGTAAGGGGTTGGTCGCTACTCGGCTCAGTAACCAGTGACGACATTTCTGAAAACTTTAATTTAAAAACTTTGTTTTTCTGCACCGTTTTTACCCGAGTCGTAACACAATATATTCTTGTTCATAAAAATAAGTCTTTGTGTATCGTATTTGAAATGAATGTTATTAAGAGAGTATCTTACTATCCTCTTGGTATTTATTACACAGGTATTTTAGATTTATTTATTTATAAAGTCCGATTAAACTATTCGATAATCGAATGCAAATATTTATTGGTTCATTTATTTATGTAAGTTATTCTATGGATAAGTTATAAAGTGGATGGTAAAGTATCTCCTAAGATTAAAAAATAAAGAAAAAAGCTATCTAAAATACATAACGGGATGATGCGTAAAGTATCATTTTAATGTATTTAAAGTTTAAATAACACATTATATATACATAAACCATTTTTTTTTAATTTGTAAAAATAAATTAAATTAGATCTCACGCGCACTTTAAACAATTTATTTCAGACTTTTAAATCAAATTAAAAGGGTTATACGAAAAACAGTTACAGAAATATTACTTTACAACACAAATCAATTTTTTAAATTTTTAATTATTTATGTATGTAATGAAAGAAATAATTTTAATTAAAACTTTCCATTGCGCACTCATTTCCTGTACACAAACTTACACTTCAGTAGGGAAAGAGACACAACATGTCCCATTTTAACGTAATGCAAAATTAAGAAAATCACTTAAACGCTAATAATGAAAAAAAAAAAAAATCACGAATAGATAGGTATACTTGTTATTAATAAAATATGCAGTATATCGTTCCTCATGAAAATCATAGAGCGATGAAATATAAACAATATTATGTTCAAAAACGTAATAATTTAATATTGAAATTATTTCGCTACGTCACTATTTTTGGCTAAGAACTAATAAATTGTTATGATTACCGCTGAAGCATTAAAATTGGCCACAACTGGAACTGTTTCTGAGCATTTTCCAAGCGTTGTAATTTGAGCGTTGGCTAAGCCTAAAATGGCAGCAACGAGAATTAAGGCGAACATTTTGAAAATTTTTCACTACAACTCCGCAACTACTTGTTAACTCGATGTTCAGCACTAAACTGGTAACGAAGGCGAGCAATTTGAGTTTATATGGAGATACGCATTATCAACGTCTTATCTCGTGTGACGACGACCCATCGTTATTTTGAAACTATATAAAAATCCGACAAAGTGTCCGTTTTTCGATCCGATTTCCAGATCGAGATCAGTAGTCCCAACCCCCGGTCCGCGGACCGGTACCGGTCCGTGGATCAAATGGTACCGGGCCGCGAAAAAGACCCTGCTAAAAAATGAAAATTAAGTAAAAAAAATAAACGTTACCACAAAAAAATTAAATTATTACCAACAAAAAATAATTAGTCAGTTGAAAACCCCTCCAGATGAGACACAATACCTTCGAATTGAAAAACACGACCGGGCTTCCATCTTGCGCACTTTAACGGAAAGAGTTCGAGTGAGACACGACGATGTGAGTCACCGCTCTTATATTCTGCTTGCCCAAATGAAGGTGGAATCGTTTTATTGAAAATGCGTGACAAAGGTACTAACACGTGTTTGATTGTATTGGTAAATTTATTCCCGTTTTTAACAAAATACTTCTATTGCGACCAACGAGACCTTATTATTATGTTTATTTTGAGGCGATGTGTACTAAATGTTATATATTTTAGGTGACATAATAACGTGTAATATCAAAACAATCTAAAATATAAACAAACAACGCCCCCCCCCCTCAACGGGCCGTAGTAAAATTATCAAACGTTGACCGGTCCGCGACGATAAAAAAGTTGGAACCACTAGATCAGTGATTCTTGACCGGGGCTCCAGCACCCCCTTCGTGGGCGTTTTAAAATTTTTGCATTTAGGGGGCGTTGCAGAGCTTGCTGCGGGTGGACATTGTGTCAATATGGAAAATCAAGTTCATTTCATAGCTATGCACACTTTTACACATTCTTTAGGCGTTTTGATTTTTAAAATCCATTTTTAAATCCGGCGTCCTGTTAAATAAACTATACTTTTACTCACAAACATTTAAACCCAGGAAAATATTTTCGTTATTTGTTTTTGGGGTGTTATGCCGTTACGAAATCCAAAAAAAAATTAAAATTTTCCTGTAAAATCAATATCCAATCTTCAAAGTACTCGAAAGTATGTAGCATTACCAATGCATTTTAATTTATTTTATGCTTTTGTTGTTAAATTTTTTTCAATGTATTATAGTGTTTTAGTTTTGAAATATTTACTGTGTAACTTATAAACTAGAATGTAAAAGCGGTGTAAAAAATAAATAAATCAAATGAAGCGGCAAAAGAAAAGAATGCGACATCTAGCGACTCGGAAGAAGAAAACACAAATACTGATGAGATGACCAAATGTATAGGAAATTGTGCTCTGGAATTCTACGACAAATTTGACCGGTCAGTGGATGAATGGGCATCGCGTTTGGGTCCCACCCGGGCGTCCCGTGTTCGATTCCTCGGCTGGCTAAGTCCTCCGCCACAACACAAGCAACATTTTCGGCTTTCTGTGGTGGTAGTAGGGGATTTTCAAACATTATTGGGTTATTCGTAACCCGGGAATGTTTGTCTTTCTTTTTGAATAGTAAATAGTAAAAAATATGGAAGAAATCATCCTTCACATTGATAAAAAGTGCTTCGTAGTCTCCCCACTCTTGTCTACTTTAGTTTTTTGAAAGTTTCTACCGCGTGTGAATTGCACACTCTGATTTTTATTTTATAGTAGATGATTATCATTTCGGGGGGTCAATTGTCGGCGGATCAACTGTCGGGTCACCATGTATTTTATTAATCAGCAGATTATGTAGAAACAGCAGATGTAAATGTTTCGAAATTTTTTTATGTATTATTTCTACTAAATCTATGTACACCTTATATTGAGGATCCCATATTATGAAAGAATACTCCAGTGAACTTCTGACCAATGAACAAATTAACATTTGTTGAATCTTAGCACTTTTGAAAACTTTACATAGAATACCTTGCATCTTGAAGATACAATTTGTTAGATGTACTTATCAAAGAATTATATGATGTCTAAGTAAACATCTTAATTGTAAAGTATTATTTGGTTTGTTTTGTATTGATTTACATAGTGTTATTGATCTTATCCATGCTGATTAGGCTAATTAGGCTAATCAAGCAGAAAATAAAGGCTTCGTGTTGGCCTCGTGTTAAATTTCATATAATAGTTTCAAGTAAGTTATAAATAAACAATCAGTCATGCGATATAATATATTTCCAAATACTGGTTTTGTTACATAACTGTATGTCACCTTATAGAAATATAGACAATATTAGGGATTAGCGAACAACATATCGTGGGGTAATTACTACAACTAGGTAACTCTAAAATTAGCTTTGTTTGGAAATTGAATTATAGGATGGTAATCAATCTGATAATCAATCGATAAGTCGGTTGTTGCACATTTACAATGATAAGTTTTGTTAAATCGTAGATTGATGTGTGGGGACCGCAATACAAATATTTTGGAAATGACCAAATGGCTTATCATTTTTTTATGTATTGCGAAAATGGAATAACTAGTTTTGCATACAAATACGCAAGTAAAGCATCTTAAGATGAAACCAAGCGAAATAATGCAAAATCATACAAAATCATGTATTTTTGTTTTGAAAATTTAATGGCTTAGAAGTATTAAAGATGCTTCAATTAAATACTGCGTGTAGAACATCTTGGCCCTTAAAAATATTGGTAATTTTTTTTAAATAAGTCTTTTAATAAGCTTAGAAAAAAATAAAGTATTGGGTCTATAAAAAAACACTTTTAAGTGCAAACTCTCCTAAGTAGGTGAGTAAGTACGAACACCTTTTAGGAAATAGTATTATTGTTTAATGTAGCAAATTTAGTTTCTTTTATGATAATCGCAAAAAAAAATGATATTTACGCCCGATATTCACAAAATAAAATAAAATATGCATTTTCGCGGTGCATTTCACAATACGGCCGGCAGTATTTGGATTTTCAAAGTGAACCTTATGTCGTCCACCAAAGGGCTACTGGCTTGCCACAAGCATTTTCTATCATTTCTGCCCCGGCCGGAGCGGGGAACAGACGTGTAGGCTCCGCGTCGCTTTGTTCCGTGAAATCAATTATAAATTTCCTTGTCATTACAATAAACAACGCGTTAAAAAGGAACTAACGTTTTTACAGGCCTTTACGAAATCAACCTATTAAAAAAAAATCTCAAATACCTTTTCCAACCTTTCCAAAAGATTTTCTCAAGAATTTTTAAACTCCTCCCAGAAAGGGGCGTGAATTCATCACCTTAAGAGGAACGTATACGCGGCCCATTTCGGCCGGTTTTCTTACAAATCTTAATTCTGGATTTGAGATCAAAATACCCAACCAAACTTAAAAAAATATTTTTGTAAGCAAAAGGTACTTATATCAAATATATCTAGTACTTTATTTATTTTTGAATTAAATAATAAGATATAGGCCAGATTTTGATGTTTCAGGTTTTTGGAGGCAATTTGGGCAATTATTTTGAGTAAATGAAATTCGAAAAAAAAAACTATATTTATCACTCAAATATAATGAAATAATAAATAAAAATATAGTAAATTAATAAAAAATCATTTTGATGGGTGTAAAGTTAAAATACAAATTACTTATTTACGGCGGAACAAACATTTGTTGTTTATATATTTAAATTACTGCCCAAAGGATGCATTTTCAAAGGTGTTTAATTAAAAAAAAGAATCAGCGTATTTTTAAAATAAATATAGTAAAATTATTTTTTTATTGTTTTTCAGTATCTCACAAATAATTGCCCAAGTTGCCTCTAAAATCATGAAATACTAAAATCTTCAATGGCCTATATCTTATAATTTAAAGCAAAAAAAATAAAGTAGCTCACATCCGTACTAGATATTTGATAAACCTTTTAATTATAAAAATAATTTTTCAGTTTGGTTTGGTTTTTTGATCTCAAATACAGAATTAAGATTTGTATGAAACCGGCCGAAATGAGCCTTATGAATTTTAGATACTCATAAAAAAACGATTTCAAAAAATTTTATGAGCCCAATGCCTTGGGACTTTTTTGTTGGTGGCATTCATAGATAAGGAAATAGAATAACGTTTTTAGTATGGCTATCTTAGTTTTGGCCCACCAAACGATTTGGTCTGAGATCCTTTTGGAGATGATCAGTTCTGTCTGGCCTGTGTAAATCGGGCAGCGTTTATAAACAGCCTGTCTCAAGAAGAAACTTGGTTTTTGTAGTCCTCAGAAGGTCTTCGATTTATTGCGTTGCTCCGAAGACTGATGATGATGCTTCTTTCCTCAGTTTCCTGGCAATTCTGTCAGTAATAATGCGAACATACATAAAGTGCAGTTGTTTTACACTCCAAAACTCAGATCCGAGATTATAAGGCTAACCGATACATTAGAGCAAAACGGTTACCCCGCAAGCCAGATAAAGCAAACTAATTTGGGTACCGTCGCCCCGGTATCCATTTATTGGATAACCAACACCCCTGCCATTTGGTGACTTAGCTGGGATGCCCGGATTAGATATGTGTAGATCTTGGCGGCGAATGCATTTGCCCACCTACCTACATTTGGTACCTATTTAAAATATCTTGATTCGATTCGAAGTATTAGGCGAGTACTTAGAATAAATTCATTAAATTCATCAAATTTAAAGAGTTTCGAAAATAGAATTTTGATTAAACAATCATTGTTTTGCAAAATTTCATTCTCAAATTTTAAACAGTTTCGCAAGAATTTTTGTAATGATTAAAAAAATTTTCAGGTGTATTGTCATGTATAATAATCCAGAAACCTTTGTGGGGTTTAAATAAGGTATTTTTAAAGTTTCAAATATTTCCTTTGCTTAATAGCAATAATCTCACATATTCCTAAGCACATTTTGATTTTTATGTATGTCAGATTTGAATTTACCACAAACAAAGACACTAAAGTAACACTAAAGCTGTCTGAAACGTAGGCAAAAGAAGGAGGACGGAAGGAGGAGGACAATTAAAGGAAACATCTTTTTTTAATTAAAAAAAACTTTATTTTCAGTTTGGATAACGTCCACACAACCTTCTCCGTACTTTAGTTTAGTATCCTAGATATTTATAGGTTTCATAAGTTAAAAAAGTCTATTTACATTTCGGATGATACATTTTTACAGAGACCTACAATAGTAATTTCACTTTGATATATAAATCAAAAACATCAACAAAAATACTAAAAGATAATAAATTATACAAATTTTACATAAGACTAATTTATTTTGGTTGACGAAAATGCATTATATTAAAAAAAATTGTACATAATAATCAAATTAATATTATTAAAATAAAATGCGTACAAGAATGTTTTGACAGATTGCACAATAATAATTAGAGTTGATCCAAACAACACAGCATTGCATAATGCTTGAGATAAAATGTATTCAATGTGATTCAAACGTCACTGAGAAGCAGCCTTTTTTATTTTGTTTTCATCGCGATATATTTTTGGGTTATTATGCCGTGTTGCGCTAAGTCCTTCTTTAGCCAGCGTTTCGGTAACAGCGTCCTACATCATGGCAGATGTGAAATCTAGATTATTACACATCTGCCTTGATGATGCACACGGTAATGTTGCCCGAAACGTTGGATTAAGAAGGTGGCGAAGCACGACTTACTAACCAAAAAATAAATCACGTAAAGCCTTTTATCTCGTTTACGCCTGCTTATTGTTTTAAGAAAGAAAGGGACAACAATCCTGTACGTTACAAAACGTAATGTTCAAATCAGATATTCTAAAAGTTTGCAATGTGTCATTTTTATTTTATCTACTAAAAAAGATTTTTGTTCAATTTCGTTTTGTTTTCACTTTCGTCGATGGTGTCATTGCAAACGTCGCTGAGAAACAGTCGTTTATCTTGTTTATGCCTGCTTATTGTTTATAGCAAGAAAGAGACAACAGGTACATATGTTCGAAAACGTAATATCCAAATATTGTAAAAGTTTTCCAATGTGTTATTTCGATTATATCTACTAAAGAGATTTTTATTTCAAGCAATGCATCTGGGTAAGTTAGTGTTGGGTTTCGACTCTACGATATCTTATCATTAATACAGTTTATTTTGAAATTGTTACAAATAATGGGATAAAATGAATATGTAACTGATTGAAAAGTCTTTTATTGTTCAGATAAGGTAAAAAAGCATTGCATAAACAAATAAAAAAGATGTGATCATTTATTGGAAGATTATCTAAGTATGTACTTCATTAATAGTTATATAAGTACATTTTGAAATGATGTTTATAAGGCTTCTATGTATTAATACTATCCGTATCAGAAATATAGTACAAAAGTGGACTGTGAGATGTGACACGTGAATTATGTCTATTCTGTGCGTAATGTAACGATATTATTTAATTATAATTATGTGAAGTGAATTTAAAAATATTTCGAATAACTGTTTCAGAAAAATTAAGGGTCGTTTGTATCCTAGTTAAGGACCAAATAATAGTACTTATCTGAAGGAACGTCATGTTTGGCATCTTCGCAAATCGGCGATCAGCGCCATTTTTAAATTTTCATATACCTAGTCATGTTTAAAATTTCGATTGTTATCAAGAATTTACAATCGGCGACATTAACATTAACATTAATCGGCGACATTCTTCAAATGTCAAAATAATGGCGCTGATTGCCGATTTGTGACGATGCCAAAGACCTGGCCATCAATCAATGAAAATTTGAAATCGCATTTCAAAACCGTTAAAATTGAAGGTTTTTGATATTAGAATGAATCCAAAAACGATATTTTGACTAGTAAACGACCTAACAACCTTTAAGTAAGAGCTCTAACAACCTTTTTAGTAAAGTTATTCCCAGAATCAATTAACAGGTCATAGGCATATTAGGCATATCTACATGGGAATAAAAAAAAAAACAATTCTAAAATAGTAGTTCATAGAAATAACAATTTGAGAATTTCGTTTTCATTGATAGGTACCCTGATTATTTTCCCATTTGGGTCACCCCAAGTGTTTTGCTACATTTGGAGACTTAGCAGGGGTGCCCGGATTAATAGGTGAGGTCTTAGTGGCGAACGCGTCTGTCCACAGACTCTGACTTGCACCACAGTGGGAGGGATGGATTCATATATTCGTCACTCCTGGACACACTGACTCTCAGATTCCTACCCACACCTCAAACACTTTTCCTTCTCAGATCTTCATCACCTTCGTTTTTTTAAAAAACACTCAACACAGAAGGAAATTATTTTCCTCATCGGAGCCAATGTAAACAAAAAATTGTTTTAATTTTGCAACATTCAGTGTAATTACTCACAATTTTTATTGATATTGTTAAAAAGGAATTAAGTGGAATGATTAATCCGTTTTCAGAAATAAATTACCATTTAATTTAAAAAACGCATTTAAAATTTGTATATGTGCATAAAGTAAATCAAAAAATAATGAAAAGTAGAATTGACTAATTATTATGTATGTTACATACATAAATTTGAGGCCTTTTGCGATAATCCCTACATAAACGATAAAAACGGTATCCATGAAATAATATTTTTAGTGATAAAAATGAAAATTATGCAGAAATTAAAAAAAAAATTAGTTACTTGATTGACCCTTTTGATACAGGGTGGATCAAGTAAACAATAAAAAACATTTAATACAAAACATTTGTATGAATTGACGTTATTTTTAGATTACATAAATGAAGTAGGTCCTTATTACATAGGCACTATACAAAGTCATTTAAAAAACTTTTTACAATATTGATATTTTACAAGAATAATTACTAAAAATTACATTAAAATTATTCATTTAAATGATTAAATTGAAGGTGTTATAAATGTACATATTGTTTCACATTTTATGTGAAAAACAAATTTTAAAACAACATAAAAACATGCCCGTGTAAACAACAAAAAAAAAGATTTTGTGGATCTACTTAAAATTCTAACATAAAAGTTTTTTCTAAGCTAAATTTGAAAAATAATTTAAAAAACAATTTAAATGGTAGCTTTCGCATTTTAGTTTTGAATTTCAATTTCTATTATAATCTATAATTACTCAGCTTACAGCTTCTTCGAATATTATTTGATCTATTAATTATTTTGCCTACGCTATTAATTAAATTAAAGTTGTAATGAAACATTTTCACAGCACTTCAAAATATAATAATTATAGTACAAGATTTTAGTATTTACACGAAGATTGACGGTCGGAGTGAACATTGCGAATTAGAAGAAGTTACATTGAAACCATCAGACCTTCTGAAATTATTCACCAAATAGAAATGTGTATTGTCAAATGTACAAATAAATGGCTGTTAGTTACAAATAAACTCTAAAATCACGCATATTGATAGTACTTGTTTCATGAAGTTCTATATTACGTTCACTTCTCACAATGTAATGAAGTGATTCAGTATTGTGCGTACTGTGCTATGCTCTATACATAACCACACTGCTCCTTATGCAACCCTCTAATTTCGCAAATTTTCACAAAATCACTAGATTTAAATAAAGTTTTTGCATCACTTGAATTAAGAGAAGTTCATGTCTCTTCTCGCTCTAGAGCTGGCTCGTGTGCCACCAGTGGTATTGCTATATCCTGAGTCAGATCCTAGAGAGTCCCTGCTGCAGGCTGTTGGAGGGCAGGGGCCATAAGGTGCGCATGGGGCACAAGGAGCATCACAAGGCATCCTTCGATGGGGAGCGCAATTATCCCAAGCTTGCGTTCTTGGCGCTCCGACAGTCCCCACTGTTGGGTACAGCCTTAATAACGCGTCAAGGAGTAAACCTTCGTGAAATTCAGCCGCTCTGTTATGCGGGCGTTGTTGCGGTTTTCTCTGGTGGGGGAGGGAGGTCGGAGGTCTGCCCCTAGGCCTCCTGGAGACCTCACGGTGTATGGTGGAGATGCAGGGGGCCGGGGGCAGTTCCCCCGCCAGGCTGAGCTCGTCTCCTGCGAAGTCCCCGTCGCTGTCGTTGGGGTCCCCGCGGCGGCGATGCAGCTCCTCGTACACGGGCTCGTGCTCGCGGGGCCGGTAGGGCTCCGGACCGGGCGAGGAGCGCAGGAAGAGAGGGGGACTGCGCGACACGGGGTAGCCGCTGGGAAAGTGCGTGCCGAGCTTCACGTCTAGCATCTGGAACAAACAAAATACAACATTTAATACCGATTAACTAAATTGTAATGGCCGACACTCATTGGACTCAGGCACGAGTGGGAGAAACGAACCGTTCACACGTGAAAAATGTCTCGTAGGTTAAGTAAATTTCGAGAGGTTATAATATATGATAATACAAAAAAAACAGTAAAATAACTTTTTCAAAAGTCTAACATTTGAAGGTAGTTAATTGGAGGTTATCCACCACTTACCCGCCCTGGTATAAGTAACATATGGTTACTCCTTTAAGGCTCTTGCAATATTCTAATTTTTTGTAAAACGAAGCTACATTTATTTATTTTGAACGAATCTAGACCTCCAATGTCCCTGCATACGTTGTTAGTAAGCAGTATGCAAGTGCTTAACAGGAAAAACAAAATGCAAAAACATAGGTTAGGTTAGGTTATACAAATATGAATTAAACACGGCAAAAGGAAAACTCATTCGTGAGGCTCCACATGGCGGCACCTGTATAAAATAGAGAACATAAAAAATACAATAAATCTCAAATCAGTTGGCAAGTACCAACAAAAAATTTGAATGGCATTCGGTCTGACCATAAACCACACTTAGCTTCCGTGTCCCTTAGCCAACCACTCAGTGAAGCCTCAAAGAAAGTTAACTGAATATTTGGGGTAAAATTGAAGGAAGTTCAGGCAAAAAAGGTATAATTGTTTGTCTGGAAAAAAATCTTTTCCGCGAGTTCCGCTGCAATCTCTTCCCTTTTCGGAGCAATCAGCGGAATGCATTAGGCAACTGATACTGTACATATAACACATTAGAAGGTGATGAACTGAATTAGTCACATCGTCATGAGAAGCGTAATTCTGTTGAATAATAGTTGACTCATGGCAGGCACAGGTAGTAGCTATACACTTGCTCACGTAATGAAATTTCTCATCCACAAGATAAGGGAGATTAACTTTTATTTGTTCGTTGAAAGATAACTTCAGCGGCCTAGTTGTATGTTTCGAAATAACAACGGGCGGAAATCTAATAAGCGCAATGGTATTTTTTATATTAGTTATTAATAAAGTAAAAAAATTATAAACAGAATACACAGGGAGTTAGAAAGAACAGGAAAAAGCTAGTAGAAGCAAAAAAGGAAGAAGTAACAAGAAGAGACTAGAATTTGTTAGCACGTAAGAAGAAGCACGCAAAAAAATGTAAAAACGAGCAATAGGAAATAAGAAAGAGCAAAAACAAAAAAAGTAAAAAAAAATTGATTTTCGTCAACTGATTATAAGAGAGTCTCTTTTAGCAGACACTATTAAGAGCCATTAACCAGCGGCCGAGAATTTCAATTTCGTCGAACGATGATCTTGTGATTGTACCCTTACAATGGTACAGGGCGTTTCCGATGAGAAAGATTAATTATTCTCCATACCAGTTTAACATGATGACTCAATATCGATTTTATTTCATTCCAAATTTGCTTTAATAAATGCCCACATTAAAAAATGCTCAAACTCAAAAATGATAAAACTATTAAAATTATGTAATTATTGTTTGATCATAAGTTTGTAAGACCGTAAATAAATAGTTAAACTGAAGTATTTTCGTCACAAAACAAGAGCGCGGATATATTTTTTAATGATTTTATTTGAACTAAAATTAAAATTCTCAAAATAGGTTTCCCAAATAATTTATTGATTTATTTTACTGCATGATTTTACTGTATGATGATTTTAAATGTATTTTGTACAATAGAAAATTTTGTTTGAAAATTTAACAAATCTGCAAATGACCTACGGTAAAACCTTATTGTACTAAAATTAAACACATTTTCTCAAAATTTAAAAAATTGCTTCACTAGATAAAAGAAGAGTCTTTTGAAATCAATTTACAATTTTTTGTAGAAAAGAGTCGATTCGTCTAAAAGTTAAATGTAATTAAAAATGACATCTTTCGAGTTTTGTCCGGTTATTCCCTCTTAAGGTCAATGGGAACGAAATTTCAGATTTTTTTTACTTTTCAATTTTTGTCGAATGGTGGCAGATATATTTTATTTATTTTATTTTTAAGAAAGACAAACATTCCCGGGTTACGAATAACCCAATAATGTTTGAAAATCCCCTACTACCACCACAGAAAGCCGAAAATGTTGCTTGTGTTGTGATGGAGGACTTAGCCAGCCGAGGAATCGAACACGCGACGCGTATGGTACAATACAAAGGTTGTAAAAATTTACCTCTAATTGTGAGTCTGGAGGTCGGTGTGAGAGGTCTGCGAGGTCCGCCAGGTCTTCGTAAAGGGCAGCAGGGGCGGGAGGTGGTACTCCCCTCGCGGCGCTCTTGCACGGGAACAGGTTGGCCACCTTCCGTTTATGTCTGGAAAAAAAGGAAAACAAACATTAATACAAATTCGGTTTTTTGATGAACAAATAAAACAAAGAATTTGAACTTGGTTGGTCTATGATTGGAACCCTTTCGAACTGATTGTGGAAGTACTTCAATCAAAATTATTCCCTTAAAAATTGTGGCCAACCAGTGCAAGACTTAAAACCAACATGTCAAAAATGTGCACTTAATTGAGAACTTCGCATGATTTTAGCGTTGAAACTTATTTTTCTGTTACGTGTCATTCATGGAAAATGTTCAATTATTTATTGATTTAGACGTTTTAGGGTTTTCAAGTAAAAAAATTACATTTGCGTTACATAATATAAGACGATGGAGACGATACGACGAAGTTATTTAATTATGTCAAATTGTCAGAGTTCATCTTAGAGAAATACATTTTTGGATTCCGGGTTTTAACCGTAGGCAAAATCAGTAATCAGTTCGTATGTCTACATTGTCCACTGCAACAAAATACTTTCTATTTTTGATCGTCAGTGTAAACAGTAGCCACCTAAATGAGGGTCCCAACGCTTCGAGAACATTTTAATGTCAGTGTCAACAATACTGATATGGGCATATTCTAGATATAGAATATAAAGTACATACATTCTATAAAATATCGTTTCAACTAAATAACCACTTGTGAATGTTTTTCTTATTGTAGGGATCTCTTTAGCAATGTACTGAGATTTCCACTTTATGTCAAGTACAAAATATCTATCTGCAATACCATCAAAACGTTTGTGTGAACACAGCGCAAGAGTCCCGATTGCTTACGAGCATCTGAAACCAGTGGGACTATGGCACCTGGTTCCAGATGCTCGGATGGATGCTATGGGATATGTTGTGAGGCTGAAGGTAGTGGGGAGGGGAAGGAGATTGGGAAGAAGAAGTTTGGGAAGTATCTGGCTAAGCAGACCTGATCACCACGCCTAAAGCCTTTTTAATAACGACACTTTAATGACGCAATATAGATATGCTGAGTCTGTCACATAAGTATTTTAATCGTGGCTGCTCTAAGGAGCTAGCAGCATGGATCCCCGGTGCACCGGTGATGATGTTGGCTTCATGAGAATGGGTCATTTCTTCGACTCGTTTTTGTGTAAGTGCTATCGGCACCTGCTTTTCCTCCTTCGTATAATTCGGGCCTGAATGGAGGTCTTACACCAGGGCGATATTGAAAGCATCTTCCACTCTGAAACGTGCCGCAAATATACCTAACATTATTTTTAAATAAATTAATTGTGAAATAACACGAATCAATCAAATAAAATTTACTTGGCGGAATTTCAACCCGCGACCTTCTTATTGCTGGTTAAGAGCCTTACCCCTCGACCACGGAGACCATCAATCTGTTTAATTTGGTGGCAAGTCCTTCAAATTTTATTTACTTTGTAGAAATCAGTAGGTCGAACACAACCAATCACAAGATTACAGTGCAATCGTTCCATACTATAGCACAAGCAATTACATTTTTAGAGCAGGTACAAGAAAGCAATGAACCTATATCTATATATGATTATTTACGAGAAACTACAGACAGATGCTTAGCCTAGAAGCCTAGTTTCGAATGTTTGCTCTCAGATAAAATATCATGCGAGCAGAGGACGGAACAATTCTATTGATTGCGTTCGAGTGCTTGTTGACTGAGAGCAAACTTTACTACGTGAAGGATATATACAAGGATGTTGTGATATTTTTTACTTTAAGAGCTTTGTTTTTACTTTATAGCTTAGAATCTTGAAATAGATTCCAAGAAAAAAATAGAAGATAATAGAAAATAAAACAAACCCAACCTAAATTATCATTTATTAACTTAACCCAAGGGTCGGAGTTTGCGGCTCTTTGCACAGGCGTCTGCAGCTCTTCGGCTCTTCAGAAATCAATCGCAATTTCACCTCTACTCAACCAGGCTTATGAGATCGAGCCGCCGAACGATCATTTTTTTGCATTCCGAACACAAAACTGGTTTTAATTTAATAAGGAATCTACGCGCGAGTCTGTTTATAGGAACATTTAAACGGACAGAAGTCGGCAGTTTAGAGCCGCAATGAGGCTGAAGGTATTGGGGAAGTGAAGGAGATGGCAAAGAGGAAAATGATGAAGTATCTGGCTATTCAGATCTAGTCACCAAATTCGGCTAAAGCAACGTTTATATTCTGAATGGAGGTCTCACACTAAAGCGAAACTGAGGCTATCTCCCACTCTGGAACTTGCCGCATACATACTTTATATTATTTTTTAAATTGTTAAATTGTGAAATAACACAATCAAACAAAACTTACTTGCTCACGCCAGGATTAGAACCCGCGATCTCCGGATCGCTAGTCGAGAGTCTTAAATCTGTCTAAACCTACTATATTTTTCCTCGTAAGGGGCCATCCATAAATTACGTCACACTTTAAGGGAGGGGGGGAGGTGGGTAGAGAAGCGTGATATTGTGTGACAGGGGGTATGGGGGGTCATCAGCTTTGTGACGTCACATGCAGTGCATTTGTCACAATTTTTTTTTTCTATCTTATTCCGCCCCATCCTATCCCATTATACCCCCCGTAAATATGATCGTTACAATAGCTACTGACGAAAATTATTTGATTGATTATTTTTAGATGAAAAATTGCAAAACATGTGACGTCACACTAGGGGGGAGACGGTCTCAGAAATGTGACGATGTGTGACAGGGATAGGGGGGGGGGGGGGGGGTTCAAAAATCATGTAATACGTCTGACGTAATTAATGGATGGCCCCTAAGACAAATAAATGTTTTAAAGCACTAATATGATGGAAATGGCTTTCTTTGCCCACAGAAAATGGTTGAATTGATTTAGGAATTTCAGGCAGAAAATGTTGTGTACATTTCACGATGCCAGTGCTCCCCTTTCGCGAAATTCAGCTTTATAGTTAACGAGGTACATTTTGTTTGAACGATTGTGGGGATCTTTTTTATGTTCAACATTACAGAACCTAATGAGTGTCGGACACATAAGATTCCGTGAAAGTGGCCCCCGAGGTGTTGTGAGGTGACAGAGTCCCTAAATGGAAGCGATTGAGTGCGAGGAGATTGCATGTTACACGTCAATTTATCTTCGAAAAAATATTGATTTCTCTTTCGGAACACGTTTAGATTGGTTTTGTTTTAGTTTAGTTTTTAAAAGTCACTTGAAAAGATGTCTGCACGAACACGTGCTACGCTGTATCATTTTGTTACATACGGTGAAGTTATGTTATAAGAAAATGTATATATTTCTTTATAAATTACATGATAATTAAATTAATTAAAAGATTTTCATATATATGATACATTACATCAACATACTGGGCGGCTGCTTGTTTCATGGTGACCAATGGAATATAGTTACTTTGTGGTGTCTAGTGTGAACAAATGGATTAAATATATAAACGTATTGAAAATTGGAAAAAATTATAGTAGAAATTTTGTAATGAGAATATTATATTTTTTATAGAAACTAGAAAATAGAAAAGAAAAGTTATGCACAAGATTATTAGATCATATTTAAATACATAATTCTTGTTTGTAGTTTTATATGTGTGCATTTGTGCATGCATGCGTACACGTGCAAATACATGTACACATTAGTGAAGGTCCGTGAGTTTTCAGTGAGCTAGAGTGCTAAGATTGAAAAATACAATACTGATGTTGTTGTAGCTGAAAATAATTTTTTTTATTTTTAAAATTTTCAACGTTTTGGTTCGGAGATAACCGCCAAAAACTGACACATCTCTAGCGTAAATAAATAATTGCATTTTAATTTTTAAAATTGAATTGGAGTAATATAAATTCGAAAATCGTTCATTTTTCTATGTACGTCTAGCAATATTTAAGTAATTTCGAAAAATAAAATGGAAATAGCGGATTTTGATACTCACTTCGTGATTTACTCACGACATAGAGGATTTTGAAACTCAACTGACCTGGCGAGCGAGCTTCTAAATCCGCCATCTTGGCAAAATAACTGCTCGTGATTGGTTGAATCCGATAGATATAGCGGGTTTTGATAGTAACTTCTTGAATGACATAGCGAGTTTTGTTTCTCACTCGCAGTTTTAACATGGTTTTTGGTCGTGATAAGAGGCTCAATTTTAGGTTCATCTTGTTTCCCGCAAAAATATGAACAATATGTCATACCCAGATCAATTTAGCAAAATTTCGGATTAGGGGGTATTGAAATTATAGGACTCAAATAACAGTTCACAATGACTAAGTGTTCTTAAGATGAAGCTATACGTGAAATCCGATTTAGATACTATTTAGATTCATCTTTACGACGAATCGGTTTACATTATGAATATCAAAAAAATGCTACGGATAAATTGAAGCTTCTACTAGCTTTTCTTTGTATTGAAATTACAATAAATTTATTATTTACGTAACAAAAAATATAAGCGTAAACCACTTAAAAAAAATGTTTTTTCATGACTTAACTATGGATATAAGAAACAATTTTTAAAAAATACCCCTTTATGGCTAAGACTATTTTGAGGTTTTGTATGTTATAACTTTTCTTCATTCTTATAAAATTATGCACAAAATAAATAAAAGCACTTTTTCGCTTACTTGCCTCGTGCAAATACGACGCGCGATTTTAAATTTTGTAGGCATGAGAATCGTAATATTTCTAGCGTATATATTCCTCTTAACATATTCGACGTCAACTATTGTTTGTACGTTAGCGGTCTGCAGTTGTCGATGAGAAGTTATCGGTACAATCCTAACCGATCGACCGTGCTAGGGGTGCTGATGTAATTTGTCTCAAAGCGTATTTGAGCATTATATACTTCAACCATATAATTACACCATGACAACTTATGTATATTGTAATGGGATCCAAGTACGTGTTTTTCGTTCGTGTAAAGACCACGCTGTGCGATGAATAAAACGTTCGTTTTTCAAACAATAGGTGTCGTTCGACAATACAATGCGACCAACACCAGCATGACCCATTCATTACCCGAAATTACACGTTCACAGTGAGTGATCCCCCTTTAATTATGCGGCATTGATCTACTAACATCTGCAGTCTCCATTATTCAGACACGCCAACATCTTGGCCCGCCATTGGTCGGCTCTGATCCAATGGCGTCAGAGTGAACGCTGGGCGTTTGGGACTGGAACGCCTTGTCAATTATGGCAAAGTTTAACGAGTATGGAATAATAATGGTTTCTTCCGGCACACACCAAAGACGGACGGTAAGAATGGTAAGTAAGGTTTTAGGCTGGAATGCCATGAGCCTAACAACACCAATGATAAGTGCGCAGTCGGCTAGCAATCCGGAGGTTGCGAGTTCAAATCCCGGAGTGCGCAAGTAAATTTTATTTGATTGATTTGTGTTTTCACAATTAATTTTTTTTTATACAAACAGATTAGAAGTTTAATCAAAGAGCAGTAGGAGTTTTTGCCCTTCGAAAGCAGCTTAGAATAGACCTTCCCTTAAAATAAGATTAGTGGAATTATTTTTACCTAGTTGCTTAGTAATGGTTTTCTCATAAGTGCGGATTATTTTATCAGTGAACCATCACATTTTCAGGGCAGCGGTCGCCACTGATTAAATTGCCACTGAAAGTTTTTATAAAAATATAGGTTACACAGCTTTACACCAACACCATGAGTTATATGTTTAGTTTTGCCGTATGAACAATAATGGCGCCCTCCTATGATTTCTACTCTTATTTGACAAACTGTACATATTTTTCCTAATATGTTTTTTAATTTCAAATGACAAATTAAGTATACAATTTGTTCAAAGAAACGTCACCCAAGGTTTTTACAATTCTAGGAATCTTGGACATCATCATCATCCTACGAATGTAATTCTATTTCCAAACTTTCTACAGGCCGGTAGGTATCAAAATATTGATTATTCCAATTTTACAACTCGTAGTACGACAGAAACCACTATCATGCGAACTCTGGCGGGATAAAAATGTAATATCCCAGACAACAACCATCTTGAAACGCAACCGGAACATAACAAGCAAATAAGAGACAGATAAAATCCCAAATGGTCTAGTTAAAATTGGACTTTGTCACGCTCAGTCAATATGTATTATATCATAAGCTGTATGTTTGTGACAACAAAAATATGATATGATGTTCAAGGCAATCCATCATCACGTAAATCATAAGCGTTTGATCGGATTTGATTTTGAGATTCACACTGATAAAAGTATTAAAGTGATTGATCTTTGGGGTATTAGCGGATCTGGATATCAAATAGCTAGATATGACATCTTCCCTAATGATGGACACAGCAAGATGTTTAAAACTTAAAAGGGATGGCTAAAGGATGAAGCAAGAAACACCTAATACCTCAAATAATATTTGGGATCTGCACAGGAAAAAACAAACCAGTGGCGACCTATGGCACTTGAGATTCTCAGTGAAACATGCATGAAAATTTTATGACTAATATTCTACCGGTGTATGATTATTGCCCGCCTTTTAGACTTTTCGTATTGACTTCCTTGTTAGTGGTTGCCCTATATAAATACGATATTGAACAGATCAGTTATCAACACTACGAGCACGGTCAACGAGTGTTATATATTTCGATATTATTAGAAATTTCGACCGACCATTGATAAATTTTAGCGCGGCCTCCATATTACCAGATAAGTTTCAAATTAATGTCAATAAACCTACACATATTTGTAAATATTATCTTTCGTTATGCAAAATTACTGGCTTATATAAACGGATTGAACTAAGAAAGCACTTAGAATTGAAAGTAGTCAATAATGCATCTAAGACGCAATCCGTCTCGGTTTTTTCGTTCGATCTTTGAGAAACGAAAGTGGTTGAAATATGTCTAAAGACCTCATTAACTAATTAAATACAGTTTAGTGTTCAAAAGTAAATGCAGACTGCCAATGCATATTTAGGTTAGTATTTAAATTGAAAAGTGATAATTTATTAATATTTTTAGGTAATTGTTTGGCGTTTGACGTTTCGGAAAGTGTACTTATAGAAAATACCTCCAGCACATTGCCAGCGTACATTGATGTCTTATTTATTCCCTGTCAATATCGGTTCGGCTGTCAACAGTGAAATTGTGTATGCTATATCGATATAAAATCGTTGGAAGTTACAGCTATCGATCCGATATTGTTTTATTTTATTTATTTATTTATACTGGGTTTTACAGATGTTCGCACTTACGTGAGAACAATCCAGTTATAAAAACTCAGTTATTACACAATTACAAAAATCTACAATTAAATACAGATACGTACAATTAGAAAAACAAAAACGTCACAAATAAAAATACAGAATTATATACAAGCTCACTCAAGTAACACATTAAAATGAGTGGCAAGAGACATAAGAAATACGCGAGGTATGCATAGAGAGACAATTGACACAATACAATTAGTTAGTATTTTTTAAGAGCGCCAGAACTTTTTTTGAACCCGTACAAATTATCGACGAAAATACGTACTTCAGCACACTCTATCTTGTTATGTAGTCGACACATCTGGATCAGAGGGCTAAAATAGGCGATATTATTTTTAAATGTATTCACGTGAAAAATGTTATGGCGTCTTAAACAATGGGAATTGGGGACATTTATTTCAATACTCCTAAGACATAATGTAGTATCAGGATGGCCGTGAATTATTTTATGCAACCGCATTAGATCAGTCAATTGCCTTGTAGTTTTAAATGTTTATTGTGTAATCGATTTCCTCTGTGCTTGACCCCAAGATGGGTTTGACAGTATTGCAAAGTTATGTTTGTTGGATTAGGGCCTCAATCTTCGACCAAGGGTATACTAGGTCAATGGCCTCAATCCATCACCCTGTCATGTCAAACACTTTATAACCTAAATTATTGTCTTGCAAATTATGTTGACAATTTAAATTCCAATTGTCGACCTCGAGGCTAGAACAGGCGATAAGTTTAGCACCGTACTTGATGAACGCTATCGCCTATCAAACTGAGCGATCGATAAGTTGAAATGTAGTTGAGCAATCTCGGTGTAATCAAGGAAGTAAAGGGCAATTTTTGCTCACGTACAAAATATCTATTTGTAATGAACTTCGATGACTGTCGAACAGTTTCGGATAAAATCAGGGAAGTAACTTGCCATTAAAATCTTATCATAAAATTTTAATTCTGAATGGTTGCACAACATGTTTCGAAACCAATGGTAATATTTTTGTTTTTTACTATTTGATTACGTTGTATTAATTTGTAATAGTTTTTATATGCATAAATGCAATAATTATTAAATTTATAATTATCTTTATAACTATTTTTCATGATAATATGAAATTAAAAACCGGTTATTGAAATGTATTTTTTTGTCTTTGGGAATTTATTTGTCTATTCTTATATTTGTTAATTTTCATTACACTTTTGTCCTGGCAAAGAATCCAATAAGGTTTCGAGACATGTCGATTATTTTGATGGAATACTGGTATAGGTATACAAAATTATTTATAATAATAACAATAATGTTTTATTCCAGGATGTGGGGAGGGATAGTGCAATCCCACACGTCCCATATAGTTATAAATATTTACACAACACATTAGTAAAAAGTACATAGAAAGAAAAAAAACAAAGGATAATATTAATAAATTAGATTTGTCAAAGAATCTTTATATAAAAATGCAAAAATCAGTCATATTAAATACAAGTAGTATAACGAAAGATTTTAAAATATTTATTTTGAGGGATCAGTAGGATTTATCGGTCCAGTTAGGACTTTTAGGAGTTCTATCGAGCCGAACCCTCTGATATGAAAATATCTGGAGTCGGTGAATTATTTTCCCATTTGGTCTCTGGTAGGTTGACATGTTGTTCTTGAAATGTTTTGTGTTTATTATACTTATACAGTGCAATTGCAAAGCGTGGATTGACTAGGTGATCATTTGTGGAAAAGTGTGTGGAAGGGTTTAGCTTTTCCTGTGGGGAAGATTTAACCCGAATATAAAGTCGAAAATTTTTATTAAATAACAAACTGATACGATTAATGATTATTGCTTATCGTTTGCAAGGAAGCAATGTTAACAAAATTCAATTTCCTCAAGATGCAACCTCTGTGAATAAGAATTGTACATAAAATAAGTGCGAAAAGTAACGAAATGAAATGGAGCATGAATTCATACGGATAGACATTTCTGTAATTATGTATTATATCTTTAATGAATAGGATGTATTCTTTAACCTATCCAAGTACAAGCACAGACCTTCATAAGTGGTTTACACAGACCTATGTTATTTGAAATGCTTACAATATAAATTGACCATAATATCTATTTGGACAATGGGCCGAAAAGACGTTGGTACTTAGGCCAGCTTTAGGGTTCCTTTCTCACAAGGGAGAACTTAACAATGAGTCTCCGTAATACTATCAAATATCCGACCTCAATTATGCTAACCCCTTGAGCGACCATAGAAACCTTGGTCCTTATTATTGTAAAACATAAATTTCCCCAAAAGAAAAGAAAAATACTTTGACGATGAAAGATGTTTGCAAATCGTAAACGCATCGTTAAATGACAATCTTGAGAATACATATAATAATTATAATATTTAAAGGGTCAGTCAAATACCGATGCCTCCTATTTTTTCTAATGAAATAAAGGTACTTAAATGAAAAAATTGAATTTGGCGGAATTCCTTAAACCTTCATCTACAATCTACTGCAATAGTAACTTTCTGCATCAACAGGTGGCAGCACTGCAGTCGCTTGCAAAATGGCCGATATCAATGTTCGTTTAAGTCAGCTTTCTGTGATTGAAGTCTTGAATGCAGGGGGTGAGACGCCTATTCGCATTCACGAAAGCTGAAAAATGTGTACGGCGATGCAACTGCACAAAAATTGTGACCGAAGACAATCATGGGTTTCATGGAACCTGAATGAAAGAGGCAGTCAATGGAATGGCATCACACAAACTCACCGAGGACGAAAAAAATCAAGGCTGTGCAATCGGCAGGGAAAGTTATGGCGACAGTGTTCATGGATGCAGAGGGTTTAATTGTGATTGATTTTTTGGAGCATTGATGTACAATAAATTCTGTTCAATACGTCACAACCCTTAAAAATCTTAAAGCATGTCTTTCGCCCAACAAAAACAATGGCGGATGGCCTTAAAAGTGGGACCGTGCTTTTTACCACTCTGGGATACATGCCTTTGTAAATGGACGGAGTTTATAATAAAAAAATCACAAATTTATCTTCAATGGTGTGGTTTTTGATCTATGTAATTGCATTTTTTATTTCTTGACAATTAAAGAAAAAATAGGAAGCAATACTTTTGACTGACCCTCGTATGTTATTTCTTTTGTAAAACAAAATAGAAATATGCATCCCAAATTGCTAAAAGCTTTATGTTAGCCCAAAAACTGTGATAATTCGAGCTACAAAACATAGATGGATCTAGTGTAGATAGTTCTTAGAGTTTATGGACCAATCCGATAGACGTCGTTACTGTATAGGTTTGCCCCTCCATGCTCCATGTTCAGAATAAGAGTTGGGCTAGAAGTTAGGTCACCAGCAATAGGGAGATTTTGGGACCATAATAGAGAGGACGTTGGCCTCCAGACCGTCCAACACACTCATTCCTAATTGTACGAGATTTAGTATAAGTAAATACACAAAATGTTGGAAAGAAGGCGTTATTTATTTATCAAGAAACCATCCACAACAAACTGTGCCAAAACTTGTTAATAAAACCTATATATTTACCTATATATTGAATATTCATTTAGACTTTCATAAAGTCAATAGTTCCATATGAATAAATTCGAATACATTTATCCGAGACGCTATTCAGGTTACATACCAATTCTTAGAATGATTGTTCCAATAAAAAGAGTAGTTGCCCATAATATGGAAAAAAAAGAACTAGTTGAAGATAATATCGTTGATTCTAAAATATTTGAAATATGAGATTGACAAATATGACTGTTTGACAGATTAGAAGGTGGCAATAGCGAAATTGGTTAACGCGCACGTCCCGGTAAGACGAGAGGTCTGGGTTCGAGTCCCAGTTGCGACCATTGTCTTTTTCTATTTTTCTGTGTCTTGTTCTTATTGACTTATAATCTAAATGAAAATATGAAAGAGAACAACACACAGAAAAATAGAAAAAGACAATGGTCGCAACTGGGACTCGAACCCAGACCTCTCGTAATCTTCTTCTTCAATGATATATTACGTTGATGGGAATAACCTAAAAAAGTTATAAAAAGAGAATTTTTCTTTAGAAGAGAAGAAGAAAAGAGAAAAATTCTAAATATTTACAGTAAATATTTAACTGAGTAATAATGCACAGCTGATTCAGAAGCCCGGAGGGTAAGGAATTCGGAAAGCACTCGGACGAGCCGAGTTTGATACCCACATCGGGTACCGACTTATTCGTTACGTTATGTTTAGAAAATTACAGTATACGTACCTACTACCTACTTAACTTTCACAAGCTGAAAAAATTGAAATAGATGCTTTATTTTGTCAAAATTAGCACGCGTGCTGAGTTTCACGACCCCTGCACTCAACCGTAGAGTATCAAGTGTCTATTTTGACAGTTGATAATGAGCTTCCACACTTTTTGCCGCCATTGTGTTGCGCTCTCTATTCAACCGCGTTCTGGCGGGAAAAAAACCTGACGTTCCCTTTTGAAAGTTTGAAAACAGAAATGGAACACTTACGGCGTTGAAAAAGAGTTGACAGAGTAAATGGACGTACCGCTGGGAGGCGCTGCGGGGCGGGGCGGAATGTAAACCTTTTATTAGTGCTAATCGGTGGCCGCTTTACAAATGGCCGGCTTCGGGACATTGACAGCTAGCTAGCTACCTTTTCTTCGCACGGAACGAAGGTGCGAAATCTATAGCTTGCATTATAACTACTTATAATACCGGTTTTATTATCCGGTTTCGCCCGTGACATGAGTTCTAGTTTCAATGAAAATCTTTAAAAAATTTTTTTAAAGAAAGACTTAAATAAAAACCAATGCAAATTAAGTCACCAGAATAATTTTTGACATTCAAATTGTGTTGAGAGCTGGAAATCAGTTTCGCTGACAAGAAAATTCACGGCAAGAGCTGGGCAAATTTCATAAAGCCGTTGCTTACAGTCCGAGGGTTTTTGCTGTTTAACATCTAGTTTTTCTGATAATACACCTTGGGGTCGTCCATTAATTACATGATGTTTTTTAACAACTTTTTATGGTGATAAGTGGTGAGGTTTTAGACTACCCCTCCCATACCCAAAATAACGTGTATTTTTTAGTACAAAGTATATTGAAATTTTAAGAATATTGTTTTAAGGCAAAACATACGTGGCAACGATTTACGCATGTATTCGGCGTCAAAATCACAGACTTACTGGCAGACTGGTGAGCTAAGCGGTTGTCGCAACGCGCGGGGAAATCGTTGCCTGGCAACGGTGAGTCAAGGCCACGCGCCGCTGTTAGGTTTAGAAATCATACTTTCAACGAAAAATAAATACAGGTAATATCTCATTATATCCCCCTCCCCCCCCCTCCTTGTGATATTTCTTGATTTTTTTCCGGACCCTCCCCCCCCTTTTGAGCCTCACGTGATTATTAAACGACCCCCTACAGAAAAGGTTTGAGAAGTTTTTAGAAGAGTTTCAGTAAATTTATACTTTAGTCTTCATTCAGACGAATTTTAAATTTTACACAACTGATAAACAACCATTTGTCATACAAAAATTATTAAGCATAGAAAATTTTTAATTATTCATAATTTTTATTATTTTGTTGAAGTATGCAAAGATTGAATGAAGTTTGTATGAAGTTAAAGTTCCCTATTTTAGGAATGATGACTAAAAATTGTAATTTTTTCTCGAGCAACGTCGGGTCCTGTCAGGTTGTTTACAACGTTAGAAGCTGACAATTAAAAATATTACACTCATGGTGTTTATCTGTAGATAAGACTCGACAAGGAAAACTAATTACATGATACAAAGCGATACAATTTCGCCCGTCAACAATTATCACTTTATTAAATGACGCCAATAGCATAAAACGTTCTCAGGTTTTTGTAAGAAAGGGATGTTGCATTTGTGTATTAAACTAATGTATGCTTGTTGTTATTCAGGTGATTTTCTAACATAATTGGAACTAATTTTCACCTGGGTCAAAATTGTATAGAAATCAATAGAATGTAAGGCGCAAGCCGTTCGACATTCTTTGTTATTGGTTTATAGAGATTTTAACATATAATAGTTTTTGTTTTTATTGAAACATTATTTAGGCTTAAATAATTCAGTATCAAAAATAAAGTATCTCTATTAGTTTATCTATACTATTTAAAATATTCAAAAACTCTAACTGTACAAAAAACGATCATAATGCCCAGTAAATCGCTCCAATGCTGAAATTCAAAATGGCGGGCGACGATCAGCTGTTTCCAGTTGCCTACCAATTCATACTTCGGTTGGTCATGATGACGTCACACTAGATTCGGTGGTTTTCGGGGGATCTTGAAAAGTTAAAACTTTGACATTTATTTTAACTATTAAAACTAACTATAAAAATAAAAATAAATATGCAGTTATTTAAGTTAGAAGGTCATAATTCATAAAAAAAATAAAAAAATTGGACTGGAGTTCTCTATTATAGGTTTCTTGTTGATATACAACGATATTTGCATTTCTTAAGGGGAATAGCTGCGCTTTTCATATAAAACTTAAAGTTGGCTTTTTTTATTTTTATTTACTAATTGTCACTTATTAGTTTTTATTGCTACACCCTAAGGGCGGCTTTTGTTCAGCTTCGCCCAATTTGAGTGTTGGCGACCATTTCATAAACCCGATAGGAACTGGTTCCAAAAATAGCCGGTTCATCGGATCCACTGGGATCCAGTGACAGCTAGTCATCGGGATAAAGTAACCGCGACAGGCAATCACGTCATATGTAATTTGTTTTGATTGCCTGTCGCGTCGTATTATTATCAACAACTGCCAGTTACAACAATAATCAAATTATCGCAATCTCTTCACATCCGGAGAAATAACAAATCCATAGTTCATACGCCTGCCAGGCGATGCTAATCACGCTAGCTGTTAACGTAAGTGGCGCCATCTTTTGGCGTTGCTTTAAATCGATTCTATTACAAAAGCACATTTGTACACAAACTTGTATCAAAACAAAAACGGTTTTGCGTAAGGGGCGGCGTCAGAGTTGCATTCTTAGCAGGATTCTTAAATTTCAACCGCACAGTCGCAAGCCTATTAATATTGTTTGACGTTGATGATTAGCGAGGAATGTCAAGTGATACACGAATATGAATATTCAAACCATTATTCTTTTCTAGAAATCTAATAACAAGTTCTATGCAAGCAATGCATCTGTGCAAATATTGTGATCGACTGAACACTGGTTTCCATAGCCATAAAATCCCCTGTCCAGATATTTCATAGAAACAGTAAACTTGTAATAAAATCTTCGGATGATATACAATGTTTAAATCAATTAATTGAAAAAAAAGCTATTCAGCGGGTCTAGGAAGTCTGGTTTACTTGGTCAATCCAGTTCTGGGTCTCCGTTACACCACGGGATAATAAAGGACGCTCTAAACTTCATTATTAATTTAACATGGCGGGGAGGGCCGCGATGAATTGAATAAAATATAACATATTCAATTCAGGCATCGTGACTCTGCCGGATAACATACAATGGACCTCGTAAACATCCAATGGACCTGACTATACACAGATCACAGATTCCTCGGCACCCAGCGTCCGTGGACCAACATACAGTCTATCCAACAAATACCAAGAAATTTTATTAAGGCGGTAACAACCCTAATAATTTTTGTTTGCTCAAAACTTACATTTTAATCATTTCCGGCGAATTCGTAACTATAATAACTTTTTTATTCCAACGGACCTCTGGGGATGTAAGTCCTTTATATTTGAAATTAATAAAAACAATACCTTATCATTAATGTATTTTACGCACAACGATTTTAAAACTTTATAACCCGTTTTTTCAACTATAAAGTTAGCGGTAAGGACCAGATTTTATTTTTCTAAACGATGAATTAATAACTTTGGGAGAGAAATATCTTAAATATTTGTAACACGTTCTTCAGAAATAATTGAAATGAACGCGGCAGAAAGGTCGAACCTCCAGGCCCGCTAGGACGAATTCGATTGTACGTTCGTCTAATATGCCTTGCCGCGGGCGTATATTTGTTTACACGCTTTCTTCACTGACGTCGTTAAGATTCCCACATTATTTTTCTCCTTCTTCTTTTCTTTGATAGGGCAAATTCGACAGTAGGTCCGTCCAATACACCGGTCGCTAGTCGCAATTTGTATACACGTCTTCTTAACTTACGTCGTTAAGATTCTGAATATATTTTAGGGTATATTGTCGTCTTAAAATGGAACTCTTTTTCATTTCTATGGCAACACCGATTTTAGAACAAAAATATTAGTAGGTTCAAATGTGAAGTAAAGTGTGACTTCCGAATCTGACAAATTGACAATGGACAGGAGAAAACCCCATAACTCAATGTTTTTAAAATTTTTGCGTTTCTTCCAAATAGTTTATTTTTACATAACACCCAATAAATGACTTATTTGATTCATATTTCATTTAAAAATACAAAAAAGTATTTTTAAATGAAAATTTCCATGCAATTATGCAATAAAAAAAGGCGAACCACAATTTTCCTTAGGCCCAGTTCTTTCACGGAAATTTAAATGTAACATTATCATTACTTCACTATTCAACGCCATTTAATTTCCAAGAGACGGTAAAAGAAAAAAAAGGTGGACAAGCGAAAAGATGGGAAGATGATCTAAAAAAGGTGGCAGGTCCAGAATGGATCAGAGTTGCAAAGGATAGAGAAAAATGGAAATCTTTAGAGGAGGCCTATGTCGAAAGACAAGCTGTTTCTAAAAATAATGACCCGGAAGCTGATAATTTAGAATAATATTTTAAATAGATTAGAAGAATGTTTTAGAAGTTTAACAGCAATAAAGGCTAATTTTATTTTATTTATTTGGCATTTGGTGACATCGATCCTAGGTGTGTTTCTGTTTTATATCAAATTGGAATGAGCTGACAATGGTTAAGAGCATGATAGATGTCAAAATCAGAAATGGACTTTAAATCGGCATTTAATGCGAACCTTTCTGGCAAAAAAAAAAAACAAAATGGCGCTGAATGGCCATTTGATGACTTTGTTACAAGTGAATTTCTGCGAAATAGCTTGGCCTTATAATACAATGTAGAATTATCCACTTAAACCGCTGTGTTTTAAGCCGCGGCATACTCCATTTATACCGATTTATTACAAATGTACCTTAAACACTTGTTTTATCTTGAAATTCCCCACGCCGAAACACAAATTATATCAAATTCCCTCGATAGAAAAAAAAATCGCTGAGTATGCTGAAAATTATTATAAACACGTTTGTTTCAGTTATTTTACAAGTTATATTTAGGAAAAAATTCACAGTGTTTTTTTAAATGCTATTTTACACAACCCCAGCAAGATTTTTGCTCTATTTTAAACGAGTCGGGTTTTTCTTTTTTAATCTTTTTTAATTTTGTTAATTTTTATCTTTTTATTTATTCATATGTAATTAATATTCATATATAATATGTAATTATACCCTATATGGGATGTGTGGGATTGCACTCCCCTCCCCACATCCTGGAATAAAGACCTTATTATTATTATTATTATTAAAGATTTTCACAATTTTCGCTTCAATTTTATCGTTTTAAATATTAGCGCGCTCTGTCCAACATTCGTAATTACATATCCCTCCATCTTCTTATTTTTGGGCGGGTATACGACGCCTTAAGAAATTTATGCGTCTTTTCCTTTCAATCTTTTTCGTGTTGCCATATAAAACCATTTAATCTCACCGCCCTCCCATTTAATCTGATTGCATTTTTGTCCACTATTTGTTGATAGACTGTACATCATAGATGTACCTGCATACACACTTACACGCTCGAAGCCAAACTCTCATATTATATGGGATACAAAAGAAACTAAAAAGAAGGTAATTTATCTGTCAAATTAACCGATCTATGAATGTTGGGATATTGGATTTTACGCCAAGAATGTCTGTGATAAGATTTTTTTATATCCCGTTGTCAAAAGAAGCGAGGTGGGTTTATCTCGTCCAATTTAACGGTAAGAAAGGCACTTTGTTGATTATTGTTGATGTAACGGTAGGCACCTATACTATCTTTAACCACAAGGAAATCTAAGGAAAAAATTGAAATAATAAAACAAGTAAATTCTTTTTTCGAGGGAGGCACATTTTGGATTATTTTGGAAAGCAATCACTTTGTGGTTTGATGTATTTAATAAAAACTAGAAGGGAAGGCGGAAATACTACCACTACTAGTAGTTTCCGCCTACTCCGCCTTCTCCGCCTTCTCCGCCTTCTCCGCCTTCTCTCTCCCCAATCCCTTCTCCCGCTTCCACCGTCCCGCGAACCCCCCTCCCGCAAATTATACATTCAGTCCCGGTACATTCAGTTTTCAAACAGCTCGCGTGCCACCTATTGCAATTTTTTTACCAGAAATTTCATAATTTTTTAAATTTATTTTTTATACTTACTCCACACAGGATGCCTTGAGGAAAATAATTTCCCTCAGGGCCTACGTCATCTGGGATGATTTGTGGAGGGTCTTTGGGAAGAGAGGAAGGAATGAACAATGGTCTTGAAGAGACCCATGTCGTAGGAAGGAGTCGTTCCACAACCGAGCTGTTGAACACGAAAACGAGTCGAAGAATGCCAGAGCTCACCAGAGTTCGCGGGCGTGCGTACAAAAACTCACCATAGATTAATCGCAATCAGACGAATAGCAAAGGAAATAATTTCATAACGGCAGAGCTTACCACTATACATAGAAAACATCGTGGGCATAAGCACAACCACTCACCAAAGTTTCATCGTAATCGGATGATTGGTTTAGGGACCGCATAAGGGGCAAACAAAGAAAAATTCTTTTTTATATATTACGATTGTTATCTATATCTAGTATATATAAAACTTCAATACGGATAAAAAATATAAAATTGATAGTCAGAAGGATAACTGCTTTCTCAAAGTCACAATAGGTAAGTGTTAACGCAACTTCGGTGGAATATACACTATATGCTATACACATGCAAAGCACGTAATACATTACTCTTTTCTTCAATTAAAACTTGTTCCTACTCGACGCTTCCATAGCACGAACATCACAATATCTTTGAATCGATACGATTGAATAGTTCAAAAACAAAATGTTAACAACCTATCATTAAAAAAAGCTAGCAAAAACTAAAATGCCGAAAACATGTCGATAAAATTTTATTGAATTCGGTTTACGTTTGATTTGAACCAGTTATTTAGTTCATAATTGAAAAGTTTAAAAAAACACCAATTACATCACTACATAATGCAAACGTTTTTGTTCTGTTCGGTTTTTAAATTATCTACTGCAATTCGATAGTATCAGTAGTTCCATTAATAAATACTATGCAGTTATAAACACTCCGAAATTGTATAACTTTAAATCGTGCGTGTTTTTACATGCATATTCTTCACATTATGTTCCTGTACAGAGCATACAGAAATCAGTGGTATCATGGTAGGAGTTTAAGCATCATATTTAATTGGTTATTGAAAGATGGAGCCTTTGTTAATTTAAAAGCTTTGAAAGTGAGATAATGTTATTCATACTATGGAAATGTATTTACTATATACGTTACATCAAAGTGTATAATTCCACCCGCGAAAAATCACGGGATGACATAATAAAATTATAGAATTTGTAACGTTGAAAATTTGCCCCATACTTTTGAGAATGAAAATTAAAAATTTAATTTTTATTTTAACTTCATGATTAAAACCTCAAATTGTAATGTTTAATTAAATGAAGACAAAATAGGCGAAACTCAATTGAAAATCTGAAAACAGAAAAATCAGAAAAAAAATTGACAACTCTGGGACTCGAACCCAGGACCTCTCGCTAGCGAGAGGATTTCAGATTTTCGATTGAGTTTCGCTTATATTGTCTTCATTTAATGAAAATTAAAACAATTTGGATTTATTTTCAGCTGCAAATTAATATTAATTTTAATAAAAAAGGCAAATGGACGAGAGTGGACCGGTATTAGAAGTGTGGAGAAGCTATTCCGGGCAGCGCAAGATAGGGATGCATTTACCAGAGTGATCGCCAATGTCGGGGGGTCCTGATGGGGTACACGAAAAAGAAGAAGAAAAAAGGCAAAAAACGTATTTTTATAATTAAAAGTAGAAAAAAAATAAGTTGAGTCGTTTTTGCCTTCAAATGTCAAACTGTCAAAATCGGTAGTCAAGCATAATTTCCCATCTGAATATAATATTCTGTAAGTAGGTACTATTATTTTAGCAAAACGGTATTGTTCTGGCTGACGGTCTCCGTGGTTGAGAGGTCTAAGTACCCAATCCAAAGTTCGCGGGTTCAAATCCCGAAGTGCGCAAGTAAATTTTATTGGAAAGATTTGTGTTAAACCAAAAATGATTAATTAATGTGTTTCAGAGTGGAAGACTACACTTCTTACTACATTACCTATAGTACTTCCACAACTCCCTCTTCCGACCTCCTTCCCCTCTCCGCTGCCTTCGCTTCAATAAATTTCCACATTGTTTTTGACAAACCATAGCCGCCAGTAATTATTGCAGTAATAAATACTTAGCCATTATTGCCAGTGCATTTCATGCAATCTTTGTTGCAGCACTGCAACAGGTACAAAAGCTTCGAACAATAACAATTTACGAGTGCACTGCACCATTCGCGATTGCAGTAATGGTCGGTATGATTTATGACCAAATGTTGTGGCCACAAACAGAATGCAAGAGTTTCACCGGATAATTGGCTTATTTGATCAATTATTAGCGATTCTGGAATTGGGAAATGCATTGCTGAAATTGCAAAACGCTTCCGATCAGGATAAATTATTTGTTTAGATTAAACAGCTTTTATGCTATCGGACGATACACCGAAACGATAACAATGTATGGATACAAGATGAATTGATCAACAAACAGAATTGAACAAAAATTGATATTAATAAAATTTAATACACGATTACACGAAGCTCCATCGCGAACGGCTGCCACGCCGAGATTAAGCGTCGCAGAGAGTGTAGCGTGGTGGGAATTTGGCATTGGGGAACCAGACTACACGCCGGATTGCGTATAAAATCGTTCCTCGCGACCGCAGCACTTTTGAGACCTCCTTTTATGAACAGCCCTCTTATAACATTGATAGGCAAACAAATATGGACTTTCATATGCACCAAAACATGCAACGGCCATTATTCCCAACTTTTCGATCGATCAATCTGAGTCTCCGATCAGCTAAGTGTCGGAGGTAGCGTTGGGAAGAGCGTGTTTGTGCATTTGAGGAGAGTTGGGCCAAAATTTCGGCTTTGGTTGATTTTACTAGTATTTGTGAATAATTTTAAATTAAAAAAGGATTATCTGGTCAAACAGATTTATCTTGAAGGCGAACATTTTCATCGATGAATAAAATGTTGAAAATTGCAAGGTATTTGGATTAGAATTCAAAATAAATAATTAAAACTTTCAGATTTACTTGATATTTTGTTTAGTCTTTTGGGATAGCAGATAATCGATATTATTGTAAAAATATATATTTATTTTCTACGGATTGCTGAAAGAAACCTCACTTAAACCGTTAATTCAAGTATTAACAGACATTTCAAAACCAATTCATCAGTAATTCGCACCACATCAGTGCATAATAGTTATTGGAGCCCAAAATTTAACACGTTTAATAATTTCAACAATTATCCTGTCAGCCCGACGATGGTACTATGAAGTGGTCACCCATTGTGCAGCGAACAAACGACAACCTAACCTACAAAAATGATTGATGAACAAAACGATTTTGGCGCTTTTGACGATTGGACTGTGTTGGCGCGCTCTTGTGCGTTGTCTTCTCGAGTGTTGCCATTGTTTTCGTGATAGTTCCCTACTTATAATATTTTTTCTCTCTGGTTTTGGGGCAGGAGCGGACTAAAGGGGAAAACACAATAAGAAAACCAAAATAAGTAGATACCTAATATAAGAGCGAGCTGATATCAAAGGCACAGTCTTGTAATAATCTTAAGTTACAAGATAAAAGACAGAATTCAAATCGAATCTAAATTGAATCAGAATTCTAATCGAAATTAAATTAAAACATATCCAAACAGAAAACATAGAAAAACAGGCAATTTTTTAAAATTTCTATGAATTTTCTGAATCAATTTATTTAAATATCAAATCTTGACAGATAATTCTTTTTTTTCCACGCAGAAGGCCCTGGGGAAAATAAATTCCCTCAGGGCCTATTTCATCTTTGGGGATGCTGTTTGGAGGGTTTTTTTTTAGGAAAGGAAGGAGAACAGAATTCTGGGAAGGAAAAGGTTTTAAGGGGTGAGTAGGAATCTAGGGTTCAGTGTGTCCTGGTCAACCGCCTCCATGACCTAGACAAACCTCATTCCATGAACCCGGGCACCCCTGCTAAATCACCAAACGTAGCGAACCACTTGGGGTGACCTATGGCGGAGATGTTGGTTATCCAATAAAGGTTCTCGGGGCGGCGGTACCCATTATCGCCTCACAAATTGAAAAATTCTGTGCCATCTCGCCTCCCAAATTCTGTACTATTTTACAGTCCGCCATCCTTAAACATGAAAACACCAATAATTTTCGTTAATTTACAAGGCCTCGTTCGATCTTATAATTTCAGTAAGTAGGTACCTTTTTAGTTTAAGTTACTTTCTATCAATTTTAAGCACTTTTGAGAGGTAGATAAAAAAAAAATATTAATAATACTTAACCATTATTATTAAAAACTCTCTAATTGAACTATAAAGTTTCTTTTAATCAAGTGTAAATATTTACGTGTATATTTTTTAAAAACCAAAGGAGTGCGCATTGAAATCAAAAGTGCATTTAAAATTACACAATGCGTTGAAACTTTTTCTGATGACCCAAGTTACGCCTCATATTTTTGTTCGGGCGCTCCGGGCCTGGGAACAGCCAAAGTAGGGCCAGGTAAGTACCGAGCGCCCCCCCGGCCATTCATTTGGCTGTAAACCGCAGACAATGCGCCGTGAAAAGGGTTGGAGAGGATGAAAGTAATCATAACTGACAGCTATCCACTCAAGGTACCTACTCCACACACAATGTATCGCCATAGAAAAAAAACTAGACGTCCCGAAAACAAGGAACACGAAAAGACGCGTGAGACATGACACGTCTTTTTTAGTTTTTTTCTCTGGTTAATAATATTCGAGCGGTTTAAATATCGAAGATTTTCGAATTGATTCTTATAATATAAACAGATTGTATGTTTAATTTAAAAAGTTTTTAAATTGATACCTAGATCCTACTTACACAGTAAGAAACAGATTGTTGGTCCGTCATGATTTGAGATTTTCAGGCCAAAAGTAACAAAGTGATTAATTTTTGGGGTTTTATGTCGTGTTGCGCTACGTCGTTCTTTAGCCAAAGATTTAACGATTGCACATCTGCCCTGACGATGGATACTATGATGCTGTCCGAAACGTTAGCCAAAGAAGAAGGTAGCGAAACACGGCCCAATATCCCAAAAATAAATCGTTAGTCCGTAAATAATTGTTAGTCCGTTTAAACATGGGGATTCAAAAAATCTATTCCTAACGTGAGAGAAAAACTGCATTAGGTATTATATATGTGTATACAGATTCTGAAAAAAGGTTAGAAGTTTATTTCACTTCTGAGAAATAGCTGGCCCACAATAAAATAATAACAGAACTTTAATAGAACTTTCACAAAACTTAAAAAAAAACATTGAAGTTTGATCAATTCGGTCCCGGTACATTCAGTTTTCAAACGGCTCACGTGCTACCTATAACAATTTTTTTGATACAAATTTCATAATGCCAGAGCTCACCATTATACATAGAAACCTTCGCGAGCGTGCTCACAACAACCCACCAAAGTTTCATCGTAATCGGATGAACGGTTTAGCAAAGCATAATTTTATGACGCCAGAGCTCACTAGTTTATATAAATACCATCACGGGCATGCGCACATCAAATCTGCATTCTTTAAAAAATGTCTGCATTTTTTAAAAATGACGATGATTACGATGAAGTGTCTCATAAAAGTTTTCGATAACACAACTTACCTGAATAAACAATTGAAATAATAATACATATCAAGATGTTGACAATTTACTTAATGTTTCACAACATTTATATTAGTTGCGAGTTGCGACACTATACAAGGAGATAAAAAACAAATAAAAAAGTAAAAAAGTTAAAAGAGACAACACGTATTGCAAGAATTTCAATTAAATTGATAATGAAGATATCAATGATATTAGAGTAAATACATTTTATCTGTTATTGATTAATATAATAATAGCGAAGTAAACAATTGCTTTGGTATTAGGAATAGGTATTAAATTATCTTGTGTAATTATTGAAGCGGAAATGACCTTAATGTTAGAAACCGTAGTAGAAAACGTATTCGCGGCCCATTTCTGCTAGTTTCATACAAATTTTTAATTTGGATTTGAGATCAAAATACTCAACCAAACTGAAAAATTATTTTGTAATCAAAAGGTAAATCGAAAATCTAGTACGGATGGTGAGCTACTTTATTTATTTTTAAAGATTTTAGTAGAATACAATTCAAAAAGGAATTATAAAGACCATACTGAAAGTACCCAATAGAATGCCTTTAATTGAAATTTTCAATAGATTTGACGTACCTAATGTACAACAAATACATGCCAAAAATATATTATTGAAGCTATTCAAAAATACTGAATCCTCTACTAGACCGTGTATGCATAACTCTAGATCGAATAAAAATGACATAAAACATATTCCAAGTTATGAAACCACATTCGGACAAAGAAACAACACATACTTTGCAACAAAACTCTATAACATCCTTCCCCAAGACATAAAACTACTAAAAAATTCTAATGAGTACAAATCAAGAAAAAAAATATTGCTGAAAGAGGTCAATGAAAAAACCCCAATGAACGGCAAACCTAAAAACGGCATAGAAGACAAATAAACTGCATTTATCTAGTGAGGAGGACTAAGAAACACGATATGTATACTTACTTAAATTCACCATTATATTTTGTGTATACAATTATTTTATACAGTCATTAAATTAAAAAAAAAACCGTTTTCTATAGATGGATTATCAATAAGATGGATAAACGCTGTCATTCACGGTGAAAACAAGGTAATACTTCTTGTGAAATTAAGCTCAAAATACGAATAGTGCCAGCAAAGGAGCTGAAATTTACATTAAGTTCTATTTCGAGGTAAGTTGTAGATATTATTTGTACTTAGAAAGTTCGGCGTGTTAAGCCACCCCGGCAAACTTTATTCTCGAGTACGTACTTATACTTGAAGGCGAATTTCCTCGAGTTCCGTAGAATTTCACCGAGTTGGGTCCCGACATGACATGATCTCATTGTAAATTGACGAATAACTAATTTGTAGTGCGGTCGGACTTATACGCCCTTGTAAGCTATTCATTAACTCGGCACAAACAGAATAGGCGAACAAAGTGCGGGAAAGGATTCACTGTGGCGGAACATTCTGCCCCGGTTCATTGTGAGGATCTTACGTATCTGCTTCCAGAGGTCCGAAAGCTTTTATGGAACTTCGGAGGTTGCTTGTCTCGTAACAAAGCTAAATAAAATCAAAGGCAGACACATCAAGTAACGTTTCAATTGTGTAGAGTAAGTGTGTATCCTTTCACTAGGGCCAAATTGAGAGTATTATTTTCTGGGATGAACCACACCTTGTAGCAGTTTACTCCGACAAATGCATCTATCGGCCCCGATACTATATTTTGATTCGCTACGTTGGAGGCAACTAATGCCTTTGCAACGGGCAAAAGCTAGTACATATAGTATTTTCTGGTTTTCATTTGTTTCAGAATAGCCCTGAACGCCAAAATCGACCCATCCCGTTTAACCGACCGCAGAGACCGTTTGGCAATACAGAAAAGTGGCAAATCGAGCGGATCTTTGTTTCCAAGGTTTCATACAAAACACTGATGCACGATTAACAGTGCACCCTAACGGCGAAAACTGTAATTAAATCTCTCGCCGACGAAGAAATTCGGCTTCAATTATATTTCCTGCCAACAGGTTCGTCCGTTAAGAAATATCATTCTTTTTTTGGAACAAAATTCAGATTTTTCCCCATACAAAGTGGAATTTGGTGGGATATATTCTTATGAATTATACGGCGTCCCTGATGAAAAATTACATTTTAAATGGCTTTAGTCTTTTGCAGCGTCACATCACTAGAGCTTGACAAAACTGCGAGAGCTCGTACCAACGCAACGTCAGTTAAGATTTTGACAGCAACAAGGAAGCACGTTCCTGCACGACGCGGGACAAATGACGGAATCTCGATCTCATAACGTTAAATCCTCATCTTTAATTATTTGATTTATCTTGGTTTACCATTAACTTATTCCTACAACTCGTAAGTTATGATTAAAAAACATTCTGGCGCCCTTCATTACTTTGTTACACACACACTAGAATTTAAATGATTACGATGTGACATTTCAATTTAGCTGATGGAAGTCATCTTAGAGCTTCCACAGACTCATGAGATTATTAAATTTGTTGTAGAGTCTTGGTCAATCAATTAATTCTTGTAAATCCAATAAATATTTCAGGTTATCACAGGACATGTTTAATTTATATTGGGTCCCGCGGTAGCGGTACCCATACCTGCTTCACAGAATGTGATAAACTTTTTTCTTTGTTTTACAATTATTCACACAATAAATAAAAATCACTTTTGAGTTTGTGACCTCTACACCTCTAGACTTTTGTGACCTCTAGACCACTAGAACTTTGTGACCTCTAGACCTCTAGAACTTTGTGACCTCTAGACCTCTAGAACTTTGTAACCTCTAGAACTTTGTGACCTCTAGATCTTTGGGACTTCTAGACCTTTAGAACTTTGCGACCTCTAGACTCCGTTTGCTAAAATCGCAAAGTGATTTTTATGTCTGTTACCCATATTCATGGCGATATAAAGCACACAAAGGTTACATTCATTTTAGGCTTGTGGCTTCCTTTGAAGCTTCGATTTAGGAAGATAGTTCTTTTTTTTTCTTTTTTATTAAAATTAGTTTGCTCGCGTGCCATAGTTTGCTTACCACTGTTATATTGAGGAAGCTGTCCCAATTTGTATCTGTTAGATCTAGCGCGGTTGTGACGGATCCGGAACGGTTAAGGACAAGATGAATGCTGCGTATCAAGGAGGAAGGAAGACCGGGAACAAGAAGAGAAATGTGGGTTCCAATTGTAGGCTAGAGCCATATAACAATACTGGGCAGTGCTAAAACTTGACAACGTTGCCAACTCGAACGCTGACCCCAAATTAAAATACAATACGACGGAAAACTGTAACGAAGAAGAAATAATACGAAAATCTATACATATCCATGCGTTTATAAAGAAGAGTGTCATCGTGTGGTTTGTTTTTAAAGAATTCTACAGTTTTGTTCCGAAAATAATGAAATTTTTCACTGTACACTCTTTTCCCACACTTCTTGATGAAATTTTGCACACTTCGCCATTGAAATAAGAGGAAAATTACTTTCAACTTCCGATTTCGAAAAACTATGTGTAAGGCTTGTCATGGACTTCAGATAGTTCCTTTTTTTACGTAAATACCGTACAAGAGTCCCAACTATTCCCAACCGTCTGAAGCCAGTGAGATTACGGCATCCCTAAATGGGGTATGTTGTGAGGCTGAAGTAAGAGGAGAGGGAAAGGAGATGGGGAGGAGGAAGGTGAGGAAGAATCGGGATATTCAGATCTGGTCACCAAACATGGCTAAAGTCATTTAAATCAAGTTTCAATTACACTAAGGCGACACTTGTCGAGATTTCTTGTAATCAGAGTATTGGAACATTGCTAGTCAATCTAAGGGAGCCTCCTACGCCTCATTACAAAGGACTATCCCATCAAAATCGTGGTTTCGAAAATTCCGCCATTTTTCCAAAAAATAAATTTCCTCATTTATTCAAATGAGAATCGGACATTGTTCCGTTCCGTTCCTTTTCACCTTTTTTAAATTCACGTCTTTGACTCCCCAGATTGTACATTCTGTGGTCTAGATGTGGGAACTTTAGAACACATATTTTTTGGTTGTCCCTCTCTAAATAAATATCCTCTCTTCTATCAAGCGTTATCTAAGATAGCCTCCCCTCCATTCAACATCTCTTCTTTTCTAAGTCTGAACTCGACGTCTATCTTCCATATAATTCTTAAATTTGCACATTTAAATAAAATTAATATATAAATTCACCTTTCCTTTCTCTGTAATTTTAAATGATGGCCTAGAACACCCTTGAAGGGTGAAAGCCAGAAATAATTGAAAAAAAAAGTTCTTGTAATAATATGGAAGCTAATTAAGCTTGTAAAATCAGGGCTGTTTATAATACAATTAACAATTTTAAAAATAAATTCATCACTCATTTTATCAGGAAGAAGAAAAATTCTTGTAAGTTGATTTGGGTTACGATCGAATTTATTCAGTTGATTCCCTAATATCCCTTTTAATATACAAAACTAAAATTAGGAGTCTGGAAAATTCTTGACAAAAAGTTTTGGCAGGTACTTAGATGCAGTTTGAGAATTTTATTTACCAGTAAGCAGTGAGTTATTCTTTTCCGCCAGTGCTTTTATATTTTTACTAAAACCATATATAACGTATTTGAATCCATGGAGCCAATGGCGCAGCTGATCATAAAGAGAACTAAGCTTGTTATAGGGCTTACTTGGCATGCATTAGCCAGCTTATTCAGCTTTTGCTTGGGCCATTATGTCGGTAATAAAAATGTAAGATAATACTGTATTGCAAGAAGGGAAATAAGAAAACTTGATATATATACTATTCGATAAAGTTGTATGGCAGACTTTAAGCTCTTAATCGATAGAGTAAAGCTACCGCAAAATTAAATAAAACAGAGTTATAACTACGTTAGACAGGGTCTTTCATTAAGCGCTTCTTATCTTTAAATTTAAATAAAACTTAGTTTGTGTGAGATATCATCGACATTTTTTGTTCGTTTGAAAAGCCTATCGATGCCATTATGTATGGAATATAACATCGATCAAATGTCCACCGCGGCTGCTCTGGGTGGCGCGCATCCGAAATGTCCAATTTTCCATGACTTTGGCGCATAAATCAGGCTGAATTTGACCGATGGCGTATGGGTTATGTTGGTTATGTTTGGCTTTGTGGGCCTCTGTGGTTTATGGCTTATTCGCATAGACTTGCGACCTAAGAAAACCCCACAAGAAAAAGTCTAACGGGGTCAAATCGCACGATCTCAGTGGCCAGTTCACATCACCTTGAGATTTTATCATTAAACCATTTTAAACAATTGATTAAATTTTAAACAATTTTATCATTTGCACGTGTTGTTGAACGCTATATATCCATGGTGATTTGACTAAACAGACTGAATAATTGACAATTTGACAAATGTCGCTTCAACAATATGGCCGATATCAACTGTCAAAGTTCGGAAGTCCCTATTGGAAGACCCGTTATAAATACTCTGGGTTAGTCTCCAAATACGTCACTAAGGCGACGCAATAGGAAGTAATGCAAAATCATGTATGTTTGATTTAAACATTTGATCGCTTAAAATATTTTAGATGCTTTAATTGAATATAGTGAGTAGAACACAACTGGTCACCAAACACGGCTAAAGCCATTTCAAGCAACGTTTCAATTCTGAATGGTGTTCTTACTCTGGGGCGATACTGAGAGTATCTTCCACTGTGGAACGGGCCGCAAATATACTTTATATTATTTTGAATTAATTAATTGTGAAATAACACAAATTAATCAAATAAGATTTATTTGCCCACGCAGGGATTCAGCGACTTTCGGATTGCGAGTCAAGAGTCTTACCCAAAGATATTAAAAAATAAGAGATGTGCTATCTGCAGTTTTTACTGGGTAGGACTGTGTTTCCTGGCTTCGCCGATATTGTTAACCAAAACTACTGCACACCTTAAAAAAAAAACTAAATGAATGAATTCTTTCCGTATTCAAACTATGCCCATTAGGTAGTAGTCCGCCGACGGTCAGGCGGCCATCACAGCATATCTCTTGTATTTCAATATCTATGGTTTTACCCCTAGACCACACCGGCCGTCGAAACTCTTTGCAAGGGAGATCGATTATTCTGATAAACAATCCGTTTTTTATAGAACTATTGTCATCTCTAATGCACTAACTATGCAGATACTAACTAGGTTTAGAGCATATTTTACTAATTCGTTAACAAACCTCGCAACTTCGCCCAAATGGGTGAAGACATAGTTAAATGGGTTTGAACTGAAGTTCCATAATCACATAAAAAGAGAATATGATTTTATTGTAAACGAACATAGTTGTTTACTGAAATGCTCGCCCCAGTAAAGTTTTAAATTTCAAAAGCCGATCTTTTTTAAGTCAAGCTTAAAAATTGAAAATTTACTTAGTTGTTAATTTTTTAAGCTAAGTCAAAGCATTATTTCGAGCTTTCAGGACAAATAAACCGCAAATTGAATTATCTACCCACATTCTACTTAACTTCATTCATTATTCCTCAAAAAGGAGATTACACAAACCGAGAAAGGTATCTTTACAAAAAGCCTAAAATCACCGACCAATCAGCCCAACAATGAACCAACTAACGACATTAGAGTTTATTATACGGAGTCTCTCATAATGAACGCAGTTATTTGATGAAGTACCTAAGTGTTGTTCGGCAAGATTACCGAAATGGTAGCGATAAGGATTTCTTTCAGGTGAAAACTGGCTCGATATTACACAATATTACAATATTTATATTAAGGAAATATTTATGAATGAAATAGTTGATTGGCAGATACTCTAAGGACGGGTTGTTTAAAAAAATTTGAACAATACATCAAATATTTAAAGCTAATTTTCACGTTTATCTATTAATAATGTGCCTAAGTAACAAAAAATTAAAATAAAATATATGAAAGTATCCACTGGAGCGACAGCGCAATTTAAAACTTTTTTCTTCGATTGCTCGACATTTTTTGGTGATCATTTAGAATATTATCCGCCCAAATTGAAAAAAAATCATACCTCCGAATTTTAATATGGAGACATACAAACTGATTAAAGATCTTTGTATGTCTCAATATATAGCCAATGAATTCACCTACCTTTGGCCGATTATCACATATTTGTAGGATTTACAAAAAAAAAAATTATAAAATCGTAAACTTCTACTTAATTGGTATGATTTTAGGTTTTCACGGCCAAATGTATTTTTGGGGTGTTATGCCGTGTTTCGCTACCTCCTTCTTTAGCCAACGTTTCGGACAGCGTTACAGTGTCCATCATCAGGGCAGATGAGCTCATCTCATATATTACGTTTTTCGAGTTTTTCTTATAAAAAATTGAATATTCATTTAGACTTTCATAAAGTCAATAGTTCAATATGAATAAATTCGGATACATTTATCCGAGACGCTATTCAGGTTACAAACCAATTCTTAGAATGATAGTTCCAATAAAAAGAGTAGTTGCCCATAATATGGAAAAAAGAACTAGTTGAAGATAATATTGTTGATTCTAAAATATTTGAAATATGAGATTGACAAATATGACGGTTTGACAGAAGGTGGCAATAGCGGAATTGGATAACGCGCACGTCCCGGTTAGACGAGAGGTCCGGGTTCGAGTCCCAGTTGCGACCATTGTCTTTTTCTATATTTCTGTGTCTTGTTCTCTTTCATATTTTTATTTAGATTATAAGTGTTATCTTCTTTTTCAACAAAAATTCTACTTAATTACTTACAAATAAGGGAAAATTTGCCAAAATTGGCAGCAAAGCAAACCGAGGTATTTCAAATAGTGCCATATTGTGGCAAAAAGCGCTCCAGTGGTTTTAATATAATCATTTGGAAGATGGGTACATATTTCCATATGGTGCCAAAGTTTCACAGATCTTTTAACAATACTTTCACTGTGCCATGTCCGTTTCCGCAGAAAAATAAAACTTTATTTTCCATATCATTAGATCGGCAAATATATATTTATTTATTCCGTTTGTTCGGCGAGCCGGCGACGGATTGCAAAGTTCTTCTCGAATTCGGCGGAACGGAACAAAAAAACCATTTGGAATTTAAATCTCGCCGGCTTATCGGAAAAGTGAAAAGTTACCTTCTGCATTGAGTTGGGAGCGAGAAATTATGGAAAATATTTCACAATCCAGGCTAGATTTATGAATAAAAAATGATGTCGTCAACTTTAAAGAATAACTGAATACATACTGTCAATGCGAACCTTTTATAAAACGCTTTATTTAAAAACAAGGAAATTGTACAAACGTAGAAGTTGACGTATTGTATAAATGACCATGATTTACCATCTTTTCTAATCGGTCTCGTTAGAGTTTCAACAATAATTTTGAAAATAAAGAATATTTAAAAATATGAAAGAGATAAATTACTTCAGAATATTTTTTTACAGTTTAGTGAATTATCAAGTTTTTTTTAGCTAAATGTGAAAATGACGTCCTGAACTAAAAAATAATTCATTGATCTAGATAATTAGATATTTAGATAATTTTGATTTAGGGAATGGGTACCACCGCCCGGAAATATTTTATTTTATTTTTATTATTTATTTTTATACGAATACCGCACAAGAGTCCCAACTGCTCCCGTCTGGAGCCAGTGAGACCATGGCATCCCCAATTGGGGTATGTTGTGAGGTTGAAGGTAGTGGGGAGGGGAGGAGATGGGGAAGAGGAAGGTGGAAAGTACTTGGCTAATCAGATCTGGTCACCAAACACGGCTAAACCATTTCAAGTAACGTATCAATTTTGAATGGTGGTCTTACACCAGGGCGATACTGAGAGTATCTTCCACTCTGGAACGTGCAGCAAATATACTATTTATTATTTTAAATGAATAAATTGTGAAATAAAACAAATTAATCAAATGAAATTTATTTGCCACTTGCCATTTGTTAAAAAAACCCCCACACCGCATCCCCAAATATGACATAGGCCCTGAGGGAAATTATATTCCTCTGTGCCTCCTATGTTGTGCAAACCCTTAAAAAGTATGTTTTTAAATGTTTTTATGCAGCAGGCTACTAATAAAATTAAATTTTTTACCTTTATTTCTTCTTTAAAAATATTAAATTGGTCGTTTTTTAATTAATTTATAATTTTATTTAACGTCGGTTTGTCATTTCATTTTTAATTAAATGAAAAATCGTAGCTAATTCCTCCAAAACTCGGCTTCAGTATGAGCCATAAAAAAGTTTAAAAAAGGCTGTCGCCCAGTCATAAGCCTTCTTAAAGTGTGTTCCACGTTTAAATACTACGCATTTGGGTTTTTGGTCCGTTTGGCGAGTCAGTCCGCTAAGTCCGCAGTTAAGCCACGAAAGCCCTGGGCCTGGCTCTGCGCTTTGCAGTCTCCAACGCCCCAGTAAAGCCTCGCTAACAGCGCTGTTGGGAGTCCGATTCGAGCCGCGGTCAACAGTGGTTGTGTGTACCTTACCTATTGCTTAGTGCCGTTCGCCCGTTCCCGTGCCTCATACAGATAAGAGATTATTGTTACATTTTATTTAATTCTGTTTATCGTATACTTATTTGTTTGCATTCCTACTTACGGCTAATCCGTTTTTGTTTGTACAGTCAATGAAATAGACTGCGTATTATTTTTTCAGTTTAATTTTTAAAAGTTAAGTTTTTTTTTTATATAATGGAGGAAGACGAAGATAGACCTCCCGACCCAGGATCGATATTAGATTTTTCTGATTCGGAATCTAACACTAGCCAGGCTTCTATTACGCTTCCATCTCGTAAACGACGACCATCGCATAGCCTTCACATCCCATCGAAAGTTAAATCTATACCGCCGATTCAACAAACCTCGACCTCTAACGACCTTAACCCCAATAGTAACACCCAGACAAGTACTTTAGCTAGCGATAATACAAAAAGTACTGACTTACTTTATCCTGCTTCCGCTTCCGGTCCTTTTATCGTAATTGTTCAGAGAACTGAACAAGGAAAACTTATTCATCCTTTAGATTTTGGAAAATTCTTATTTGACTCAAAAAATAATAACCTTGGTATTGTTAATGGTTCAATTAAACCGGAAGGGCGATATAAATTATCTATCGAGTTTAATACTGCCGCTTCTGCAAATGGATTTGTAAAAAAAATTGACTCGCTCTCAAAACATAAATATAAATCGTTCATCCCGTCATTTAACCTTACGAGAATGGGTCTTGTTCGAGGAATTCCCACGGATATCCCAGAGGCTGAAATTGTTGATGCTTTGAATAATTCCCAAGGAACCCCGAAAGTAATAAAAGCACGTCGACTGAACTACAAGGATTCTACTGATGGAAACAAGATCTGGAAACCTTCCCAATCTGTTGTTGTTACATTTGAGGGACAATCCCTTCCGTCTCGTGTGTTTATTTATTATACCTCGCTTCCCGTCGAAGTTTATAAATTTCCAACTGTTCAATGCTTCAATTGCTGCCGGTTTGGACATACAAAATCCGTATGCCGCTCCCCTCCACGTTGTTACTTTTGCGGAGAAAATCACCCATTTGATCAATGTCCAAAATCTTCCAATAATCCCATTTGCATTAACTGTTCGGGTGCACATACCGCGGTCAGTCTAGCCTGTCCGGAATTGACAAGACAGAGGAACATAAAACATAAAATGGCTACCGACAACATTTCGTACTTCCAGGCCTCAAAGTTATTCTCTCCTGCGAAAAAATCTTTCGCAGAGATGACATCGTCCTCAGCTCCTTTCCAATCAACCACCTTTTTAAATTCAACGTCATCTTCTCACAGAGAAACCATTCTCAAGCCAGTCAAACCCAACCCAAAATATACTCCTTACCTTGATAAAAAACAATTGAATAATATTTTGACCAGCCCGAATGGGAATGCCAAATCTCGGACCCCCAATGGGTGTGCCATTAATAGTAATACATCCCCTCCTGCTCTCCCCGAAATATTGAATAATAATTCTTTTATACAAACTTTAATTACCCTTTTAATTTCTATCCTTACAAACAACAATACTGTACCGTCCAACGCTGCCGATTACATTAAATCTTTATTATCTTGCCTCCCCAATGACTTCGAAACTGAACAAAATTCTTCAGTGGAACAGTAGAAGCCTCTTCGCTAACAAATCTGACCTAATTCAATTACTCGACGAACACGACGTTTCAGTGGCCGCCATTTCTGAAACGTGGTTAAAACCCTCCTTTCACTTAAGAATTCCGGGTTATTATTGTCTCAGACACGACAGACCGGATGGTAAAGGCGGCACGGCTCTGATAATCCATAATTCTATCCCGTTTAAACAAATTAATATACATACTCCCTCCGACGATATCCAGATAATAGCAGCTGTCTTATCTGATATCACAATATTATCAATATATATTCCTCCCTCTACCACTTTTATTGAAAATGAATGGGCACCAATCTTAACCCAGATTTGTTCCCCTTTTATGATCCTAGGAGATTTTAATGCACATTCCCCTTCTTGGGGTAGCAAAATAACAAATCGTTCTGGCCGCAATCTTTTAGATTTTATTGATACCCATAACCTATGTTTTTTAAATGACGGATCTCCAACCAGATTCACCCCCCCTCATCAACGGAAAAGTGCTGTTGATTTATCTCTTTGTTCATATTCGTTAGCATCTAAATGCTCTTGGGACATCCTAAACGATCCCCTCTCTAGTGATCATTTTCCAATTATAATCCGATTCCAACATCAATCTAACACTTATCCTCCACCAGTTAAAAATAATCTCAAATTTAGAATGAATGATGCGAATTGGAGCACTTTCTCTTCTGAACTAGATAACCTTATTAATTTAAAAAAAAAATCGTCCCCGGGAGACATCAGATTGCAATGTGAGACGTTTCCCTCTATGGTTATAAATGCAGCAGAAAAATCCATCCCGAAACGCAATGCGAACATTAAAATAAAACACTCTAATCCGTGGTGGGACGAGGAATGCACTCGCTCCGTCAACTCTCGTAAAAAAGCAATTTCCTCTTTTCGTAAGTGTATGACACTAGAAAATTTTTTATCAGTTAAAAAAGCCCAGGCAGAAACCAAACGAATTTTGAAAAATAAAAAACGCGCTGGATGGCGGAAGTTCTGTGAGAACCTGTCTCCGGAAACTCCCCAATCTTCAGTTTGGTCTAGCTTAAAAAAATTCGGATCATCGTATTCTCCGCCGAGTACCAAGCATATATCAGAAGAAATTCTTATAGGATTTGCGGATAAAATAGCCCCCCCATCAGTGGCCGGATGTGAAGAAATGCCTTCTATTAAGCCATATCCATCTCACTCTAACTGGCTAGATGCTCCTTTCTCCATTGATGAGATGAAACTAGTAATAAGAACCCTTTCTGACTCTGCTCCGGGTCCCGATGGAATACTTAATAGTTTCATTAAATCATTTTCTGATATGGCGGTTGAATATTTCTTATCTCTTATTAATAATATGTTTGAAACAGGACTAATTCCGGATGATTGGAAAACTCAAAAAATCATTCCCATTTTAAAACCTGGAAAAAATCCATCTGAAATTTCGTCTTATCGGCCTATTGCTCTTTCATCATGTTTGATGAAAGTAGCGGAGCGTTTGATGAAGAACAGATTAGAGTGGTTTGTTGAAAGTCAAAATATTATCTCACCAAATCAGTATGGTTTTCGGAAAAAGAAATCTACAATGGATAATTTAAGTTTGTTCACAACTGATATCCGAGTTTCCCAATCCCTAAATTCTTATACATTGGCCACATTCCTTGACCTTTCATCAGCTTACGATGATGTTTTACTGAATGTTTTGAAAGAAAAGCTAATTAAAAAACAAATCCCCCCGAAATTAGTCCAATTTATTATTAATTTACTCTCAGATAGGTCCATTATTATTGAGTCTTCCTCTAAATGCTTAAGGCGCAAACTATGGAGAGGTTTGCCCCAGGGTTCTGTTATTAGTCCTCTGTTGTTTAATATTTATATAAGCGACCTAGACTCAGTAATTCCTTTTTCTATCAAGCGTCTTTACTTTGCGGATGATATCCTTATATATTTGTTACATAAAAATATTATTCTTGCAGCTAAGGAAATGAATTTGGCTTTACAATATATTAAAAGCTGGTTGTCAATAAATGGGATGAATCTGGCGGCATCTAAAACAAGGGTCGTGGCTTTCACGCGCAAAAGAAAAATTCCCCAATTCTCAATTTCTTTTGATAATGTGCCTCTACAAACCGCTACTCAAATCAAATTCCTTGGTCTTCTTTTGAACCATAAACTTTCCTGGCTTCCACACATTCAGATAATTTCTACAAAGTGTGAAAAGGGACTTAATATGATGCGAGCAGTTTCCAGAGTATGGTGGGGATCTCACCCTACCACTCTTAAATTAATGTATAATTCCCTAGTTCGGAGCCACTTGGATTATGGCTCATTCCTTTTTGACCCACTCCCTAAATATCTAGATAAGAAAATGGAAAGAATTCAATCAAAAGCCCTCAGAATGATTATTGGAGCTATGAAGTCTTCTCCAATTAATGCTCTTCAGGTGGAATGTGTGGAGCCTCCATTATATTTCAGAAGGCAATTCCTTGCCAATAAATATATTTTCAAGGCTTTATCGTTATCACATCATCCTATTAAACAAAGTCTTAATAGGTTAAGTGTTAATTTGAATTCTAACAAAAGATTGAGAGAAAAACAATGTTTTCCTCTCTTAATTAAAAGTTTTCATCTCTATAATTCTCTATCATCTTCCCTCCAATATCTTCAAGAAGTTCCCAATCTTCCTATATACAATATTCCATTTAAGGCAATCACTTTTATGCCAAACACAATAACATCAGTCTTTCAGAAGAATATTTTATCTTCCCCAAATAAATTTCAAAATGTGGATGATTGTTTTAAAAGCATAGTGGCTTCGAAATTCCCTGGATTTTCCATCCTTTTCACGGATGGTTCCAAATTTGAAAATAAAAGATGTGGAGCATCTATATATAGTCCAGAATTCAACATCAATCTCACTTATAAATTACCGAAAGAAGCTTCCATATTTACAGCCGAATGCTTTGCAATTGAACAAGCGCTAAATCAAATCCAGGTTCTCAACATTCATCGAACCTTACTATGTACTGATTCGCTAAGTGCTCTAACTAAAATTAGGTCAAATATTTTACGTTATCCGGAAGACAATATTATATGTAAAATAAAAAATCTTCTCAATTCTCTTAGTGAATCTGGGTTTGAGACGATATTGGCCTGGGTCCCTGCCCATTTGGGTATCGAGGGTAATGAGATGGCCGATTTTCTCGCCAAATCTGGTTCAGATTCCGGAACTATCCCACTAAATTTTAGAATTCCTATATCCGATGTCTTTCCGATTCTTAAATCTAATATGACTCGTGCCTGGGAAGAAAATTGGGCAGTCTCCAAAATAAGAACTGGATCTTTCTATGCGGGAATTCAAAACCATATCCCCGCTAAGCCATGGTTTCACGGTAAAAAACTTTCAAAACGATTCATTTCATGTATCTCGAGAATGAGAATTGGCCACTGTTCAATTGCATCTCACTTGTCTAGAATTAGAGTTTTAGATGATCCGTTCTGCCAGTGCGGTGTGGAAGAGGAAACCCTCGACCACGTTTTCTTTAACTGTAAAAACCATTCATCTTTCAAGAACATATACCGCCGGCTTATTAAAATCACACACCAGTCCCCCCTTAACATTTCATACCTTTTATCTCTTAACAATTCTCGTGTTCATACAGCTTTATGTAAGTTTATTAACCTGAATGAATTCAATATTTAATTTGTTTTAGTGATCTAAATGAGTCCAATATTTAATTTGTTTTATTATTTTCCCATTAGATTAACCGAAATTTCTTATCCATTTTAAATATTACCGGCACAAAGCACTCTCTCCAGGGTGAATTGCCTTAAACCAAAAAAAAAAAAAACAGCGCTGTTGCCGAGACGCCTGAACGCCGTGTTGCTCGCTTCTGTGGTAAGGGAAAAGCTTTCGTGATCACCCTGTGTTGTATTTGGTAAAGGAATCTTTGTAGGAATTGCGAGTACTTACGAAAATAAATCAAATAAAATAAAAAAAATGCATGGAACGAGATAAGTAATCCAAACATCTTAATTATTATGAAGAAAGAAATCTGTTATTTTTTTTGTTTTTTAATTTTTTTAGTGCCAGGTTATTTTTTTTTAATCCCAGAGGGTAGACGTCCAGTGGGCCGCCCCAGACACAGTTTGGGCGAGGCAACTCCAGAAACTGTGTGAGGAGAGGATGGGACTGCCATGGACGGAGGCCGAACAATCAGCACAAGACAGGGACGTATGGAGGAGCGTTGTCGATGCAACTGGTTCCCGACCCGCATAGGATAAGGGGAAGAAGAAGAAGTTTTTTTTTTACAATAGCTCCTTACAGGAGGCATATAGGAAAATAATTCCCCTGAGGGCCCTTGTCATATTTGTGTCGAGGGTATTTTAAAAGCAAAATGAGGGATAAAAAAAGTAGGAATTTGGGGGTCAGTGTGTCCAAGAGTGACGGACGTATGAATCCATCCCTCCCACTGGGGTGCAAAGCGATGGGTAGAGAACCACCCATATTAACTTCTTTTTTTTTTAACGCATTTTTTATTGGTTGCCATCTTTATGTCTTAGTCGAAGTATGATAAAGTTAAAAAGTGACCGAATTTGATATCGACACCTTGGCGCAGTGGACAGCGCGCTCACCCGAAAAGAGAGAGGTCCTGGGTTCCAGTCCCAGAGGTGCCAATATCTTCTCTGATTTTTCTGCTTCCAGATTTTCGATTGAGTTTCGCTCAAAGTGTCTTCATTTAATTAAATATTACAATTTGAGGTTTTAATCATAAAAGTTTAAATAAAAAAAATAAAGCTATTTCTTTGTTTCAAATTGGTAAAATACAGATTGTTGAAGGAAATATCTATTGAGGATGGTTGTGAGTTCTTTATCAATCATTCTCATTTTTCGTCTGCGTGTTTATTTATTTACGGACAAATAGTCCATTAATAACATAACTATAACACGAATAAAAGAAAGAGATGACAATAAAAGGAAAGTACATATAAATGAAGAGCATTGACAAATTATAATATAAAGAACAAAGACTACGAGTCAAAGCTTGAAGATGGATTTAAAAGACTTTAAAAATTACACATTTCGTATCGACTGCCGAAAGTCATTTAGGCTAACACCAAAGAATTCAATGCTTTGACTTGCGTTAACAAGTTTCGACATTCTGGAAAATGGAAAATGATATCCATAATTAGTTGAATATTGATTGAGGAACAGCGATTCATTATTTCGAAGTCGACGGGAAGGGATGTTAAACTGGATGAGTTGTAACAAAGCAGATGTATCAGTAATACTGTTGATAATTTTGAATATGCAAATTAGATCAGTGTCCTTTCTACGTTTTTCTAAAGAAGAAATGTTTAAAGTTTGTTGTTCAATTTCATCATACGAGTACTCGCCTCTTTAAAGTCCTAATCTCCAAGCAATTCTTCGTAGGAAGCGATGTTGTACTGATTCGATGTGACAAATATGGACAGCATAAAAAGGAGACCAGATGACACTAGCATATTCAAGGTGAGGGCGAACCAGCTTACAGTAAAGAGTTTTAACTGTACTTATATGTTTAAAGTCAGCGTGTTGATCCTGATTCGTCATAGATATATTGTATTCTTGTCAAAGCAACAATTTTTGTTGAATATTTTCATCTGTCAAAACGTCAGTGTTATGAATGCTCCATTTTGTGTAAGAAATTAAAAAAAAAACTTCACTGTGTTTTCCGCAACTTTCTTCCTTGGTGTTTTTTTGAACACATGTACGACAATATCTAGTATGTTACCAATTTTAAAAACAATATCCTAAAGCCAAGAATGAAAACACATAAAAATGTCTCGCGAACAAAGGGAAACATAAATATTCATAAGTTGAGAAGTAGTTTTTCCACCCTCCGGAGCAGAAGGCTTCGACGCAAAAGGCAGACGTTACATTTGTGCTTTTAAGAAAATTGATCGCTAATTGCTTAAGAGTCGAAAGCCTTTTTATTACGGCCATTAATTTTCAAATAAAAAAGGTCACCCTATTCCCTCCCTTACCTTAGTGCTCCGTGTATTTCTTAAGGAATTCTTTTCTCCGTGAATTTTCCGGACATTGCCCCTTCTAAATGTTTCTAATCAGTGTTGAAATTTTATTTTCATTTGTGCAAAATCCTTTCAAATTTTCAACAGGAAATGAAATCGTCCGAGAAAATATGACTGACTTTTGAAAATATAAATTGTCGCCATTCGTTTCGGAAAAGTATTTGGGGTAAGTCTTGAAATTTTTCATGTTGCAAATTGGTTATGTGACGAATTTAAAATTAATTAAAAAGTCGAAAATATTTGTAAAATGAATCGGCAAAAACTTTTTAGTGAAATAAAATAATGTCATTATACAATATCCATAAATTTCTCTTTTAATTTTAATTTTAATTTTTTTTATTTTGGTTAATTATTGTTTTGATTTATTATTATATTGAAATATATGTATATCGATAGAAAATGGAAAATATTTATAAATTAAACGGGTGTTCCAGGTGATGCAGAGAACTTAAAACAATCTAAAGAATTTATCAATTAGTATTTTGAAAGATTAGCAATAAAAATGTGAGAATGCAAACGATGTGCGGTGATCATAGTGCATGACACATATGGTTCATATCCGCTTGGTAATAATAATATAGTCAGTTCTAGAGGTTCCCGGAACCGGAAATCAGCAGATTCCCAGTTCGAATGCAGCATTGCACCTCCACTTCCGGTCAGAGGAAGTCCATCCCGTCTTTATTCAAACCATAAACATTCAGTCTTGCCAACTGCAGCAGAATTTGCAAAATTGAAATCGGAAGCACGAATGGCTCTATTGGAATAATATAAAGGTATCTTGGATCAGAAATTAGATTACCAAATAAAACGTATATATATTTTCACAGTTGCATTTTTTTTACTTATTTGGTTATTGACGTAAGTTATTCGTCTTTCCAAAGTTGAAGACTTTCTTAAAATAAAATCATTAAAACGATGAGATGTCTTTAACTTCGTATATCCTATTTGGGGGGTGGGTAGGGTAAGGGTACCACCGCCCGGGAACCTTAATTTGGATAACCAACACTCCTATCGTATGTCACACCAAGTGATTTCCTACCTTTGGTGTCTTAGCTGGAGTGCCCGGGTTCATGGGGTGAGGTTTGTCTAGGTCTTCGTGGCAAATGTGTTTGCTCACTTAATGCGTGGCGGGCCAGATCGGGAGAGACTGGTCGAGGGAGATCTAAGCTTGACTTCTCCAGCCGGACTCTTTCGACACATTGCTTTGCATCGCAGTGAGAAAGATGGGATACGACCATCATTCCTGGATATATTGACCCCCAAATTTCTACCCATCTCTCAAATGTTTTCCTTCCCAGAACTTTCTCTCCTTCCTTTCCCTAAAAAGACCCCCCCCCCACACACCATCCCCAAGTATGATGTAGGCCCGAATTCCTCAGAGCCTCCTGGGTGCAGCTTTCGTAAATTTTTTTTTTTTAGTTTATTAACTAGATTTGGATATTCGGGTACAGGAAATCATTTTAAATAGACTCTTGCTTGTGTAGTGGTGTACTGAACTAAAAAAAATATTTAATTAAAACTAAATTTGTTTTTTCAGGGAAGTGAAAGGGATTATAAAATTGATAAACGTTGCTACTAACACAGTACCTTTGGGAATAGGCCACTTGCATCGATTTAAAAAAAAAAACACTCCATATTATTTTTTTAATTGTATTTTTGAAATCTTTAATCCGAAATATCGGACCATTTTTTATAAAACGGAAAGACGGGACATAATTTATAAAGTACCTGTAACGAAGTTCGCTGGCAATAAAGCAAGTGAATTTTAGGCTACTTCCTCACCAAAGTCAACTTTCCAACTTCGAACTCCAAAATGGCGGACATCGAACAGCTGATTCGGCGCTGTATCTTATCAGTTGCCTACAATTGTGCAGGCGATGATTCGGTTTCCATAATATTGATTTCGATTCGTAAAGCAAAAAAATTATAATTTATTTTTATCCGCTACAGAAATATTTTTTACCACTCTCCCGTAATAATATTGGGCAGTCTGATGTGTTGGGCCAAATCATCTAAACGTTTGCTGTTGAAAGTTAGCCCCGGTGTGCCCCGTACCAATAGTATCAAATAAAAAAATTCGACGGAAATCAAAGTGTTGCAATATATAACATTTGTACACGGTTGACATTAGTCACATGAGAACGGGTCGTTTCTACGACTCGTTCTTGAGTTCAACAGCTCGGCTGTGGAACGATTTGCCGGCCTCTGTGTTTCCTCCCTCCTACAATATGGGTCTCTTCAAGACCCATGTTCACTCCTTCCTCTCCTCAAAAACACCCTCCACACAGCATCCTCAAAGATGACATAGGCCCTGAGGGAAATTATTTTTTCCTCAGGGCCTCCTGTGTGGAGTTAATGTAAAAAAAAAAAATATATAAAAAAAAAATTAGTGTGGAATTTTATATAATTAATTGAATATTATCGGAGAACGGAGAGCCCAAAAACGGATTTATCTAATTAAAACAAAAAAAAAAACATTTAAAAAAATGTTTCACAGTAACATTTTCGTAATCTTAATTGAAAAATTTATCCACACAAATTTTTCCAAGTCATTATGAAATCCAAAGTGGCCTATTCGCGGGGACAGCAAGCGAGAGTTCCAAACTAGTTCGAAAAAATTTCGATACTCTAGGTACGTACAAATAAAATAAAATTCAAACTAGCCCACTTTCAAAATATTTTACTGTTCTTTGTTATCTTACTACCATTTTCCTCAAACTTGAGATATTCTAGTACCACTGGCTTCGTGCAGCTGAGACTCTTGTACAATGTTACATAAAAAAATAAACCCTTAAGCTCCACCTTCATGTTATGTATATCATAAAAATGGACCTAAAATGTTGCAAATTTTTGTCTGCCATAGATTATGTTTCTGCCGAGTTTGTTTACGGCTTATCTGCAGCTTTTACAGCTACTTTATTCCTGTTTACTGACACTGAGTACGTGCAAATACAAAAAAAACTTTTGCATTCACTTTACTCCCTCCGGGGTTAGAATCCACGACCTCTGGATCCAGAATCAAACACTTCAGATTGTGTAAAACATATCAATCGATAACAATACTGCCGATACTCAAGTGAGCTACACGGTAACCCAATTAGACACATAAAAGAGATAGTGGCACCCAGGATGGCCCCGCTCAAAAAATAAAGAAGAAGAAGTGTAACATTTGATTATATGCCAGTTGATTCCTAGACATACAACATGCGTATGCGTATACACAATATATTTTTTTTATTTTTAATTTTTATATGAATACCGCACAAGAGTCCCAATAGCTACCGTCTGGAGCCAGTGAGACTATGCCATCCTCAATTGGGGTATGTTATGAGGCTGAAAGGTAGTGGGGAGGGGAAGGAGATGGGAAAGAGGAAGCTGGGAAGTACCTGGCTATTCAGATCTGGTCACCAAACACGGTTAAAGCCATTTCAAGCAACTTTTCAATTCTGAATGGTGGTCTAACACCAGGGCGATACTGATAGTATCTTCCATTCTGGAATATATTATTTTAAATGAATAAATTGTGAAATAACACAAATTAATCAAATAAAATTTATTTGCCACTCCGGTATTCGATCCGGCGACCTTCGGAATGCGAGTCAAGAGCTTTCCGCTGGATGTCGTCGCAGTCTTATGCGGTCAGTTTAGCAAAAATATGGTATTCATACAAAATATAACCTCGTATAAACTGTTCCCGAAGTGATGTGCAGGGAAGATGTATCGCCGATTAACAAAAGTATAAAATATATTTTCATTCAAATGCAAGTATAAAACCATTAGACTATAATATACTGTAAACACTGGCGTATTAGTATAAATATCGACACTGCAAATAAATCTGTTTGATATTCATACCAACTTATTATTAAAATAAAGATTAAAATTGGTAGATACGCGCCATCTATGTTTGGTTATATTGTTGATTTCACCTACGTGACACTGAAATGCAGGGTTCGTGCAGTTTCCTACCTTTGTGAGACGGGCAGTGCTTCCGACGTGTGTCAGTGAAACGGCCGATAGATGGCACTCCCAGTTCGGATCGTATTCAAATATTATTGTCGTGTCTGTTTCTGATTGATTTGTAATTTGAAAATTTATATTTTATTGTTCGAAATTTCTTCCTGTGATACACATGTTTACATTGCAATAACGCCTTGGCAAAGAATCTTTAAGTTTGAATGCAACTAGTGTCGTTTGTGCTGGACATCGAGCTTTGAAGCTGCATTCTCTGAGTAAGTATTGTTTGTTTTCGCTTGGGATTTGGAGCTGTATGCAAACTGTTTTATTCTGTGTCACGTAGGGAAGAATTTCAACCTTCATTAATTTACATAGGGAATATACCCTCGTGTCTGGGCTATTTACACGCCCCGACAATTGGTAAACAATGCATAAAAAAATGTTACTTTATAATAAATATATTTTTGGAGAGCCAACTGTCGGAGGATCGGAGAATCAACTGTCGGGTCACCGTAACTTTTAAGAGACTAGGCAAGCATAAGGCGCGGCTTCAGAGATGTCCTCGAAGTCGGGTTCTTACATTTCAACCTTACAGACTAACGTATTAATGCTATCAGATGCGGTTTCAAAAATTCTATTTATTCATCATTGGATTGTCTCGGAATGCTAGGACTAGATCGCCTAATTTCTAGATATTGCGAAATATTGTTGTTTGTAACACACAATACTGCTCAAGGGTCTGTCTCTAAGGTTGTCTGATCAGACAATCGGATCGGATTAACACCGCACACATCCGTTCGAAGATCGGATAGGTAATACGACCGGGGCTACGCCCCTTGGACGGCCGGATTGGACGGCCGGCGTGGAAGGGCGTGGCCTATTTTTATTACCGATCAAGTTTTTGAATCGGATGTGTGCGGGCTTTCATAAGAAATGTACGGCGCGAAGGCCTTCAGGTTGTCTGATCAGACAATCGGATGGAAAAATCGGATGTATGCGCTCAACTCAACATGTTATGACTATCTGATGTTTTTGTGATGTGTTTTTGGACACACTGAATTTCACAATAAAGAAATGAATCACAGGGGAATCAAGAAGCCAACATCAAAACACAACATTATTTCAAATAAAGGCTCGATATCCGCGATTTCCCTGTCCGCGCCCGATTCCCATTGACGTGACAAACAAAGCCTTCACTCCATTGTTATCTTTCACAAAATACAAATCATTGTTGATTGTTGCCGGGATAAATTTACACGACTGAGTAATTGTTCTGTAAATGTCAGCCATCTTTATCACGGCAATCAGCGAGTGACGCATCCCCGGAGCTTTCAACATCGGAGGTATGACTATGGCTTTAATAGAACCTTACTACGTTATCTATAAGTACAACTCACAGTGGTGGCACATAAAACGTACGAAACTAATTACTGGTTTCGACACGCCGCAGAATACTTATCAATATCCAAAATAATCACTAAAAATTTAGTCACATAAAAAATTAGTCAGTAATTGAAAAATGATTCAATGTTTGCCGTTCAACAAAAAATTAAAACGTTTTCTTATCTGAGTTTTATTGTACCAAATGGTATGAAAAACACTCATAAAGTTGTATAATACCACAGGTTAACACAAGAAGCTTAGGCGCGTTTCATGGCCTAATTAATTAACGGCCTAATTTAGGCCTATATTTCCATATAAAATTGTGTTTCATGATTACGAAATTCAAGTGGGATGGCAATATACAATTTTAGATAAGTGTGAAAGAGACAGATCTTGTGAAAAATGGCTTAGAACCAAAAAGTCAAAGGCATATTTGTTTCCATTCAAATTATTACGGAAGGCACTTCTAGTGTTGTATTTTTGATCTATGTGAAATAATAGTGAAAAATAAAATTATCTTGTTTATTAGTCTTTAAGCATCAAAAATACGAATTTACGTTGTCTGTGCGTCAAATGTTAGTTATTCCGGCAAAAAAATTTCATGTTCAATGAACTTAAATTTGCTTTGAATTTAAGCATCGTTTTTCAAAATTACAACTGATGTTCAGATTTACTAAAAGTACCTACCTATATTCAGATATACTTTTAATTATATTTTTAATTAATTAATGATTTTATGTTTAAAATGCACAAGTCTTTCTTTTAATTTTTTTAATTATCTGCAATATGTCAACAAAAAAGATAATTAGATAAATCATGAAGAAAATTGAAAATATTCGTTGATGAAAGGCAATGATCCCGAGGCGAATATTTTATAAATACTTTCAGCTTCACAAATCCTGTAACTATAATATCCCGTGATTTTCACTGGACTACGTTAGTTACTAGTTATATGATAAAAGTGATAACGTAGTTTTCACGGAACAATTGAAATGATAAGTTCTAGCTATTTCACCACAAATTTATCATTTGAAACGAGGGCGTCTAATAAATATATCAGTACTTATAAGTGCACTCTATCTATCATCAAAGTTCGTAAAAATCTGGGTAGATTACTTATAATACAATATATTGTTAATATGAAAAAATCAGAGACACTTTTCACAGCAGTACATGATACGAAGATTGATAACCACTTGAGTTTGTTCAGTAAGTATTCTAGAACAGCAACAAATGGAGCTATATTGCATTACATCATTGCGCGAATATTAAGGCCCATTAACTAGCGGCCGAGAATTCAGATAACCTCAAAAAACAACAATAACAAGTGTTACAGTAGTCACGTATTTTTTTTGCTCCACAATATTTATCAGTATACATTGATCTAGAAAGTCTTTTTAACGATTTTTAGTGGCGAGTGCTTGACCAAAGTTAATTTCTAACGTTGTGTAATTATAATTGCAGCTGCCAACCGGTAAATATTTACTATTTGACTAAAAATCTCAACTGTCACCCGAGTGCAATAGAACATACCTACACACGCCAAACAACATCGCTACATAGACAAATCAGATACAGGGTTGACACCACTACATTATACAAATTAAAAAATAAAAATCAAACAATTAAGATGAGTGCCACCGATGCACTTTCATACATAAATAAGGCGAAGGAAGAAATAAGTACATTATACACTAGCATTACTGATCCAGGGTTAAAGCTAACGAAAGATCAGATGACTAAATTACTTAACAAACTCTCCAACCTCTCTGGCACTATGTTGGATGTTGGTGTCAAAGTTGGAATCCTCGAGGGACAGGTTAAGTCGTACGAACACATGGTCGCCTCAAAAGTAATTGAACCAAACTCAACGCTTGAATCTTCAATTTCATCAAGCTTTTCAATGTGCGAAGCCGCTGATGAGCTCGAGGAGAGGAAAAAACGGTCGAAGAACTTAATAATATTCAACTTTCCGGAAAGCTCAGCCTGTTCCCAAATCGACAAAATCAACGATGATACAACGAGAATCTCGACGACACTAATAACACTTAACGCAACTATCACACAAGCCAACATCACGACCTTTCGTCTGGGGACCAAAAAGCCGGACAAACCCCGACCTCTAAAAGTTATACTTGACAATCCCACCCAAGCCATAGACATATTGAGAAAAAAAAACAATATAACTGAGTACCCTGGTATTAAAATTTATTCCGACCAAACTCCAGCCCAAAGAACCTATCTCGCCAATCTACGAATGACCTTAGACCAAAGAACTCAAAACGGTGAAACAGGACTCACAATCAAATACAGAAATAATAAACCTGCAATTGTTAATACTAATCCAAAAAACTAAAACCTATCATGGGTTACTATCAAAATATTAGAGGCTGCCGCACCAAACTTAATGAGCTAAGATCATCGATTCCAATACATCCCTCTCATATATATTTCCTGACTGAAACTTGGTTGGATCCGTCCTTTAACACAGAAGAACTAGGCTTCACTTCTCACAACACCTACCGCTTTGATAGAAGTACCACTACCAGCACCAAATCAAGAGGAGGGGGTGTAATAATATCTGTTACGAAATCTATAACTTCATCCAGATTAAATTGCAAACACAAAAATATAGAACAACTTTACGTACTACTGAAGACGAACCTTGGAAAAATTATTCTTGGATGTGTTTATATTCCACCCGGATCAACTACACAAGTTTACGAAAACCACATTGAAGATGTAGAGGCCCTCAAGCTCAAATATCCGGAAGCTAAAATGCTGCTAATCGGTGACTACAATATTCCAAATATAGACTGGAATACTCTAAGTAATAATCCATCAATCCATACTAATACATCTGCTAATGCTCGCGAAATTATAAATATGTCAAATTTCCTAGGTCTTAAACAAATTAACAACGTATATAATTCTAATCACCACCTATTAGACCTTGCGTTTAGTAGCGATCCTTCAGTAAAATTAAGTAAATCCATAGAACACCTTCTCCCCGTAGACTCCCACCATCCTCCCTTAATCATCACCATTATGAACAACTTCCTTAACACTTATTCCAACGCCTTTCCTAATTATTCATACAATTTTGCCAAAGCAAATTATCCGCTGATAACAAAATACTTAGAAAGTGCAGATTGGTCGTTTTTAGACAAAAACAATAATGTTAATCATAATCTTGAATCTTTTTACTCCATCATCAACACGGCTATCGAAAAATATGTACCCTCATTTCAATTCAAACCATCTAAGTTCCCCAAATGGTTTAATAATGATTTAAAACACTTAATAAAAAACAAAAAAATTTGGCACAAAAATTTCAAAGAGAGCAACTCTATCGCAGATTACAAGATATTTCATAAATATAGAACTGAGTGCAAAATACTCACCAACAAATTATTTCAAACATACATACGAAACACAGAAAAGTCCATATTTACAGATACCAAAAATTTTTTTACACACATAAACTCACTAAGAAAAAACAAACCTAGCCTACCTACTTACATGTATTTCGAAGGGAAAAGCAGTAGTGATACTAATGATATAGTTAATTTCTTTGCCGACTTCTTCAAAAGTGTTTATGATAAGGATATCCCAAATGTTCAACTTCCACCCTATCACCCTAAGGTGTCGGTCCACATTCCCGCTTTACGTATAAATGTTCTGGATGTTATACGCAAAATAAAATCACTCGACACAAAGAAAAAAGCAGGTCCTGACAAAGTCAATCCTGCTTTTCTAATCAACTGTGCATCGATACTAGCCAAGCCACTATGTCAATTATTTAACCAATCTCTAAATTCTGGCTGCTTCCCTGATCTATGGAAAAAATGTTATATAACACCTATATTTAAAAAGGGAGATATTCATGATGTCACTAATTACCGACCTATTTGCATGCTCTCAACTATCCCCAAATTGTTTGAAAAACTTATCCTTGACCAAATCTCCATACATATTAATAACATCATAGTACCTAATCAACATGGCTTTATGCCGGGCAGATCCACCCTAACAAATCTTTCCTTGTACGAACAATTTATAGCCTGCTCACTTGAAAATAAAACCCAAGTCGATTCAATATATACAGACTTCGTAAAAGCTTTTGACAAAGTTAATCACAAAATTCTTCTCCATAAACTTAGTAAAATAGGAATAGAGGGTAAACTATGGGAATGGATAAAGAGTTACTTAACTAATAGAATTCTCCAAGTAAAAAACAATTCTAATCTGTCACACAAATTCATGGCTACCAGCGGTGTACCTCAAGGGTCACACTTAGGCCCAATACTGTTCCTACTTTTTATAAATGATATTGTCACTGTTTTTGATAATAATGTTGAAGTATTGCTTTTCGCCGATGATCTAAAACTATTTAAACTTGTAAGAACAATAAATGACTGTACTCACATTCAAATAAATTTAAACAAACTACAAGATTGGTGCAAAACCAACAAACTTTATCTAAATATTAATAAATGCCAGATAATAAGATTTTTCAGAACAAACCAACCCCTTAACTATCAATATAAAATTAGCAATATTTCCCTCACCTCTGTCAGTGAAATCAATGATCTGGGCATTATTTTCGATTCCAAATTTAACTTCCTTTCACATATAAATACAGTTACCAATAAAGGATTAAAAATGCTAGGCTTCATCCTTCGAAATGGTAAAGACTTTCAAAATATTTCAACATTAAAAATCCTGTATTCCTCTTTAGTTCGAAGTCAAGTTGAATATAATTCTTCTATTTGGTCCCCTCACTTCAAAATTCACATGAAAAAATTAAACTTACTGAAACTCTCAGATAGAAGACTTATATCTGACTTGACTTTTATTTTTAAAATTGTTAATGGTATTTTAGACAGCCCTGCTCTATTAAGCCTAATTACCTTTCATATACCTACAAGAACTACTCGATCCAAAATACTTTTTAATTGCAATAACAATTTTAGGACCGAGTCATTTAGATACTCGCTTATACCTAGATTGCATGCAGTTGGCAATGCATTCTCAGAAATAGTAGATGTGTTCAACTGCACGGAACATAGTTATAAGAAGGCTATAATAACACACCTCAATCACAATAATTAATGTTAGGCATGTTAATACTTGTCTGCATGGTTTCTGTATCATATTTTACTACAGATTCTAAACTACTTAAATCAGATATCTTAACCACCAGACAGAGGGAGTCATAGCTAAGAATTTAAAAAAAAAAAAAAAAAACAAAACAAAACAAAAAAATATTAATTCATAATTATTATTAAATCTCCTGACAGCCCTAAAATAACAGAACTAATTTGCCAACTATGCGTGTCCAGTCATTTCAAGCAATGTTAAGCAATTTAAGGTAACAATAAACTTTGTAGTAAATTATTTATAATTTGCAAATAAATGTGAATGTTTGAATAGGTATAATTACTTGAATTTGCCCGATTCTACGATTCTACTTGCTAACAAGTCGCCTTTACTTACATATTTTTAATCAGCGTAAATATAATGTTTTGTTATTTTAATAGTGTGGGGAATGAAACTTACTCTGTTGTAATATTTTTTTATTAAAACATCGCTTCCTCTAAAAACACAGATGTATGCAGATATTATGCAACAATCCTTAAATATCAAATTGTTAACATAACAAATTCACTGCTCACTGCTCTGTAACTACTTTAATATGTAAAGTTGTGTACCTTTTATTTTTTGTACTATATACTTGTTATGTTGCTCCTGTACAACTTACCAATGTTACATTTAAAGCCGTCAAGGCGTAAATATATATATATTAAATATTAAACTAAAAAAAAAAAAAAAAAAAAAAAAAAAAAAGATGGTCTTGCGATCGTACGCTTGCAACTGTAGATACAGGGCGGTAATAACTCAATATCGATTTTACCTGCATTAAAATTAGCAAATAAAAATGCTCAAACGCGTGATACTAAAATTATTAAAATTACAGACTTTTTGTAATTATTTTTTGATCATGGGTCTTTATAATTTTTCAAAAAATTCTTAAAATCGTAAATAAATAGACAAACTAAAGTACTTTCGTCAAAAAACACGGGCGCGGATTTTTTGATTGATGATTTTATTAGTAATAAAATTAAAATTCTAATTAGTGGCTTTCCTAGATTACTTATTGATTTATTTTACTGTTTGTATATATGATTTGAAAGGTGTGTCGTATAATACAACATTCTGTTCGAAAATTTAACAAATCTGCCAACGACCAACGTTATAACCTTATTGTAATAAAAATAAACATATTTTTTCAACATTTAAAACATAACATTACTAGATGAAACAACAATCTTTTGAAATCAATTTATATTTTTTTAATAGGAAAGAGTCGAAACGGCTAGAATTTGATTTGAAATTGACATTTTTCCGGTTGTGTCTGGTCTCCCTCTTATGTAAATACTTCAATTAAACATCACAAATCATGTGATGATTCAACTTTACGTAATTCATAGTTATATAAACACAACTACAAACAATTGACGATTTTCAGCGTCATACGAGATCTGTTAGATCATATTTTTGATAATTTATTATTGTATGAGGCAATCCTCCAATCAATAAGAGATTAAAGAGTTATAAAGATTAAACATTGCACGCGTATGTTTTAATACCCACGTAACATCTGCGTAAAAAGTCCTCAAGATTTGGTTGTATAACGACGTGATAGGTTGAATAAGAGTTAGTTGAAATTTTCATGACCTAACCACATAGTCAGGTTTTATTTTCATGATAACAATTCAGATAATTATTTACTTTTTTCTGATTTCTGATTATTAACAATGTCTACATATTTCAATGTCGCATAATAAAATGATTCATTTCTCTATTTTAAGAATATTGAAAATGCAAAGAAATAGGTACTTGAAATGTATCTAGCATATACTTTGTGATGTGATATTATAATTTAAAATAAAACAAAAACTTTGCAGCCGTTACTTCCTCAGGACAGTATTAAAGTCGGAATTATTAATATTAAATTATTTAAAGTTATTTTTATAATATTACATTAAAAAATAATATTTATACAAGTGCTGAAACTTAATTTTTTATTGTTTATTTGGTTGATTATTAATTCGTAGATGGTTAATCCTTTTTGAGGGCCTCCGTGGTCGAGGGGTAAGGCGATCCGTAGGTCTAGGGTTCAAATCCCGGCGTGTCCAATTAAATTTTATATGATTGTGTTATTTAACAATTTATTAATAAAAAATAATATATTGTACTAGCGGCCTGCCCTGGTGTGAGACCACCATTCAGAATTGAAAAGTGACTAGATCTGAATAGTCAGGTACTTCCCCACTTTCCTCTTAATCATCTCCTTCCCCTCCCCACTTCCTACAGCTTCACAGCATACCCCAATTGGGCATGCCATAATCTCTCTGGTTCCAGGCGGTTGGGAGTACTTGGGACTGTAGTGCGGTATTCATATAAAAAAATACAAAATTGTTCTCGATTTGAGCCCTTATTGCGCCACATTTTTTATCTAGGAAAATCGATTGTAAATATTTAATCAAACTATATCAACGTTGTGTTTACTATACAAAGGGATCAAGGTACGATAATTTTTCTAATCAGTTAATTCTTTATAAAAATGATAACAACAGTTATAATGGTTACAAAAGCTACTAATTATAATTAGTACAACTACATTTTACGAAGGCTATATTTTATAAAGTGTAGGAGCTACTTGTAATTTAATTTTAAATACTGACAATATTTATTCAGTAACCACACTGGGTAACTCACTTCCACAAAAGTGAGTCAAGAGTGCGATGGAAATCTAGAATTTAGCTCGCTGTGAACGTGTTCAGCTTTGTGAGATAAGGTGTCAATTATAAAAAAACAAATGATAAATTAATAAGATCTAATTTTGCATATAAAAAAATATTTACCAAATAAAAATATTATATAATTTAATTCTTAAGAAGATTACGATAGCACAGCTTGAAAATAATCTGCACTTAAAATTAATGACATTCCTACCTAATTACAGCCTCAATTTATATTATATAAAAGCATATTCATCATAAAGATTACTTAAACATTATACAAGAGCTACAGATAGTTCGAGTGTAATTCGGTATTGCAATGGAATCGAAGCAATTCAAGACAAATTCTCGAAACATCATAATTATGCAGAGGCAATTTAAAACTGATTCATTGTGTGTACAAAGGCATCACATAGATGTATTATTCCTGGATTAATTAATTAATAATAATATTCCTTGCCAAGAGTTGTTAAATAAGATTCGATGTAATCGCTACACACGCTCTCTTCTGTCCTATTTAAAGTGAACGAATGTATAAAAAAATGTTAACAAAATGCTTGCTTGAACAGACTAGGTAATAATTACTACAATAATACTGTACTAAAACTGGATCTTCAATTGCTAGCTGAATAAATATATGATTCCATAAATCATGTTTTTTTCTGACATGTCATGTTTAATCTGCTGGCGTTCGTATAATGCCGGATTCTTAAATTTCAACCGTACAGTCTCTAACCTATTAATACTGTTTCACGATAATTGTCTGCTTTGAACGCCATCAACAGGCGTTCAAAATACAAACAAAGCAATTTATTTTTTTGAAACGAAAAATGTACAGACATAGAATATTTTCTTCTAATGGTAATAAAATCTTAAAAATTGATCCAGTTTTGGAGGACGAAAATTGGGGAACACAAAACCTCGATTTTATTTATGTATTATCAGCCTGAGATGTAGTTATCCCTTTCGCTCCGTATTCGTGGGGGAGGGGGGGGGGGGGGGGGGTGTAACAGCGGCAGTGATAGTGTTGACGCAAATAAACATACCTTTCCTTACATATGTACCTTTGCATTCCTACCTATTCTATCTACCCACCTAAACCTTTTCCCGAGCTGACATCAATACTCGGACTAGTCACAGTCTAAGAGTATTATGTGCGGTGCAATGGTCCATACTAACCTCTCTGTGCCTTCAACATCCACTATTAAAGAAGTCTAAGCATGTTATGTGATCTACATTGATCTCTTCATCAATTGTTAATGAAGTCTATTATTATTTGCTATGCTGTGACCTTGCTCTCCCAGTTCTTAATTACTAGGAACTACCAGGAACTTTTTTTTTTTTTCTCAAGTGTTTGTGTAGTGATAACCGCTAGAGGTGTCCCGCAGGCCGTGAGATCGACCAAGAAGGATTTATCATCAAAACCGAATGACGTTTGGTGAGCCAGATCCTGCCCAATTCCCTATTATTACCCAGTACCTATATTTTGTGTCAGCATCAAAGTCGACAAAACATATTTAAATACAGTTCACTGTTTGAATTGCAGTAAATGTAGATAACGTTATTTATTAGCAATTACAGACATTAACAGTTTGGTAAATACTTTTGTTTAAATTTCTAAGCGACCGTGTTTCTCATAACTTTGTTTCCGAGTTGGTAGTAAATTTAAGCGCATTTCAGTAGCAACCAACATTGCGGTTCTACCATTCGTCTTCTGAGTTCATATTGCGGTTAAAAATGTCGACTGAATACGGTGTGGCTAGGTAATCTCCCGCAGGAGGTGCAGGGTGTAGGGTGCATGTGCAAGTCGGCTGTGCATAGAAGTGCATACAGCGGAATATGCATACATTTATTACGTAGCTCGCAACACGCCCAACGAATTGCCCTAACAATATTAGCGGTGGAACAATTTCCCAACGTCTCATAAATAAGCGATACACAATAATGCAAGCTTGGCTGCACCTAGTTTATGCACGTGTCCCAGAAATAAGTAATAACCTAAAACAGGGCTTTGATAAAAATACAAATATTTGCTCCTAAATACTACTGTAATACTTCAAATAAAATTGAATCCGTAAAGTGTAATTTATGACTTGTAATAAATGATTGGTTCCTTTGAATGTGATTTGTTCCTAAAAATGTTATGAAAATGACTAATATAATTACCAATACAGCGGTTGGGGGTAAAAACTAATTAAAATGTTTCGATTTCGATATAAACATGGTGTTAAGGGACGGACTTGTCTTAAACCAGTGATTCCTTACATTATTTGAAGTGAAAATATAAATGAAATTTTTGTCTCAAGGGATATTTAAAAAAAAATTTGAAACTAAAAAAAATAGTAGGTATTGGACAGGGAGATTAGGGTCGGGGAGAGGGTTTGTTTGGTTACTTGGCTGAGTGAGCAGTGATGACATTTGTTTAGATTTTGGTTAAAAAACATGGCTCAAAGAAAGATGGCTCATCTGCCCTGATGATGGACACTGTAACGCTGTCCGAAACGTTGGCTAAAGAAGGAGGTAGCGAAACACGGCATAACACCCCAAAACAATAACAAAAATACTTTTTGGCCGTGAAAACCTAAAAACAAACATTCATTTAGGTACATTTTTTATTCGAAATAATGTGAGGAATCACTGGTTTAAGTACGTCCCTTAACACCCTGAATATATATATTTATGAATATAATACAGGGTGCGGCAGCAAAACTTCCTTTTTTAAAATGCACGCCATTCAGTCGGTTGATGTCGTAGCGGAGCGCTGGTGATCTCGTTTGAGAGGCGAAATATAAAGTTTTCTCCCGACACAGTTTAGTCGCCATCATGCGTTGGAACAGTGAGGAGCGTGCATTTGCCGTTGAGCTACTTTTCAAACGGACGTTCTATGATCATGTTTTGTTCCCAGAGCGCCTCAGCTCCATTAGGGGCGATTTGGAGTGGCCGGCCCGCTCTCCCGATTTGATTTTTTAAAATTTTTTTATAGGGTTTTTGAAATCCCGTGTTTATGTGAACCATTCAAGGACCCTACAAGATTTGAAGACAAACATCCAGGAAGAAATTGCCAGGATAACGCCCGATATGCTGGCAAGAGTCATGACAAACGCTAGAAATCCGTTTACTCAGTGTATGGAGAATGGGGGACCTACCTGATTTGATCTTCATAAACAAAACTTGAGGTATGTGCCTACATTATAAAAAACAAATAAAAAAAATTTGATTCATACAATGTTTTATTAAGTTTTGAAAAAAGAAAGTTATGCTGCCGCGACCTGTATATGAATCCGAGTAAAACCCAGGCAGTCCAAATACTCTCAGTATCGCCCATGTGAAAGACTGCCATTCAGAATCGAAACGTTGCTTGAAATATCTTTAGCTGTGTTAGTAACCAGCTCTAACGGAATCCTAACCCAACATAAACTAACACCTAAAACTTAAAAAAAAATATTATCGTACAATACACATCACCTAACCTAACTTTACCTAACGCAACCTTATCGAGCCCCGGTTATCAACATGATTTAAGATATTACATAGGTACTAATCCAGGTAGAAATATTCTGTCCTAACCCTTGGTAAATACTATTAGGTATACAACAAAATTTGACACCACCCCACGTTACGTTCACTAGGCCAGTAATAAATATTTTACTGCCGACAAGTCTGGAAATAATTATCTAAAAATAATAATTCCTCGTATTGATGATACCTGCAAAGATAAAATACGTATATTTGTAGGACATTGGTATTCCGTAGTAAATTTGCGATAAAACTAGTCTGTATACCTAGTGAGGCGACTGAAAAAACATTTGTCTAATTAAAGATTAATCTTTGTGTGACACTTAGCAAAATGAATCATCTGTTTTTGGTGTGTAATGGAAAAATTTAAATCATGTCATAACCAATCTAGATTTAGGTTTTAAAACACCTTTTTATTATTTTTTTCTGAATGCAAAACATGTCAAGAGTATTGTGTCAAAATTTCATGTAAATCGAAGCAAAACTAACGAAGACACAGCGTTTCAAGCGACCGACCTCATGCTCGATTCGAGTATATTTCGAGTATAAAAAACTTTAAATCGATTTTCTCGCAAACAGCATTTTTGAAGTTCGCAAACATCATAACTCAAAACCTACTTAACCGATATACACATAAATCAACAGGTAGTCAGAGGGATTTTTTTCTTTTATTACCACTTTTTACATTTTATAAAAACAAATTCACCACATTTTTTTTAGCGAAAATCGCGTTTTTCTACCTAGGAAACATATTAGCTTTTCAATGCATTTCAATTTTTTTGTTTCAAATAATCTAGTAACAAGTTATGGAGTTCACCACAAAACCACTTTTTTCGAAGCGCCTCCGGAGATTCGCCCTCACGGACTTATTTATTGATATTTTTAATTGAAATTTTTTTCAAAGATTCTCCAGATATTATACTATAACGTTTATATGAAATAAATTAACTAACATTGTTCATATAAAAAAAAAATAAAAAAAATATGCCCTTTTTCGCCTCTAAAACCTTACCCCCCCTCTTAATAAGACGAGTAGAAAAAAGTGCATAGTTGCAAATACTTAGATCAAGCGATTTTACGGACAGACAGGGAGTTACTACAGGGCTTCGTAATCATGTACGAGGTTCCTATGGCAGATATGATGTTCTTATTTGGAGATGGTTAAAGGAACACCTCAAAGCTTCATTGCCCAAGATGCAAAATATCGTCTGATGGGTCGTTATTTTGATACAAACTGAGTTGTCGTTTTAAACATTTTTTTTCGGATAAAGAGGAAGTAGAAAACACTGTGCAATGATGTATGGAGGCAGGAAGTGTCTCGGGAGTTGTTGACCAGTGGAAGTTCCATTGCCGAAGGCTGCGCGGCGGCGGAAGTGAGAAAACTTTCCCATCTCTGTTCTGCGCGACACGACTTCCGTCACAAACCGGAACTTTCTCTTCGGAGGTGAGGGACAATGATGAATTTTATAGAAAAGTTCGAGGCAATACGTAGAACTGGAGCTACACGAGTGAGTTAACCAGGATATTAATACAGATAATTTTTAAGAGAAAAATTCTCACATAAAATTCAGTTCGTTATAAATTGCTGTGCAGTGAGTACTGGTTAACGGTGTTATTCATAAAACAATAATTTTAAGTAAACAGAGAGTATTGAACCTTTAGGCAAATCATTTTTAAGCCGAATTCACGCAAAGACAATACGATAGAAAATAAAAAAAACATAGGAAATAAGCGAATAGGAAACATAAACGTTACACGAAAATGGATACACGATGATAAAATGCATTTAACATATTTTCTACGAACCCTTACCCCTTAAATACCCAAAGATACTAGGTGCATAGCGACGTCTATCAATTAAAAAATCAAAATTACCATTATATTACTTAATTCCAAACATGGGAATACCTCAGCACAGGTTCGCCTAGTGAGGTGTTCACAAAATACTACTTCTAACATATTAACATACAGTTACGGATCATTAACTTTTTTTCTTATTACTAAACTTATTATCTATGTAAACCAATGTTATAATTTGTAAAGTATATGTTCAAGAATAGAAATAAACAAAAACTAAAAAATACTATAAAATTATTTTTTATCCTCTTTAAAATTATTTACCTGTACTTGGAGGCAATTGATTGAAAACATGAATGCGATGGGCTATCGCAATAATGACAGACGAATTATTAAACATTTACTTAAAAATTTTAACAGTCAGTTCATTTTATGTAGATGCAACATTATTGTAAACAGTGTACACATGGTAAATGTCGGAACGAAACGTGTGCACCCACTATTCAGAAAATAGATACATAAATATAATATAAAGGTTACAGGGGGTCATAAATCAATAATCTAATAGCTTTTTGTATTATATTATTTAGTAGGCATAACCGTTTTATTGGTTATTTCTGTTGATATCATAAACTATAAATCATAATTTTAGTGTAGGTAATATTGAGAGGAAATGCGTGCTAAAGATAATGCCTAATGTTTTTCATTTTCTTTCTGATTCCTGTAGTAACTGATAAAACTACAGATAAAATCCAACTATTTTTAGTACAATAGAAACCTTTGTACGCACCAATATCATAAATTATACAAAATATTTGTTTTATGTGTTAAACTATACTAATTGATATTGATAAAGGTACAAAAGATGATAAACTTATAATTTTGAAGGACGCTTGAGTTGATACGTAATAAATGTTGTGTTATCAAATTATAAGTAGCTATAAAGGCCTACATGTACTAATAGATCCGTTGAAATCTCAGAAGCCTGGGATTTGATAATTGAGTACCATGTTGTTGTGGGACCAGGTGTCAACGCAGAACATCCAATGACATCCCTTGTGAACTTGAGAACAGACCACTGGTCTAAAGTTAAAAAATATAGCCAGAGACATAGCATTATAGGCGTATGGCTTGAGCTTTCTGGAGTTTGTGCAGACTGATTCCTTATATTTAAGAATTACATAATGATGTGACTTTTCACAATAATGGTGCAATACAATAAGGAACTCCAGTGAAAAATATTATGGCTTTAAAAAAATATGTTCATATAGACTAATATACGCTGATTTTGAATATATAAGTTTTATTAAATAATATTTAACGTAGAGTTTTAAAAAAAATATTAAAAAGTCCATTTTAAAACGTGTCATTAAAACACCCTATTGCTGGATTTTGGCGGCGTGACGTCACCGCGCCGCGTCACCTGGGTCAAAGTTGTATATAAATCAATAGAAATAAGACACAAGCCGATCGGCATTCCGTGTTATTGGTTTAAAGAGAATTGGACGTATAATAGTTTTTGTTTTTATTGAAACATTATTTAGGCCTAAATAATTCAGTATCAAAAATAAAGTATCTCTATTAGTTTATCCATATTATTTAAAATATTCAAAAACTTTAACTGTACAAAAAACGATCGTATTGCCCAGTAATGTCTATGAAAACGCTCCAATGCTGAAATTCAAAATGGCGAGAGTCGAACAGCTGATTCCAGTTCCATACAAAATTCATACTTCGGTTAGTCATGATGACGTCACACTAGATTCGGTGGTTTTCGTGATCTTTAAAATTAAAACTTTGACATTTATTTTAACTATTAAAACTAACTACAAAAATAAAAATAAATATGCAGTTATTTAAGTTAAAAGGTCATTATTCATAAAAAAAAAAAAAAATTGGACTGGAATTCTCTATTGTTGATTGCAATTGATAGATCTGCTGAAATCTCAGAAGCCTGGGTAGTTGAGTATCATGTTGTGGAACCAGGAGTCAAAGTAGAACATCCAATGACATCCCTTGTGAACTTGATAATAGATTACTGGTCTAAAATTAAAAAAAAATAGCCAGGGACGTAGCATGATAGGCGTATGGCTTTATTTATTTACACGCCTTGAAGGCTTTTACAATATCAAGTTTTTAAAGATACGTATGTTATCCAGGAGTATAATTATAAGCATGTAGTAAGTAGCTTAATAAACTGGACATTAAGGATACAAGCAGGTTCAATATATAGGTATGTAGTGACAGTGCAATAAAAAGTTGTACAAATGATCTAATTAACTAGTTTAGTATAATAATGCTAAAACAGGTACTTAAGGTACTATGAATTTTTTTAAAGAGAAATGTAAATTTACAAAAAGTTTATTTTGTTATTAACTTAAAAATGAATAGTTGGTTCTAAAGCAAATTTTAAAGAACAATGCAAAATTAACAGAGCAATAAATAGTACACATGGAAAAATAAAAATACATGAAATACATTATCGTAAAAAGTTATACAGTTCGATAAATTTATAATATGATATAGTTCAACAGAGAGAGAGAGTACAGAAAAGTAAGTAGGTACTTAAGGTAATCTTTACATACATATTAAAGTTTGTTATTATTGTATCGATCTTGAAGAGATGTGATAACGATGTGACTTTTCACAAAAATGGTGCAATACAAATTGTTAATTGTTATTGTATATATTTAATTATGTACAGAACACACAGGGGTTTATTTATTATTTAGATAACAAAAATTACACAGAATAATGAACAACAACGGTGTCCAGTTGATTAATCAGACTTCTCCAAATTGTTAAGTTTTGAGATAGTGAGTAAAGCAATATTCGTATGCTCACCATAAATTAAATAATTTTTACACGCGTCTGTGTTTTACATTTTAAATGTGTTTGAGAAAAACAATGGGAGGTACAAAGGTCCAGTACATTAGGATGACATTTTGAAATATTCTACTAGCGGTCCAGAAAACACTCTGTTTCAAACTAAAATTTCGATTTCTCGGAGATGTCTGATTAGTCAAGTGAACGATCGATGTGGAATAAAACAATAACAACAAAACCAAGAGTCAATAAAATTTGGGTCAAGTGAAAACAAGAGATTCGAAAATTTAATTTATTATTTATAAAGTTCTGGGGGCTGTCGCTATATACGTCCGAAATCTTTCCACTAAACAGAAGATATTACAATAGTCGACACGTTGAGAGAAGGTTCAGTTTTTATTTGGAGAGGAACAGAGAAAGTTTCGGGGTTTCGTAATAGATGGTGAATGACTTCGACTACCATAATCCAGGCTTGTGCCTAGTGTGGTAGTCGAAAAACCTGTGAAAACTGTACAAAAAAGTATACCACAAAAGAAAAAGAAAACAAAATTGATTTTGATAGTGGCCAAAAGGGGAGATTCTACATGGTTGTTAAGAGGAATATAAACGCTAAAAATATTTCGATTCCCATGCCATACAAAATTGAAAGTCGCGCGTCGTACACGAAGCAAATAAGCGAAACAATGGTTTTTATTTATTTTATGCATAATTTTATAAGAATGAAAAAAAATTAGAACAAACAAAACCTCAAAAATAGTCTTTGCCATCAGGGGTATTTTTTGAAAATTGTTTCTAATGTTACTTCATACTTAAGTCATGAAAAAACATTTTTTTTAATGGTTTATGCTTAAATTTTTTGTTATGTAAAAAATAATTTTATTGTAATTCCAACACAAAGAAAAGCTAGTAAAAGCTTTAATTTATCCTTAGCATATTTTTTGATGTTCATACTGTAAGCCGGCTTATCGTAAAGATGAATCTAAATAGTATCTAAATAGGATTTCACGTATAGCTTCATCCTTATAAGTTTAAAAAGAAATTCCATGTTAAAACAATCGTGCATTGTTTCTAATTATAAATTTTATAGGCTTGTTTTATGGTCGGTAAGCTAATGCCCGAGCGAGTTATTTTTGAATTGATTCGATTTTTATTTGTGACTTTCATATATTGTACTCGAAACAACTAGAATTCTGTATAAATTACACAAAAAAAACACTTAAAAAAACGAACAGATGAAAAAAAATGACTAACGTTAATTTTTTGTTATTAATTTACAATCAATAATGATTTATTATCGATCAAGATATTGCAAATTCTCACGGTGACATCAATCACTCAAAACACGATAAAATATATTATATAAAACCAATATGTGATTGGGCTATGCTGAATCAGTTAAACATTGGCTCATTTCCGTAAACTGCCGTTCGTATCGATTGAGAGGCTTTTATACGACGTTGGGTGGAAAATTATCACGATAAACTCGAACCTATCCTTCAATCGTAGTTTGTAGTACCCACTTGAAAACAGCCTGTCTGGTGGAGAGATAAAATAAATTAATAATAATCAACACGCGGTAGTCATGCGTAAAACAGTTCTGCAAAACATAAAACGCGCAATACAAAATGTGTGCGATCAGGAAAAAATATTTTCGATTAATACATAGTGCGGCAGCATAACTTCCTTTTAATGTCTGATGTCGCAGAGGAGCACTAGTGATCTCGTTCGAGAGGCGGAACTATAAAATTTTGTCCCGACACAGTTTAATCGCCATCTGCTTTGGAACAGTGAGGAGCGTGCGTTTGCCTTTGAGGTCTACTTTTCGGACGGATGTTCCATTTATTGTTGCCGAATTTATCGACACAACAAATGGTTATCTATTTCGTCGTATTTCGATTTCACGTCACAACAACGCGTGGCCGGGTCGGCTAGTATCTATATACATATATATATATATATATAGTTTTTCAAATCAAATTTTCAATAGTGTTTTTTGTTGTTCGAATGTAATAAAACTTTACATGAAACCAAAGTTTCACGAACGAAAATAAATTTATATATTTGTAAAAAGCATTAACTTTTTGGCTCGCCATAATTTACAATAAAAACACATTAATTTGTTGTAGACAACATTTATTTTATTAACACTCTACCGGTTTCGGAAGCACCTTTCCTTCGTCAGGAAAATATTATAATTCACTTACAATATTCTCCATAACAAATTTATGTGTTTATATTGAAAATAAATTTTGTCTTTGAAAAAAAAAACGCATTGACTGGACCAGACTCCCCCCCTTAAGTGTTGTTGCAATAGTGCATTCTCACTCAGCAGATTTTTAAAAATAAATGTAAGAAAAGGGCGAAAATGAATAACAATTTAAATATTTAAACATGTTATAAAATGCAAGTGAACGAAGGTAGTAAATAATATGAAGTAAGTGGATAAAAGCTTTCAACTCACAGAAATAATAATTTTGCTTAGTGGAACGGAGCAAGGACTAAGCTCAAGAGAGCTTTTTGCGGGAAGATTACAATTATTAATACAATTATTTTTATTCACTTAGGTCCGTTGCAGTTCACTCGGATATTATTATTAATATCTAAGTTTCGTTGCAGTTTCCACAGAGAGCTGCAACGGGAAGGTTAATCTTATTTGTTCATCTCGGCTGCAATCATTCTATCTGGATTAAAAGGAGATTAGATCTTCCCCGGCAGCGTTTAATGGGAAAATTTTGAATGCGAATTTGAAATTTAATGAATTTTAAAAGTGCACTTGAGAGTGAAGAGAAATTTAAAGTGAGTTCGAAAGTTAATAGAGTAAATTTAATAAGGTTCATAAATTTAAAAAAGTTAATAAATTTGATAAAGTTAATAAATTTAATAAAAAAACTTAGATGGAACGTTTGCGCGATCCTTTCCGGCCCGTTTCATACAAATCTTAAATTTGTATTTGAGATCAAAATACCCAACCAAACTGAAAAATTATTTTTGTAATAAAAAGGTATATCAAATATCTAGTACAGATGTGAGCTACTTTACTTATTTTTGCTTAAAACTATAAGATAAAGGCCATTAAAGATTTTAGTGTTTCATGATTTTAGAGGCAAATTGGGCAATTATGTGTCAGTAAATGGAAAACAATCAAAAATAATTTTGCGTTTAAATAAATAAATAAAATCATCCTAATTTAAAAACACTTAATTGATTTCTACCTACGAGTAAGTGTTGTATTCAATAACTTGATATAATTTTTAATGTTCATACATCACAAAATAACAAGGAAATACCATTGAGCAGTAAATAAACGGAAAGTTCCGCATAAATTCCACCCGAAACTAATAACTAATTAGTGTATTAACTTTAAAAATGGAACAGAAGGTTCCCGGTTTCCCGCCAGCCACCCTCCCCACCCAGTTCCGGCCATAGATAACTTCCGGCCGAACCGGATGCGGCGTACCTGTGTTCCTAGAAGTATAATTATTATTAGGAACACCAGCGCTATTAAATACAGTTCGGAAACGCCATGTTTCAGGGTTAATAGTAATGATTAAACATTTGTCTATGGTTCAAGCCAAAATGGTTTATGCATCCATTAAAGCAATGGGCTTTTAATGCAACAACATTATATACATAAATGCAACGTTTGGAGAGCTTTATAATTAACGAAAATCTTCCAGCAATTCTAATAAATAATATATTTCATGTAGCATTTTTATAAAATTTAAAATAAGTAATTATATAATTTGTCCAAAGAAACGTCTGTTAACCTTAATAACAATTCTTTTTATTTAAACTTTCTTCTCGCAGGTAGTAATATTGATTATATTGATTATTCCGATTTGAAAGCTCGTAGAAGGATTCCCGCTCATGCGAACTCTGGCGGGATAAAAATGTAGCATCGAACACGACCACCATCTTGGACTTACAAACAATAGTGCTGACAGAAGTAATGCCAAACGGTCAGGCTAAAATCAATTACACGGCTTTGTAAAAATTACGTACAAAAGTTAACATTTTGCGGGGTAGCAATTTAAATCGGAAAACTTTCAGTGATAGTGGGAATAAAGGCCTTTGCTCATGGAGAAACCGAAAACTGGTAGGCAACTCAATTCAACTCAAATTAACGGCACAACTCAGCTTTACGATTTCAGTAATTATATCAGATGGTTCAACAAAAATATAATTTATTAATAATTTATCAATTTTCAATTTGAAATTGAAATAATACTGAGTTATCAACCAAATCGATATTTTCCTGTTCTGACACATAGCAAATTACTCGAACTTGACAAATCGTGAGGCGCTATCATGGAAAACCTGTCAATATGACAACTGAAAACGCTGCTAGTCGCCACGTCGCCCTTGACAACTGATCTTCAACAAATTGCCTGTGTGCAGCCCGCCAATGAAATTCGCAAGTCATTTCCTATGGATAGCGATTGGGTCGCCAAATGTTTTTTTTTCAGTTTTTCCATGAGCGAAGGCCCTTAGATGCAGTAGCGTTATTATCCAAATCAAGTTTAAAAAAAATCATATTAAAGGACGTCAACAGCAGAAATTCTCAAACAATTCGATATTCCAAGTACACAAAAAAATCTACGTCAAAAGTGTTCAAAGTAGTACCTCAAAAAAAACACCTCACATTACCATAGAGCCAAGCAAAAAGACGAGCTAAATACACCTAAGTGTAAAACTACCTTTGGATAAAAGAGCTCTGAATTTTAAGTAGAAAACTTATAAAACAGACTCCTACGCAGTACCAAACAAATTAGAACAAACAATAACTATTTTAAGGACATCAAATCTTAGCTTAAGGAACTTAAGGAAAAAGAAAAACTGACTAATGTTTTAAAGACATCGTCAAAGTTATTGAAAAAAAACCTTACCGAAACTATGAATATAGTACCACAGAATTCGCTAAAAACTGTTCCAAAACATAGTCCCCGTCAGCACAGGATTCTCTAGTGAGGAGGACCAAGAAAATAATCTACATCTTTTTTTGTATATATATTTCATACGTATCTTCTAAAAATTGGAAAAATATAATACATAAAAATGTAATAATTTTTTTTTTAAAGTGAGAGTAGATATAAAGTACGAGTAAATTACTACCCGGTTTCGCCATATTTCAAGATTATGTTATTTTTTTATATTAATACCGCACAAGAGCCCGCCGTATTTTATATGAATACCGCTCCCGTATGGAGCCAGTGAGACTATGGCATCCCCAAATAAGGTAAGGAGGGGAAGGGAAGGATATGGGAAAGAGGAAGGTGGGGAAGTATGGTGGCTATTTCGATCTGGTCACTAAACACGGTTAAAGCCATTTCAAGCAACGTTTTAATTCTGAATGGTGGTCTTACACCAGGGCGATACTGAGAGTATCTTCCACTCTGGAACATGCCGCAAATTTAGGTACTATATATTAATGATTTAATTGTAAAATAACACAAATTAATCAAATAAAATTTATTTGCCCCACCGGGATTCGATGTCGCGACCTTCGGATTGTGAGTCAAGAGGCATACCGTTAGACCACGCCGGCCGTCGGCGGCCAAATAGCGACTTATTTTCTTTTTCATTGTAAAAATAGCTTATAAATACGAACATCAAATAGTTGGAATGACCCACAAATTCCGACAAGACAAGCTAAGCAAATTTCAAAACGCCAGAGCTCACCGTTCGAGAGTTTTTATCGCTTCACACAAAAAGATTTTCTTATTCAAATTAAAGTGATTTATAATAAACGAAAATGAGAATTGCATAATATCTACTCTCTATTGTACAAAAGCTTCTTGTTATTATTTATTTTTTTAATCATTTTCAAAGTATTAAAACCTAGTTTGAATACGCCGAAATACGACCCATTTAAAATAAAAGCCATAAAAAACCAATCAATTCATTGATGAAGGAAAACCAATGTTTGTTTGAACCGATCGTTCATAACCAATGTTTGATAAAGCAAAAACATAAAATCGAAATCGAAAAATATCGAAAAACCTTTAATATTATCTGGAAATGGTAATGAACTTGATTGAGTAAATATATAGCGACAAACGACACAATATTTTGGTAGCTAAAATATGCACAGAGTGGTAAGTAAATACTTTCCTACTATCAGTTAAGGACTCAGTATTGAGTACTTTGTGTATAAACATTGTACTTAATGCACTTACTAAAAGCATGCAAAACCTGAATAGGGGAATATTCAACATCCTCTTCAGATTATTTGAAATCAGATAGTAAACATAATTTTTTTTTTAATTTTCTAAGAAAATATAAGCGAATCTCAAATGAAAATTTAAACAGAAAATCAATAGAAGATTCGGTCGCATCTAGGATATTGTATCGTCATATTGGACTCAGGGCCTTGCCGGGGATCTGCTCTAACCAACGAGCTAATTCGATCCTACCCCTTTCAGTCAAATTTAACATTTTATTCTTAGCGCACATTTTTATTGGCTGCTGTCTTTACTTTTAATTTTTTTTTGTGTGAACACCGCACAAGGGTTCAACTGCTCCCGTCTGGATCCAGTGAGTCTATGGCAGCCCCAATTGGTGTATGTTGTGAGGCTGAAGGTAGTGGGGAGGGGATGGAGATGAGGGAGAGGGAGGTGGGAAGTACCTGGCTATTCAGATCTGGTCATCAAACACGGCTAAAGCCATTTCAAGCAACGTTTCAATTCTGAACGGTGGTCTTACACCAGGGCGATACTGAGAGTTCAGTGTACCACTCTGGAACGTTCCGCAAATATACAAATTATTTTTAATGAATTAATTGTGAAATAACACAAATCAATGGCTCAAGCCGTGTTTAGTTACCAGATCTGAATAGCCAGGTACTTCCCCCCACCTTACTCTTCCCTATCTCCTTCCCCTCCCCACTACTTGCAGCTTCACAACATACCTCAATTGGGGATGCCATAGACTCACTGGCTCCAGACCGGAGCAGTTGGGACTCTTGTGCTATATTCATATAAAAAAACCATTTTTCAAGTAAAAATTTCCTTCATATCCTTTAAACATAAGTCAATCTCCTATGAAAGAAAAAGTTTGGATTAGGAAATTAACTTGAAAAACTAATTTATCAACGCGATAGCTTCATCAATTAATCAAATATTCCATCAGGAAACCTATTGAATTCTCTTAATACAATTTGTAATAATCATTATTGTTTCTACACACGAAAGGTATAGAAATTAATAATACAAAATGTTTTATTGACTTTATGCAAAAGTTTCCAATAGTTTCTAACTTGTGAGGTGCCACATGCCAACCGACAGCACAAAATGTTTGCCATTTCGTTTCCCGCGAAATGAAGTAACGTATTACTTTGTGGAAACGTGAAACCAATATGCGGGCAATAAAGCGGTTGCTCCATCATTTATACCACTTTCGTGGAACGAGTTGTCTAGAATATCTGATATTTGTGGAACTCTTTGGAACTACCGCCTGTTGAGAGCGATCCATGATCGAATATCTACGTACATCGCGTGAATATTTAGGGTTGGAAAATTTGTAAAAATAAATGCGGTTTGAAATTTGGAAACCAAATAATTTTACGTTTTTGCGTTGATCTGTTAAGGTTTCGGGACTCGATTAGGATTAAAAATATCAAAAATAATTTGGTTTTTGTAAACCTAAAAAAGGCTTTGTAGATTGAAAACTCAAATTGTAATATTTAATTATTGAAGACAATATTAGCGACTATCAAACAAAATTTGAAACAGGAAAAGTCCTAAATACTTTTTCTGTTCTTGTAAATATTGTCTTCAATGATTAAAACATTTTTTGGTTGTTACAGATTTTTTATTTTCCAATGACGGTATGAAAAAGAAATTAATGTATAGTATCGACTAACGAAGCTGTGCTTTAAAACTGCTCTACTTTGGTTTTAAAACTGTTACGCTTTAAAACTGCTCTGCTTTAAAACTGCTCTGCTTTAAAACTGCTCTGTTTTTGCTTTAAAACTGTTCTGCTTTAAAACTGCTCTGCTTTTGATTTAAAACTGCTCTGCTTTTGCTTTAAAACTGCTCTGCTTTAAAACTGCTCTGCTTTAAAACTGCTCTGCTTTAAAACTGCTCTGCTTTAAAACTGCTCTGCTTTAAAACTGCTCTGCTTTGAAACAGCTCTGCTTTAAAACTGCTCTGCTTTAAAACTGCTCTGCTTTAAAACTTCTCTGTTTTAAAACTGCTCTGCTTTAAAACCAAAGGGATATTTTTAACACGTCACAAAATGTGCTGATTTTGATGACAAGGTTTGATGGACACCGTACGATAAAGGAAACAATGCACAAATCAAATATAACCTACCATTTTTCAATTATTCTGGAATAAAAATATGTACATTGTCTGAAGTAATGAAAAGAGGGAAAAACAATAATCAATAGAAAACCAATAAAGCAACGTACCACAATAACACAGGCGCGAATAAAACACTAATATATTGTATAGAAAGTCACTATAATCCAGAAAAAAATCGTTGACATTTACAAGCTGATAGCTTTGTTTATATATAATGATTAGATAATATAGTCTGAGTGAAATATTGCGGCGTGAATGAACTTTTGCAATTTTTTGTATTTCTTGGACATTAACTATGTAACAATTTCTAGACATTTTGTTTTGAAAATTTTGATTTAAATCAGCCCTCCCTTATGTTCTTGTATATAATTTTCAAGTTAGTTTTAAGTTTGCTAGAGAATGACACGGGTGTGTCGAAACCGGTAGCAAAAAATTAAAGGACTTTTGCAAACCTGTGCGATCAATTTAAAGACAGCTGTGAAAATTTTTATCGATAAAATAAGTATTTAATATGAGCAGTAATGATCGATAAATAACAATTTAAATCAGAATCCATAATCTATAAGTACAATTACACAAGTAATCAATAACTCATTAATTGCCGACTATGCATATAAACATGGAAAGATCAAATGGTGTGATTATAAATAATTTGTTTGTAAAAGATATGATAAAGAAGATCTTCATAGGTATGTTTTTAGGTTTTCACGGCCAAAAAGTATTTTTGTTATTGTTTTTGGGGTGTTATGCCGTGTTTCGCTAACTCCTTCTTTAGCCAACAAAGTTATTTTGCTTTTCAGGGTGAACTTTTCGAGCAAGTGGAAGGAGTTGCGATGGGCAGTCCATTGTCGCCAGTTCTAGCCAACTTTTTTATGGAGAAGTTTGAAGAAGTGGCACTCGACACAGCTTCGGCTGTTCCTAAAGTATGGTGGCGCTATGTCGATGATGTCTTCGCCATCTGGCCTCACGGAACAGAGAAACTGAACGAATTCCTGGACCATCTCAACTCACTCCACAGCAAAATTAAATTCACAATGGAGCTGGAAAATAACCAAAAAATCCTGCCTTTTCTAGATGTGGAGGTGATGCGAAAAGAGGATGGTAGCCTAGGACACACAGTTTATAGGAAACCAACACATAAAAACAGGTATCTCCACGCTGATTCACATCATCACCCCGCTCAGAAGAGAGGACTCATCCATACTTTGGTAACCCGAGCGACCAGAATATGTGAGGAGCCAAAACTCGGATTAGAACTGACCAAACTCACCGATGCACTGGAGCGTAACGGATACCCGGCAAGGCAGACAAGGCAAATCATAAGAGCCAAATCAGCACGAAACGAAGACAGGGGTGAACAAGAGTCAAAAGGTTGCGCTTTCCTGCCTTACGTCCATAATGTAACAGACAGAATTGCCAGGCTGTTGAGAAAAGAGAACATCAAGACGGTCTTCGGAACGACAACTAAAATCCAAGACCTACTGAGGTCGGCAAAGACTAAGTTTCCTCTGGAAACAGATGGAGTATATAAACTCAGCTGTTCCGGATGTGACAAGGTCTATGTAGGCCAGACAGAGCGAACGATCTCCAAAAGGATTTCGGAACACTTTCGTGCTTGTAAACTTGGCCACCCTGACAAATCGGCAATCGCCGCGCACTTAATCGAAACCGGCCATTACTTTGGATTTGTTCCTGAAGTCCTGGGAAGACCCAAAACCTACAGAGCACGCCTAATTACGGAGGCAATTGAAATCCATAAAAACCCCATCAATATTAACAGAGACGACGGAGCTAAGCTCAATAGTTCTTGGTATCCAGTAATTGACGGCTTCACCAAAGCTAAACGCAAAAAAACCATGCAGAATTTTTTCTAACACCAGCTCGTAGAGAAATGGAGCTGGCAGCACGGTATCGCTTCGACACACATAATTAAACACTCTCACCAATATCATTTGGTCATCTGCCCTGATGATGGACACTGTAACGCTGTCCGAAACGTTGGCTAAAGAAGGAGGTAGCGAAACACGGCATAACACCCCAAAAACAATAACAAAAAAAAAAAGATCTTCATACATATTTTTTACTGATTATTAATAATAATTCGTAGAATGAAAGTATCCTTTTAGAATTCATGACTATATTTTTGACAAATCAAATAGTAACTTGTTAAATTGTTTAGTCATCAATTGAATTTTTCAGTACAGTCTTTATGAAATTGTTAGTTAATTATTTGCGTAAAACTTTTTGAAACTTATTTCGTATTTCTTAATCTTCAAATATTTAAGATTTGTACTTCTTCTTCTTCCTTGCACTATACCAACTCATTGCCTACTATTGGAGTATACTGTTGGAGTCGGCTCTTTTCGTTCTCAGGTTATATTACCGTCTTCGATTCTGGGTAACGCTTTCATCCAGGCCGTTTTTATGCAATATTTTGGAGTATTGAATCATCCAAGAGTTCTTTGACCTTCATATGGATGACTCCGTGAAGCTCCATAGACATTGCCTGCTTTATTGTGTGGTCTGGTGGTCTCCGTCTTATGTGTCCATAACATTTCAACTGTCGTTCCTCCAGCTTACCGTTTATGTCCGTGTCACCCAGGCTTCCACGAATGCGTGAACTTATAATTCTATTTTTTAGTGATACTCCTGCCGACTATCCAAGCATTCGCATTTCTGTTGTATCGATTTGCCTAGAGTAGAGTTACACATAATCAGCATTCGCGGGTCTAACGATAGTCTGGTATATCTTTCCTTTAAGTTTTGTAGTCATTTCGGGTCCCACAAGATTCTTTTTACGGATCTAAAGTTCATCCATCCCACATCTATTATATGGTCGACATCCGCTGCACATCCTCCGTCTCTGTGAATGAGTGAGCCAAGATACTTAAATGAGTCACAATTGGCTAATGTTACTCCATCCAGTTGCATCGAAGGAGTTAAAGCATTAGTGTTTGACGATCAAGACTTTTACAATATTATGCAAATAATATATGCATCCTGAATACATGACGTCATATGATTAAAATTCACACAGATATACAGAAAACATCACCCTGATGGAGGCTACTGCAACCACGTCCGAAATATTGTGTTAAGAAAGAGTAGAAAAGCACCCCAAAAATTAACAACATAATAACATAAATTTATTTGCGAATACTAAAGCACCAAAATTCAAACCAGACTAGAAAAAAAAGATCTAAATGGAACCCATTTAGGCAAAAACTCGCTATACGATGTATAACGAATTGACTATTTATTTCAGGGTAGTCCATTTAGTGCCTAAGGTGTATTTATAGGGATATTTAAGGGTAAGTTAGAAAGGGAGGATTGAGACAATGTGACTCTTAGAGTACAGGCAATTAACACAGAGGTGCGTTTTAACAAATGAGCCATTACATCTAACGGGGATTCGGCAGAATAATTATTAGGGGTGGAAAGGAGGACAAGAACCAATCTCTACAACAGGGGAAGATATCGTTGTAATGTTTCTCATTAGGTGCTTATTAGGTAAGGCTTTATGATTCGGAGGAGAGTTCGGTGATTTAATAATGGAACATAAAAAAATGCGTTAAAAATGTTTTCCACATGGCATTAATAAGGTTTTCGAGTTGGAGTTTTTTTTTTTTAATATCGAAAAAAATAAGCCGAAATTGTTGGAAAATGTTTTGAAAACACGTACTTGATTGAGAAAGACAAATTTAATTTAAAAAACAATCATTCCTATCATTCCAAAATAGGTCTCTGAGAGTTCTTTTTTTATGTGAATATCTCACAAGAGTCTCACTGGCTGCCGTCTGGAGCCAGTGAGACTATAGCATCTCCAATTAGGGTATATTGTGAGGCTGAAGGTAGTGCGAAGGGGGGGGGGATTAGGAAGTGGAACGTAGAGAAGTATCTGGCTATTCAGATCTGGTCACCAAACACGTATAAAGCCATTTCAAGCAACGTTTAAAATCTGAATGGTGGTTTTACACCAGGGCGATACTGCGAGATCAGTGTTCCACTCAGGAACGTGCCGCAGATAACCAAATTATTTTTCATGAATTAATTGTAAAATAACACAAATCAATGAAATAAAATAGAAGAAAAAAAATGTTGAAGATAAAATTGTTAATTTTAAAATTTGAAATATGATATTGACTAATATGACGGTTTGACAGTAGGTGGCAATGGCGGAATTTGTAATGGCGCACGTCCCGGTTAGACGAGAGGTTCTGGGTTCGAGTCCCAGTTGCGACCATCATCTTTTTCTGTTTTTCTGTAAATACAATTATTTTTCCACGCCGGGATTCGATCCCGCGACCTTCGGATTGCGAGTCAGGCCTTACTCCTTGACTACGAAGGATCTGTCTCAATAGTAGAGTTCTCCAGTAGAATTCGTTTTTATATTTTGTAAATCTTGATTATTATAAATTAGCCTTAAAAAATAGTTCTCACCATCATTTATTTATTTAAGTATTTATTTGTTCATAAAATACGATTTGTTAATTATTTATGATTTGTTCATTACATCGCAGATAGTTCTGTTTGCGCCAAACGCACACCAAGTTCTAATTACGTTTGAGCAAGTTCTGCAATAATAATAATACCAGGTAATAATGCAATTCCTAGACCTGTTCCGGAATAATTCTATGCATCAAGATGGTCTTCTGGCACTCGGTTGGCGCTGAGGCGACATCTGTCGTCTTGCCATTATTTGGTAATACATTGTGAGGCTTACCCAGAATCTCATCTTGAATGCGGATCACTCCAGCAAGAAATAGGAGAACGGCATTTAAAACTAGGGTTCAACGTAGAAAATACTTGAAGAGTGCTAAGATTGAAAACTATGATGTTGTTTTAGCCAAAACTGATGAACATATTTTTTTGTTCTGAAAATCTTCTCCGTAGTCGAGGAGTAAGGCTCTTGACTCACAATCCGAAGGTCGCGGAATCGAATCCTGGCGTGGGCAAATAAATAAATAAATTTTATTTGATTTATTTGGTTTTTTCACAATTAATTCATTTAAAATAATAAATAGTATATTTGCGGAACGTTCCAGAGAGGAAGATACTATCAGAATCGCACTGATGTAAGACCATCATTTAGGATTGAAACTTTGCTTGAAATGTTTTTAGCCTTGTTTGGTGACCAGATCTGAATAGTCAGGTACTTCCCCACCTTCCCCTTCTCCGTTGGATACGCCATAGTCTCACAAGCTGGGACGTGAGTTCTTTACATAAAAAACATAAATTAGAATTTTCAAACATCAAAACTTTTCCGATTACAACAAAATCAATAATACCGATTTTTTATTATGAATGTTGGCACTCTTTGAAAATTAAAATTACGATAAGGGATAAGCGCCAAAATTGATACTTTTGGAGAAAATTAATTAATTTCTACCTCCTGAAGTAATAATAATGACAATTATGACAATAAATAAGTTTTTTTATAAAGTGCCTTTATATTAGCTTCCACGAAATGTGGTTTGATAGCACACAGGGGAATTCTTAAGGGAGGGATAAATGCATCGTGGCTTTGATAGTAAACGACCAGCGCGGATTTTAATGGTCGGATAATAGTTAGATCATAACGGGTCCCATAAAGCAGTCGGCTCTAAAGTGCAGTGACGTCATTGTTTGATAACTGCAGTAAATAAAGTCACTCGGAAGCAGACAGACGTAAAAGGTAAAGAATGAACAAAGAATTATAGTGCTTTAGAGTGTTTAATCCAAGTTAATACGGTACGAACGCGGGATAAAATTATATTATGATGAATAAATTAAAGGAGTTGAATGATTAAAATGCATGAACGTTATTAATCACAGAAATTTCAAATGCGAAGTTTATTAGACAAAGCTTAAAACAGGAGAAAATAATTTTAATAAGAAACTGTGAAGTATCGCAAGTGACGTTCAGAACAGAATAACGTTAAGTTCTTCAAACCGCACAGCCATTGAAAGTGATTCCATGCGCATGCGCTGCAGAAGGGATTCGATAAACACTGCCAACATAAAAAAATCGTAGTTCTTGCAGTACTGTCTAATGCACGTCGAAATATATAAGTAAAATCATAGTGGTATTATACTATCTTTGTGCTCCGGGTCTGATGCCACCAATCTAAATAGAAACGTATTTAGCCAATATGTGACCAGATCTGAATAGCAAAGAACTTGCCCTTTCTCATTTCTCAAGTCATTTCGCTGCCAAGCCTCAACCTCAGAAAACCACCCCCTCCCTCCTAATTGTACTTCCATTAAGATCGTCGATTGTTAAATAATAAATTTATGCAATTCAAATTGAACACGCTAAAGCCTGCAAGGGTATTAATAAATAACACCGAAATTGATCTCAGCATTCATAAGGAATAGAATTCATCATTTTCCACTCAGAAAGAAAGCACTTGGCTCCAAATACGTAGCGCAGTACTTAATTGTACATCAATATTCAAGCTACAGCAATTAATAAATTATATTTAGTCTAATTGAATGGAAATTTTCCAATAAGTGCCAGGGTGCCATTACAGGGAAGGGGTAAAGGCATTTCTCTGTCAGAAATTCCTCCCTGTAATAATAGTCTGGAATGGAGCGGGGCGATGTTAGCTACTCCCAGCCAAATGGACCCGCAAAGAGCTTAGTATAAGACGATACAGACAGAGGTCTCAGGTAAGAGTAATTAATGCAATAAGGTCCCCGAGGTACCAGGAGTGAAGGAGGTATCAGGAGTATATGCACGTCTAAGACGTAACCATTGGAGGATCGGAAGGTACTACAGAACTGAACTGATCATGTCTTGCGAGTTCCTTTGAGCCAATAGGGAAACAGTGGTACCTTGTGAGAGAGACTGTCAACTGAATGCTCGGTTAATTCTGAAGATTGTTTGGTGAAGGACATGTGCACATTGTGCATATTGTGCATCACATAATGTCAGCAAATTTAATAATAATTTAAGGCGATAAGTTATACCTTTTATCAATTAAGTTGTAATGTGTTTTTATCGTAGGGAAAAAACAACTGACTGAAAAATTAATGTTCAAATAAAGTTTTACATAATTAATGAAACATTAAAGATCAGCACTCAAAAATACATACTTATCATTTATCTAACAATTTGGGAGGCGGGAATGGGTACCGCCGCCCCGGGAACCTTTATCGGATAACCAACACCTCTGCCATAGGTCACCACAAGTGGTTCGCTACGTTTGGTGATTTAGCAAGGGTGCCCGGGTTCATGGGGTGAGGTTTGTCTAGGTCTTGCAGGCGGATGACCAGGACACACTGAACCCCAGATCCCTAGCCACCCCTTAAATCCTTTTCCTTCTCAGAACTCTCCTCTCCTCCTTTTCCTTAAAAAACCCTCCACACAGCATCCCAAAAGATGACATAGGCCCTGAGGGAAATCATTTTCTTAGGGCCTCCGTGTGGAGCTCAAACAAAAAAAATAAATTGTAAATTCAAAAATGGTAGTTAGGAAAGTATAAGGTTTTTAGAGATAAAAGTTCTTTGACTGTAAGCTTTTATGTTCTATATGAAGCACGTACTGGAATTTTAGGTAAAACCTTCAAAATGCCTTCACTGGTTATACTCTTAATGGTTAACTGCACATATTTTCAGACATTTTGTTTGTATTTCATAAAATTTAAAAGATTACAGTTAGAGGAATTTTGTTAAAAATTAGGAATTTTGTTGTTTTGGAAATGTTAAATATTTTCCTAACTGTAGATTAACATATAAATAATTTTGAGAACTGCTTGAGTTAGCAGACTACAAAGGGATCTTAAGAGCCATTTATACACGCTGCATCTCAAATGAAAAATAATATTTTTTGTATTTCTTGGGCAATTTCTATGTAACAATTTCTAGACATTTTGTTTTTTGAAGAATTTTATTAGCTCGTGAATGATACGGTTATATCGAAACCGGTCGCGGAAAAATTAAATTTAAGTAACAAATGTACATTTTAATAAAACTCTTCAAAAAACAAAATGAAAATAATATACCTATTTTTAAATTTAGAGAAAGTAATATTTTAGTTCTACCATTATTATTATCAAAAATAACTATAACAGTTATAATTTTTAACAGTTATCGATAAAAGGGGATTTACCCTATTTAACAATTATCTAATCGTTGCAAGAAAGCAATACTGCTATAACAGCTAAAAACCAAATTGTTCATTTGTCGAGTAAGAGATGTGTTCACCAGTTAAAAAACCGTTGATTGACAAAACGGCTAGTTTTTTCCAACGTCGTACGGTTCTTATTTATCGTTGTAGTCACGGGACCCAGATAGATCGACGCAGAAAAAAAAACTCTGCAAAATGGTGTATAAAAACTATTTTCATAGGTAGTGGCGGTTACAGCAGTATAGCCTTCTTGCGACGATATAAGTAAACAAAAATATTTTTTATCATTCTTACGTTACAGGAGATTTTAAGTAACGCATTGCTCAAATTTATTTAACGATAGTCAAAAGGCAATTTTGTTTTATGCTAAAAAATATTATTGAGCTTAGTCAGTACACATCACGTTAGCAGAACGGATGTTTATCGTGTAAATGTAATTAGCCAAAATTAATAAATAAAACAATCATCTTTCAACAACACTTTAAAAAATAATTAGACTTCAATTCAGACAATTCTATCAAAAAGAACAATAAGCATGACAGGCCCCAACAAACACAAAAAAACCTTATAATTAACTGACGTTTGTATGCTGTGGGGTGAATTGAACCATAAACCTGCCTCAATTATAAAAAAATAATAATTGGTCAATAAAAAATAATGTCATGTTCACAGAAATATGCGTGCGTTTCCCTAAAAACCATGAATTATGATATATGGCAAGACATCTGTTAAACTTCGTACCTTTTGTATCAAGTTTGTACCTTTGTACAAACAAAAACACGATAGCGGGTTGATTGAAATAGCTGTTAAATACAGTTTATGTCCCAGGGGTGCCCTTTAATTGAGCCGAAAGCTCTCAAATATAAGGGTCCGGTCCGTTTAAAATTGGAACAAAATGGCGATGACTAATAGGGAGCCAATCAGATACCAGGAAACAATACAACAATACTAATTACAGGCCTCAGCGTGGAGGCACTTCCGTTCACATGGCAACATCGAAATATAGTTATTAAAGTGATATTAGGGCAACATTCGTTGTGATCTTTATCGGGATCCGGACGTGTTTATCTTGTACATTTACGGTTGCAGGTTTTGTTGTACATGGTGCTCTACGAAATTTATAAATAAGTTCGGGGTTTCGGTTAAAAATATTTCTATCGTTGTTAAAATATAATTATAGATATTTAAAAAATGTAATTAGAATCATAAAGAAAGGTTTTACATACGCAATTTAACTTAATTGTCTATTTTAAAACAATTTATTTAAAGTACAATTGATATCCAAAATCAGAATCTTTTTGGTCGAACGATGTTCCCTTTTCATGGAAGACAAATTATTTTTTTTTATCGTTATCTACCAACCACAAGCATATTTAAGCAGTGATGTTTTCCCTGTCGTAAGGGATTGACTGCAATCATTGAAATGCATACGATATGTGGGGAAGACGCTTTTGTTTTATTGCTATTTCAACTAAATGTGCACAGAATAATTTACACTAATGGGCAGTCGGGAAATAGGCCAAACTTGAGTCCAACTGTCTTACATAGTACACAGTACAACATTCTTACACAGTTCAATTTGAGAGGCGAGTATGGGTACCGCCGCCCCGGAACCATTTATTGGATAACCTCTGTCATAGATCATCAAAAGGGTTTCGCGACTTAGGTGACTTAGCAGGGGTGCCCGGGTTTATGGGGTGAGGTTTGCCCGGCTCTTGGCGGCGGATACAACTGCCCACCTGCTGACTGTCTGAGGGAGGCCTTTTGACCTCCCCAGCCGGACTCTCTCGACCCATCGCCTTGCGCCGCAGTTGGAGAGATGGATTCATACGTCCGTCACTCTTAGAGACACTGACCCCCAGATTCATATCCACCCCTCATACCTTTTTTCTTCCTAAAACTTTCTTCTTCCTTCCCTCAAAAGATGACACAAGCCCTGAGGGGAATTATTTTCTTGAGAACAGATCGTGTTTTCTTTTAGTTATTGTGCTTAGTTGTGGAACGACTTTTCAGATTGTATATTTCGTTCCTGTTTATCAAAAAATAACATGGACGCTGTGTGGAGTTGATGTTCACATCAACTCCACAGTAGTAACACTAACTAACACTCGTAGAATCGATAACAATAATAATAAAATATCTTTATTGAAAGAAATTTGAAACAGTAAAAAATATTCATACGAACAGTAATATACATACGAACAGTAATTTACATACGAACAGTAGGTAATATTTAAAGAAGAGAAATATGAAATTATTAGTTTCTCAAAAGGCTAGCTCATAAGGCTAGCCTGTGCTGAGGCAGTAATTTTGCATGTTAATTTGTGATACCTTCACTTGCATTAAAGTATAGTCACTCAATAGGTTGGTTGCGTTAATAATGTAATATTTGAACGAGTGCACCGGTAAAGACCCTATCGTTACTTTTGTTCCAAATTTTTACGTTATCTTTGTAGTTGGTTTGAGAATCACATTTTTTTATTCTTTCTGGAAAAAATTTGTTTTTAACAAAGGGAATATTTCCAACAAACTATAAAAACACAATAATTTCACCTATTTATAAATCTGAAGATCCACAACAAGTAACTTACAATCGCCCAATATGTTTAATCTCAAACATAGGAAAGATTTTTGAAAAAAATTGTGAAAAACCAAATGATTGGTTCAAAACCAGTTCGGTTTTATAAAGTCATTCAGCACACAAGATGCTATTGCTAATGTAACCTCATACATCAATGAATCATTGGATAAAGTTGAAATATGTGCAGATATATTTATTGATCTCAGAAAAGCATTTGATAGCATATCCCATGAGATTCTACTGACAAAATTAAACAATATAGGTATAAAGGACAACGCGATTAAGTGGATTTCGAGCTACCTAAAAATGACCGCAAGTCGTAAAAATAAATCAAATTAATAGCGATAAAGAAACATCAGCCTTTGGGATCCCACAAGGTACAGTACTCGGACCAATTCTTTTCACCATATATGTTAATGACATTTTTTTTCAACCACTACATGGATAAATTACTTCGTATGCCGACGATACAGTACTAATAATTAGCGAAAAAAGATTTATTTATTTATTTATTTCTATTCTTGTACATACACTTTACAGATAATTACATAGTTTACATTGATAATAGGTTATTAATAAGAAAAAAACATGTTAAAGATCCGTAACTGTATGTTTTTTTTTTTTTTTAAATATGTTTATTCAGTTTTAATTTTACAATATTTTATTTTACAAATCTTACGAAACTGATCAATCAGTTTGATTGTAAGAAATCTCTCATTTTTTTCTAATTATTTAATACAGTATACTTTTCAGTTTTACATAGTATATACTAAATATAATACTTAATATTAAAATACTAATTATTACGACAAACTAATTATCTCAATGTTTTAATGTTTATGAATTGCGTTGTAGTAAAAATATTTTACACAGTACAAACATACGGTGAGAAAATAAATAGATAGGAACTATTTTATTTGATTTCATGTTCTTCGGAGGTAGAAAGATTTAACTTTTGTTTTGATTTTTGAATAAGATGTCTCATTTTTGATATTTTCAGGTAATGCGTTAAATATTTCCGGAATTTTATGACTTTTTGTTCTATCTCCGTATACATTTTGAGATTTATTGACAATAAACATTTGTGCTTCTCTATGCCTAGTAGGGTAGTTGTGGTTTACAGGTTTTTTGAATTCTGTATTCCAGAATTCATCTAGTGTTAATTGGTAATTTACCTTACTGTGTATAGAGAGGACATTACACAAGGAGAACATTTTTTTATAATCACCTTCACATAACTGGACCTTTTTTTTGCCTGATATCAATTTTAGGAAACGGATTTGTAATTGTTCTATTTTATTTAAGTATGTTTTGTACGTTAATCCGTAACTATTTATTCCGTATCCTATAATTGATTCTGCTAATGCGTTGTATATACAGTATAATATATTTTTATTTACAAAATTTTTTAGTACTTTTTTCCTTTTGAAATCCGTATTGTATGGGATTTATGATTTTATTTTTTTCTATAAAAAGTTGTATTTGGTTAAAGATAGCTCTTTCAATAATTTTATCAATACATGAGAGAATCGCTATTGGTCGATAGTTTGTGAAATCTTTGTGGTTTCCTGATTTATATATAGGTCTGATAATGGATGTTTTAAGTTCGTCAGGCATAATACTTTTACTTACACAGAGGTTAATTAATTTAGTCAATATTGGGATTATATTATCAGCAATTAACTTCAGGTCTTTAATTCTTATTTGATCATTGCCTTCTGATTTTTTAACATCCATATCATTAATTATTTTTTTAACATCTTTTTGTGATACAGGTCTAAATCTCATTGACATACTAGCAGGAGTTGTATACGTGTTACGATCTAGGAATTTTGTAGTACAGTTATGTCTTATGTCTTTTATTTCATTTACAAATGTTGTAGCAAATTTATCGCATAAAAATTTTGTGTCTCCTTGACCTCCCATATGTTGAAGGATTATTTTATCTAGATTTTGTTTAGGTTTTCCTATTAGGTTATTTATTTCGTCCCAGAGTTTCCTCGGGTTGCCGTTTAAACTATTTATTACGTTTTTGTGAAATGTGTTTTTAGTAAAATTAATATGTTTATTTGTTTTGTTTCTATATCGCGTGTATTCTAAACGAAATACAGGGTTATTAGGGCTATTCTTGCATTTTCGGTAAAGATAATCTCTTTTTTTAATCATATTCTTAATTTCTACAGTAACCCATTGGTTGTTGTGTCTATGATTATTTTTAATTGATTTTTCTTTTTTCGAGGACTCATAGATATTATCAAAAATATTTTTTAAATTATAGTACAGTTCTGAGGGACATTCAGTTTGTAATAATTTACCCCATTTTACTAGTTTTAATTTAGAATATACCAATTTATTATCAATAATTTCCCTTTTTTTATTTAAATCCTTTGTAAGTACCTCTTTCCCTATCGCAACTCCTGTTATATAATGGTCCGATATTTTGTTAGTCACAATACATGAAAATATAGTGTTATTACGGTTACGAATTGCAATATGGTCGATACAGGAATAAACATTTTTACCGTTTAAAATTTCATCCCGGGTCACATCTAATATCACATTTTCTAAGCCATTTTCACTGAGTAGATTTTGGTATTCTGTAATTACACTATTTTTGGTATCCAATAAATTCAAGTTAATGTCACCACAGTACAAGTAATTTGAATCAGATGAGGTTAATTGTAATATTTGCTTTAGTTCCTTCAAGTATATATTCTTGTTGTTGTTCGGCGGGCGATACACTGCAAGTATATTTATGACATCTTGATGAACGGTGGTAATTTCTCCAGATATTGTCTCGCAGCTTTTAAAAGAAATGTTTGTTTTTTTAAAAGTATGATGGTTTTTTAAGTACATGATTAATCCCCCTCCTCTTCTATTCTCTCTAGTATTTGCAATCGAGATGAAGTTTGGTATATTGAACATAGTTATTATTTCGTTTTTAGTATTTATTTCCGTTAGAAAAATTACATCTATAAACTGCAGAATGTCATTTATTTGTGCAATAAATGAATTAAAATTCTTTTTCAGGGATCTTATATTTAAGTGAATAGCCACAAACCTCATGTTGATGTTTTTATCGTTTATCCAGTTATCCAAATCATAACACTTTGTAAATTTGTGAGTTTGGAATTGTGTAGAATCTTCCATGACGTGGATTTAGTAACTGATAAAGTAAGTGCTTCGAGTCAAAAGGTGTTTTGATTTTTTTTTTTAAATATTTAAATGTATCTGTTTATATCATTCTCATTTCTTATATGGATTATTTTCCCATCGCCTTCACTTCTTATTAATATTTTGGAATTTTGTACCCAAATGTATTTAAATTTTGTTTTCATTTTTTGTTTTGTAATGTATAGGAGATCTTTTTTTTCTTTTGTTAGATTTTCATTTATGTATATTCGGTCGTTGTTTCCGTTCTTGTAAATGTCGTGGTTCGTTAATATGTTTTTTCTTTTTTGTAGCCATTCATCTCGATGAGATTGACGAGTGAATTTCACAATAACATTTGCCGGTTTGGAGTCCTTTCTATTTGGAAGTCTCCAAACCTTTTCAATATTTTCGCCATTCGTATTTAGTTTATCTGCAATTGTTTTTATAGTTGTTTCGATATTTTCGTCTTTCATCATTTCTATACCAAACAGTTCAATGTTGTAGTTTTTTTCTCTTTGTTCAATTTCTTGGATCCTGTATTCTAATGCTCTATTACATTTTTCAAGGTATGTGTTTTTGTTTATAACTTCGTTGAGTTTATTTTCGTTTTCTTTTAGTTTTTTTCCCAATTCTAGGTGTAGCGATATCAGTTCGTCATATTTGTTGGATAGAAACTCAGTTGACTGTGTGAGAGTCTCCATGTCTTTTTTCATGACGTACATTATGCTTATTTTATTATTTATTTCATTAAGAATTTGTTTCATTTCTGGGATATTTTCTGGGTTCGGGCCTTGTGACCCGCTGCCTCCGGCCGTTGCGTTTTCGGTGTTCGCATTTACTGTTCGCTGTACTTCACAGTTTGTACAAATAAATGCATTACCCACAGCCACGTTAATGGCGGGGTTTGTACATAGTTTGTGGAAGGTTCCATTACAGTCAATGCATTTAACCAATTCACTGTCTTTAGCAACATATTTTTTACATTTCTTACACTGCACCATTTTAAAGTAGTTTGAGCGTTTTTCGTTATCTTTTAAATCACTTTTACAATTTATTTATCGCACACTGATTTACACCGTTCGTGTTCGCTGAGAGACGCGAGCTGAAAGTGTAAATAGGTTAGTCGTAGTGTTTTGTGAACACCTCACTAGGCGAACCTGTGCTGAGGTGTTCCCATGTTTGGGATTAAGTGCTATTCTGTCGACCTAAGTAGAAACACTGTAACCTCCTTGATATTGTCAAGAAGGGCACTGTGGGTCGACCCATGGCGGCAGTATCCTACACATAAATTAAAAGATTAGTTTCGGTGGGGATCTATATATACAGTTGTTCTTAGAATCTAGATTATGAGTAAGATAAATAATTGTCTTGATAAACCGTAGATATATTTTTCTATGGACCACGCGCCAATGGTATAATCACGGATATTGTGGTAATATTTTCTGTCTCGAAACAAAGTTTATTTAATTATTTTTTTTATATTTGGGATGGGTTATGTTTGGTTAGGTGTTATAATTTTTTGAGTAAATTGAATACCTTGTTGTTTGATCCAGTCTTTTATGTGTTTTTTGAGAACTATGGTAGATTTTTATTTATTCATTCGTGAAGTTTCTATCAGACTTCGAATAAAGCTGAATATTCAGATGGTAGTACAAAAAAAAGAATCTATTTTCAAGCTTATATTAAAGCAGTTGTTATTGTGTGTTTATTGTATATCTTAACCACAAAGCAATGCTCCTGTTCAAAGTACAAGAACCTCATCGTAGAAGCCACGTTTAATTATTTATTTGTATTTCCTTAAGGTATTTTCAGATTGCTTCAGCGGTGCATTGTTCTTTTAGAGCCAGAGCCGTTTTATAATCTTATTTCTGTACAAATTCTAAAGGATCGTTCCCGCGTAGGCGATAAACCTAAACAAAGGATAAATACTACACTCCCCAATAAGCCATTATTTTCGCGAATTCAAAAGGCGGTAAGCGCGGGGAGGAAATACTTTTCTGCGAATTATAAATTAGCAAAGGAACTTGTGGTGAGACATATAGCAGAGGGAAATATTCTCACAGGAACAAGAGTGGTAATTGAGTGTATAAAATTAGTAGGTAACCGAAATTAGGGGGATTCAAACAGTACAACACATTAAGTAGATAAGTCCTTGATAATTTGCTACTAAGTGTTACGAAATTCTTAAGATGAAGCCATGCAAAATCATGTGTTTTTGTTTTGAAAATATGATTAAAAGTATCGTAGATGCTTCAATTAAATACTGCGTGTAGAACGTATCTTAGACCTTAAAAAATCGGTCTTATCAGTCCTTTAATAAGCCTGGAAAAAAAAATTAGGTCTGTAATACAACACTTTCAAGTGCAAACAATCCTACTTATAAACTCCTTTTCGGATATAGTTTTATTGTTTAATGTAGCTAATTCAGTTTCTTTTATAATGATCGCAGAAAAATTGATATTTACGCTCGAACTTCACAAAATAAAATAAAATATGCATTTTTACGTTGTTATTTCACAATACGGCCGGCAGTCGACAAATTTGGATTTTCAAAGTGAACCCTATGCCGTCCACCGAAGAACTACTAACTAGCCACGCCAATTTTCTGTCAGTCCGTCCCCGGCCGGAGCGGGGAATAGGCTTCGTTAGGCTTCGCGTCGCATGGTTCCGTGAAATCGATTTCAAGTTTCCGTTTTATTACAATAAACAATGCATAAAAAAGGAGTTAATGTTTTTTACCGGCCTTTACGAAATCAACCCGCAATAAAAAATTCTCAAATACCTTTTCCAACCTTTCCAAAAGCTTTTTCTCGAGAATTTTTAAACTCCTCCCATAAAGGGGCGTGAATTCCGATTTCATTTTTTTCCTGGACTACTGGATGGCCCTAACTTTGAGAAAGGGATGGAGATAGGTAGGTATGGAGGAATGGTTCGAGTGTGTGGTAGTTCGAGCGACGTAGCGTAGATGGTTCTTATGCTAGTAGATCATAGAGTTCTACTAGTTCTAGAGACTATTCTAGTTTATGAGGTATGCCCCTTCATGTTCAGAACTAAGGAGGGTCAGCATTTAGTTTCTAGCAGAGGGAAATTTTGAGAGCATGACAGAGCGGTCGTTGGCCTCCAGGGCGTCTTGATACGCTCGATACTTGATTATAAGTGTTATAGTTTAAAAAAAATTCAAAGGGCCCTTTTTCTAAGCGTGTTTTAAATTTTACGCAACTGATAAACCACCATTAAAGTGTGTTAAATAGTTGTTTATAAATTGTGAAAAATATGAAACACGTTTATTACCAAGTGGGAAAGGGTTTTGATCAAGAGATCATTCACAACAGTGGAGGCTTCTGGCTATTCAGATGTGGTTACTAAACCAGGCTAAAGCCTTATATTGCTGAATATTGATCTTCCAAGGCCAGGGCTGGGCAGTATTTGAATTACTTGTAATTGAAGTACGTATTTGAAATACAAATACGTATTATGTATTTTTATTTCAATTACTTCCTAAAAATGTATTTTGTAATTGGTATATTAATTCCCTTATGCTGAGGAATTTAGAATTTGTATTTCAAATCTTATGGCTTCAAAATACATTTAGCGATCTTAATAATGATAATGAAAAATAAACTGACATCTATAATACATAGACTAAAAACGCTTGAATCCAGAGCAATATATGTTAATATTTTGAGTTTTCAACACTACATCAAAGCAAGTATTTTGTCAATTATCGTTTTCATCGTTTCGCGGTATTTATTCATGAAGACGTGAGTTAATTGATAATTGATAATAGATGATCAAAATCCGTTAAAACCTTACAAGTGGAGTGGAGATGAGATGTATCTTCTGAGCAATATGATTGGTCAATTTTTGCACGTCTCTGTTTCACTCTGCTCAGCTTTGCTCTATAGAAACGTACCCTTAGATAGAGGCATTTACAACAATTTATCGCAACCAAAGTTTCTAACAAAACCAAATTTTGTATTTCGTATTTTAAAAATATGCCAAAAAGTATTTGTAATTTGTATTTTAACTATAGCAAAGCATGTATTTTGCCCAGCCCTGTGCAGGGCTTTACCGATATCCGATTTACCTGTAGATTAAGTTACACAGTCATATCGAGTCGCATAAAAAATAATTTAATTTAGGCTCGATAGAGTAAAAGCCATTGATTAAATATAATCAATTTTTGAAGTGACAGTATCATGGCGTTCAAAATAAAATCCACGCATCAAATGTCAGCCGTGAGCTTTTCCCGCGAAAACACGAAAAAAAAAATACAAAATGGCGCTGCGAAATCTGGATGACTGTGGCGCCTCGTTTCAAATACATTCTTCATTCCGTTTTCGAAACGCTGTCAGTTCACAATGGGAAATACAAAATGGAGGAATTGAATACAGCTGTGTATTTTACTTTATATTGAGCAGTAGAGACTCCCAGCGGTAGAATTTAGTACCTGCGCAAGGGTTGAACGAGATATATTTTAGTCTTTTGATTGTCATCTTCTGAGATTTATCGAAAGCACTTTTGCTGCATTGCAGGCTGCCATGAAAAGTCAAATATAAAAGATAAGATAATGGTCGTTCATCATTTGCTGCAGAGTGTACTTTAACTTGGGGTTCAATGAATTAAGTAAACTTGAAGAAAAACACTATTTGGGGAAAAAAATTAAGGCTTTTCTGCCACAATCTTTGTTCTGTTTCAGATGTTCGGTTGAGCTTCACTAATATTCTCTTAATTAATTAAATATTACTATTGAGATTTTAATAATCATTAATTTAAAAATAAATATAAAAATTACTTGTATTACACTGTACACTTAACCTCTTATGATACCACTTTTCTTCTTATCTTTTCACTTTGTTTCTTTACTTTATGTTTATTCTTATTTATAAACTAACGAGTTCCCGACATGCGTTGCTATGCCACTTAATAAAGAAATTGTTTCTCCTTGCGTGTCCTTTCCAATTCGTCCCGTTCCCCTTCCGCCTCCTCTTTCTCTCCCACGTCCTCTTCCCCTCTCGCTTTCCTATTCCGCCTCCTCCGCCTCCTCCGCCTCCTCCGCCTCCTCCGCCTCCTCCGCCTCCTACGCCTCCTCCGCCTCCTCCGCCTCCTCAGCCTCCTCCGCCTTCTCCGCCTTCTCCGCCTTCTCCGCCTTCCCTCTCCCCACTTCCCTCGCTCGCTTCCCCCGTCCCGCGAACTCCCCTCCCGAGTTCCCCTCCCCCCTCCCTGATTCGCCCCCCCCTCCCCCGAATCCTCCTCTCGAGTTTCCCTCCCTCCTCGCGAGTTCCCCTCCACCCTCCCAAGTTCCCCTCCCCCCTTCCGAATTACCCTCCCCCCTCCCGCATTCCATACACTCATTCCAGGTACATTCAGTATTCAAACAGCTCGCGAGCCACGTATTGCAATTTTTTTATACAAATTTCATAATGCCAGAGATCATCAATATATATAGAAACCATCGCTGGCAGACACACATCAAATCCCCAAAGTTTCATCGCAATCGGATGAACGTTTAGCAACGCATAGCATACATACATACATACATACATAGCAAGAAGCAAACATATTTTCATTTTTATTTACGTATATAGAAGATTATGTTTTAACTCGATTCCCTTACCTGAATTTTGGCTACAGACTACACAAGCACAAAGTGGTATTATGTACACTGTTGATATCCCAAAATAGAATAAATAAATAACATAACAAGTATACAGATAAAATTATTGATATTGTGTAAAATATTTGAATAAAAGTGACACAAATTTAACACTTATAAAACCAATTACATATTTTTAGCACAAAAAGTGTAAGGAACGTCAAAAACATGAAATTGAAATAAAAAAAATTAATTATGGGTCCATTTGCAAAATTATTTTCTAGAAGCGCTTAGTTAATGAAGACATTCCTACAAACAAGTAACATCTTAGAAAAGTATGAACGTAGAAAAGAATGCACAAGCCCATTGTGAGACATGGTTGGTTATTTTAATATTTAGCCTCGTGGAAATGCAAATAAGTCGTGCGGAAAACATAAAATAGACGGAGGGGATGAGAATTATCATATTGCTGACACTTCATGCACTTAGCTGATTGGAAGAGTAAGAGTTCCTCGGTCTGGAGCTAGTGTTCTAGTATTCTATGTAGGATCTGGGGTTAGTAAGACCGTAAAACTGAGAATTAAACATATTTGGTGAATTGAAATATCTCACATAAAATAGGACGCTTGACGTATATGCTAAATATTGTACATAAATATTTGTAAATTAGTTATTGTCGACTAGTGGTTCCACTTCCCGGCTTTGCACGAGCTTCAACATTTTTTTTGACGATTTAGAAAACAATTGAAAAACAGGGTGACCTAAAAGCGGTAACTAACCAATCTAAGCATATTCCAACTGTTAATTAAGGTTACTAACAAATAATGTCCATATTTATTCAATACTAGCTGACCCGGCCACGCGTTGCCGTGGCTAACGAAACAAAACGCCATCTGTTAATTTGCATGCCAATCAAATCCATACCGCCCGCTTGCCAACCCGCTCACAGACATCCTTATGTATTTCAACCGATTTACACAAAACTTGACAAATTATATACCCAAACCTTCCTCACGAATCACTCTATCTATTGGTGAAAGCCGCATAAAAATCCGTTCAATAGTTTTGAGTTTATCGCGAACAGACAGACAGATAGACGCGCCGGACGACTTTAATTTATGATATGTAGAGATAGCTACCCGGCTTCGTACCAGCTTTGTATTGAAAAGTATAAAAAAATTAGAGATGTTCCATTATTTTTTCAATAATTAAATATATATTTTAAAATATTCACAGCTTATGATGGAAAAAGACGTAACTAGAGTTAAACGTAGAAAAAATAAAGCTGTGGAACGATTTGCCGGCATTCTCCTTCTTTTCAAGACCCATGTTCACTCCTTCCTATCGTCAACATACCTTCCACACAGCATTTCCAAAGATGACGTAGGCCCCGAGGGAAATTATGTTCTTCATGGCCTCCTCTGTGGAGTTTTTTTTTTACATGAGCTCCACACAGGAGGCCCTTTGCCGTCATCTTTGGGTATGCTGTGTGGAGGTTTTTTTTAAAGGAAATGGAGGAGATGAGAGTTCTGGGAAGGAAAAGGGTTTAGGGGGTGGGTAGGAATCTGGGGTTCAGTATGTCCTGGTTATCCGCCTCCAAGACCTAGACAAACCTTACCCCATGAACCCGGGCACCTCTGCTAAATCACCAAACGTAGCCAGCCACTTGGGGTGTCCTGTGGCAGAGATGTTGGTTATCCAATAAAGGTTCCCGGGGCGGCGGTACCCATTCCCGCCTCCCAAATTGAGTAAATACAAATTAGAAAAAAGTTGAAAGAAAGAGCTGAAAAGATTAAATAAAGTTAAAAATAGTAGGTCGAAACTCCATACAGTTAAAACTGTGGTAATTATTCCATGACGCCAGAGCTTACGGTCAAATTTTGTTTCTTTATACCATTAGATGTGCGATTTGTTAATCTGTTAAAATCAGAGAAGCATCACAACCACGCAAAGGTTTGTTACGTTTGTAAAGCCCAGCAATATGAACACAAAGTTTAAAATTATAAATTTCCAAAATTACCTTTTTGTGTTTTAATTTTCCCTCAGAATCGGCTAACGTCATGGCGAGGAAATTAATTTTACTAACCTCAAAAATACTACATCTTCCATGTGGCCATACTCTAATTACCACTGTATCGTTAAAGACATGATGTATGCGATACCTTATTTTAATTCCATTCATAAAGTACCGGATGAATAAGGTTCAACCTATATTTAATAACATTCAATTAATTATTCCGTCCACTCCGGGTTTTGAAATATAATTATTCGGGTAATTCGACTAAATTCGGAGGCCGGTTAAATCTTTCCCGGGGGAAACCGTAAACTTTTTGTATCGTTGGGAAAGACATAAATTTTAAAAAGGACCAAGAGATAACGGACTTTTACTGAAATCTGGCGGATAACGCAGTAAAACAGAACGGCTAAGCCGATATTATATTTTAAACTGTGACTTGAGATAATGGCGTAGTGGAATATTCAATTTTGTACTAATTCTTTTTGACGTAATGCGTAAGAATACGCATTTTGCGGTGAATAAAGAATAGTTTTTTTATGTTTGCAATTTGAAGAGAGGGCTTTCGGAACATTACTGTTAAAACTTCTATGAATCAGACAATGAGTGACATCTATTGTCTGATTATCATATACTCAATCTTTAATTATCTATCAGAGATCTAAGTTTCTGACTCTGCCGTCAGAGGCCTCCGGCAGCAATATTTTCTGTTAAATCCACAGTGTTGTTATTGGGAAGTTTATTATAGACGTTTTCTGCTATGAAAATGCCGTCTTTGTTACAATCTATAATATAATAGGAACACAGAAAACGCAATTGCCACCGTAACCGAGTTTATTACACATAACCTAGATGCTAAAAAAAAGTAATATCAATTTATTTAGACTTATGTAAAGCATTTGACACAATTTCTCACGAAAAACTTTTCAAAAAACTAAAGAACGTCGGTGCTAGTGGCATAGAACTAGACTTACTGAAAAGCTTCATGTCGGGTAGAATGCAACAAGTTAAAATTAACAACATGTCAAGCGAGCCACTTCTATCTAGATATGGAGTACCACAGGGAAGCGTTCTGGGTCCCTTAATGTTCCTTATTTACATTAACGACCTATGTGACATTGATATCGATGGTCAAATCGTAACATTTGCTGACGATACAGTACTTCTCTGCCAGGCAGAAACATGGAATGAGGTATATACAAAGGCCGAAAATAATTTATCGGTGGTCAAAAATTGGCTAAACAACAACATTCTTACCCTTAACACAACAAAAACCAATTATATTACACACAGCATCACACAAAGAGGCCAACCTCCACCGCACACAGACCTTATCTTACATAACTGTGGTCAAACTTCTCGTACATGTCAATGCGAGCGAATTGAAAGGGTTAATCAGACTAAATACCTTGGAGTTATAATAGATGCCAACTTACGCTGGACTGACCACATATTTTACATCACAAACAAACTGAAACGAGTCATGCATCTCATAAAGTCAATTAAAAACATATTTCCAAGAACAATCCTCAGAACCATATTCTTTTCACTTTGTCAATCCATTATCTCTTATGGCATACTGGCTTGGGGAAGTGCAACGAATACAACAATTGACCCAATAGAAAAAATTCAAAAGGCAACAATCAAACTTATCCTCCAAGTTCCTCGCTACACAAGCTCAAATGTAATTTACGAAACACTAGATGTCTTGACAATAAGACAACTCTATGCCAAATCTGTTCTACTTTACTTCTTCCAACATAAACTCCACGTTCCAATGCAAACCCAATTATCAATTAAAACCAGGGCCTCTACAAATAAAACACTAAATATACCGATAACTCATACCTCACACGGGCAAAGAAACTTTAAATACTACGCAACCAAACTATATAACTGCATGCCCACCACACTGAAGCAACTACTAACTACAAATTCATCTACCATAGTTCTCAAAAAACACATAAAAGACTGGATCAAACAACAGGGTATTCAATTTACTCAAAAAATTATAACACCTAACCAAACATAACCCATCCCAAATATAAAAAATATAATTAAATAAACTTTGTTTCGAGACAGAAAATATTACCACAATATCCGTGATTATACCATTGGCGCGTGGTCCATAGAAAAATATATCTACCGTTTATCAAGACAATTATTTTTCTTACTCATAATCTAGATTCTAAGAACAACTGTATATATAGATCCCCCACCGAAACTAATCTTTTAGTTTATGTGTAGGATACTGCCGCCATGGGTCGACCCACAGTGCCCTTCTTGACAATATCAAGGAGGATACAGTGTTTCTACTTAAGTCGACAGAATAGCACTTAATCCCAAACATGGGAACACCTCAGCACAGGTTCGCCTAGTGAGGTGTTCACAAAACACTACGACTAACCTATTTACATACAGTTACGGATCTTTAACATGTTTTTTTCTTATTACTAATCTATTATCTATGTAAACTATGTAATTATTTGTAAAGTGTATGTACAAGAATAGAAATAAATAAATAAATAAATAAATCTTTCTTCTTTCTACTGTAAAATATCTTGATAAAAGCACCTAGAGTTTCCTAGTAAAATCAGGGGTGGGGGGGGGGAGGGGGCTGTAACGTAACTTAATTTAAAAATTAAACCACACAACTATACGAATAATGCGCCTTCTGGTTTCAACATAATCATTCATACCTTTGTCAGTCCAGGAAGTCTAGCACGGACGATCGATTAAACCGTTATCATTATGATATTATACGTATCTCTAGTTAGAAGTCTAATCGAATACAATTCAGTAGTTTGGTCCCCATCTTACAAAATTCACATTAATAACATTGAGCGAATACAAAAAAAGATTCAGCGTTTATCAATTTTAAATTAAATATCCCTGTAGAAGACTTAAAATACGATTTCTTATTAATTACTCTAAAAATACGTACGTTAGAAGATAGACATAAAATAAACGACTTAACATTTTTATTATAAATATTTAACTCTAAATTCAACTGTTGTGAACTGACTAAATTTGACTGTGTGCAACTCATTAACTTACGAACACCCACAGTAACAACACGACAAAATACATTCTACAGCAGCACTCATAAGCGTAACTACATTGCCCACTCTCCGATACAACGACTGGGAAATAAGTACTTGGGGGACTTATTCAATATCAGCTTGGCGAGTTTTGTGGATCATCTAAAACATTTATTTCAACACTATTACTAAACTCATCTTGTAAACCTATAAAATAGGTGTATTTTTCGGTTTTTGTATCTGTGTTTGTAGGACTTTTATCTAATTTTATTTTATTTTTATTATTTCCTAAGTTTCAAAGTATCTGTCAATTTAAAATTACACTACAAATCATGTAAAAGCCATCTGCAGAATTTATGAGTTTGGCGATTACCAGACAAAGTGTTTTTCCCTCCGCTGTAGTGTGCTAATAAAAGTTCCTATACTTAGTGCTGAATTCGATATGTTTGCGTGAAGGTAGTTTTTAACAAAAGTATCGTGATGGAACACATGCAGGATTTTTCATCATGTTTATTTATTGATGAATAGATTTATCCCATGGCAAAATTCGAGGGATGAGAACTTTTTTGGCTAGCTCTGCTTTCCCTTTTCATTTTCACAAAACAATGATTTACGAGCGTAGACTTTTATTTCAAACAATATCGAATGAATTTATTACCCACTGTCTGAAGTAGAAACGCGAAACATATCGAGGAGGCAGCAGAACGTAGTGGATTGTATGGAATAAGGATGATATATTACCAGGCAGGCACATAAACACATAGACAGTCTAGAATCAGACTTCGTCCGTCAAAATATACGTGATTCGCGCTTTTTGACGGACGAGACAAAAAGGGATTTTCAGCTGACAAAAGGTTCTCTCAATCACGGCAAATATTGATGGAGTAGGAGCGAGGGTGAGGGGCGGAATAGATGAGGTGCAGGAGGTGGGGTGTAGGGAGCGACGCCGGCATCCGTCCGTAAGCGACGCCCTTTCAATAAAGCGGAAGTAGCGGGGCGCTCTCGAAGGGAAGTCGAAATTCGACCATTGGAAAAATTATTTTAATTGGACCCTAAAAGAAAGCTTATTTTCTGATTATTTTTATAAATTATTATCATTAATTCTACTTTCAGAAACTGTGGAGTTAGTGAGACCAGAATAATATTATCTGAGTTCTTAATAGACTTTTAAAATAAGTACGTGGGTGTGAACATTTTACGGACTGCAATCAGTCCTTAAATTTTGTTTATGTCCAATAGGAGTAAAGTATTGAACAATGGGTTGAAGATTGGCTAAGGCATTTTACTTTATATCGGAATTTTGGGGATTCGATTCCCATCCGCTTGTTTCGGAACGCAATATCATTTTCATCATAAATTATCCGATTAGAACCAAAATGACGTATTGTTACGAGTAGATATATATTTTTAACCGATTGTAGTAAAGTTTTGACTCGATCGTTTTGCACTCCGTTAATTCGTACATTTAGTTTCCGTTTCAAGATTGTTGCCGATTTAATGATTCAGTAAGGTGAGATCACCGTGTTTATTTGCATTTTTTTCACTCGCCCAAAGGAATATTGAAAAAAAGAATTGTCATTGAGATCCTAACGTTTCTATGGAAAAATTTTGCTATTCCTTGTTTAAAAAAAAATTCATAAAATATTTGTTTCTTTAAGTACCTACTTAGAAATATTATGATTTCAGAGAAAATTTTGGTTTTGATCTACTAAAAGAGAGAAAATTAGAAACAAGCTATTTGGGCGCGAGGTCTACCCTCTCTTGACAAAACTATTTATTTATTGTTTGAAACATTTACAGAGTGTTAACAATTATAACAATAATAGAATTGCCGTTGGTATATTAAATCACTTTCTGAGTGATTCCCAGATCAGTAAATTTGGAATCCCGCAGGGAACGGTACTGGGTCCAATACTTTTTATCATTTATGTGAATGACATTTTTAAACTCACCATAAAGTCCAAACTAATATCATATGCTGATGACACAGCAATTTTAACTGAGGGATTAACCTGGACTGAAACTCAAAAAACGGCGGAATTAGATATAAATAAAATAAAAAAATGGTTTGATCAAAATTTACTATCCCTAAATACTGATAAAACCTTTGTTATACCATTCACTTTGAATAAAAATGCTATCCCTGAGAATGTAAACATATGTATCCACTCATATGATTGTAATTCAAATTCATATCCATGTAAACCTGATTGTTCTACACTTACTGTTAAAACCAACGTTAAATACCTGGGTGTAATTATAGATAGCAACATAAAGTGGAAAATACAAATCAGTTCAACAGTTGAGAGAATAAGAAAATTAATGTACATTTTCATTAAAATTCGAAACATTTTAAATATTACGATGTTAAGAACCATTTATTTTTCCTTAATTCAATCAGTGCTACAATATGGAATTGTTGGTTGGGGTGGTGCCTTCAAAACTTCTCTTTTACCTTTGGAAATCATTCAAAAAACAATAATAAAAATAATTTTAAAAAAGTCATATGATTACCCCACCATTAAACTATTTCAAGATTTTAAAGTACCTTCACTTCACATTATTATAAAAAAATTACAGTTTTACAAATACACAAAGATTGCTTCAATAATGAGAACCTTACTCATTTTTCAAACAGCATTAGAACAAATATACTTGGCTCTGTGACTGTCCCGCGTTGTAACACTACCACAGCCCAACAATTCTATAAATATAATGGAGTGAAATGGTTTAACCAGTTACCAGTTAATCTAAGATTGGAAACTAATTATAAAAAATTCAAAAAATTCAAAAAATCAATAAAAACACATTATTATGACTACATCTTATAATACTATACTTCTCATCAAATTGTAGTAATGGATATCCTTTTTCTCTTTTTATTTTTCTCCTTTCTTTTGTTTTACACAAAAAAAAAAAATACAATTTTTTTTCTTTGTTAAATTGTACTTTACTTTCGTTTTCTCCGCCTTTTTCACACGAGCTCTGCTCTAAAAAAAGGTGTAATACTTATTAATTAATGTATTTTTAAAAGAAAAACTTTATTTAATTTATAAAAAACCATGTAACTCTGCACCATTATATTCCATAATAAAAAAAAAAAAAAAAAATAGATATTAAAACTCCAATTAGAAATGTTCACAGCATGAGTAATCAATGGTTGTTACTAGACGGAAATGCTTGTGGTGATAACAGAAATAATGATAATCAAAATGAAATATAAAACATAGTAGTGTCAAATATAATACCCTGCAGAGAAAGAGAAAAAAGAAAGAAAGGGTGTGACAATAAAGCAGCTACATAACTGTTCTCCACGAAGTGTCATGGTAGGAGTTTGAAATACGTGAGATTGTTTGTGTAGATATCTATATGGTCACATTCAACGGTTTTATATAGACGACACATTCGGGACAGAGGATTGAAATATGCAATATTATTATTAAATAATTCTAGATGGAATATTTTATGACTCCTTAAATTACGTCTACTAGGAACTTTAATATGATATTGTTAAGACAATGAGTGGTTTGAAGCTTATCGTGAATAATTTTGTATAAACATGTTAATTCAGCAAATTGTCTTAAGTACTTGTTTAATTATTGTGTAGTAAGAAAAACTAGCTGTGAGACTTTGGCAACACTTAACAATCATTAAAAATTCATAATGTAAAAAAGAAATTTAAATGCATGGAATATAATAAAATTAATATTGTATTGGTTTCACGTATGAAATCTTCCTCCATCGATTGCACCATTGAAAATAGACTAGTCGGAGGTTTGCATTCAGTAGAGACGGTCTTCTTACGAGTATTTCTTTTCAATAAAGAAACAAAGGGACTTATCCTTATTGCAGTTCTTTCAAAGAAACTGTCAAAGATGTTGCAATATGTTCCCGTTTATTTATCTCCGCGTTCACCTGTCATTTCCTTAACGCGACGGGCAAAAAGACAGGCCGACATTGTGCTCGTACTCCAACCAGCCGATCTTCAAGATTTGTAGTTGGAGTAATCTCTCTGAAAGCTTTTTGAAAATAATCCACTGTCGAGACAAAATCACTCGAGTAAATATTATGAACACATGAACGTTTTACAGCACTTCGGCAAGGCAGGAAAATGAAATAAATAAAGTACTTAATGCGAACAGAAAAAGTATGGGAAATGCGAATTTTCGTTTGTCGATCTTTTAACGCTTATTCTATACAGCTTTCAAATGATTTCAGATTGATACATAGATTGATTTCAGTTGTTTTTGCAAATTTAGTGAAAATTGAACCCACGAGAGATCCAACACAGTCTCAGCAACTTTCGTGTAACGACTAGTACTTAGTTGAGCAATAGACCTCGCATCCAATTAAGTACGTTTTTAATTTTCTCTTTTTGCGCCGTAAAAATTTTGGCTTTTTTTATGCGATTTTAACCCTCATGTTTAAGTAAACTGTATGAAGAACAAGGTTAGAATCGCTTGCGCCAATACCATTTTTGACGTAGCCAATGGCTTCATTCATATAAAAACACTAGAATACTTTAAATGGATTATCTATGACTTAGCAGCTCGACTTTTACAACTGTCAAAAGCGAAAAAATCGATGTTTTATATTTTGAAATGCTTATAAAATGTTTATTTATTAGAAAACACCTAAGAATTGTGTTTTTTCATGTTGGGTATGTAGATTAGATAGATAGATTCAGATAGTGTAGAAATAATAAAATCAGTTTATATTTGTGTGTTTATATATTTTTGTCATATATATCACCAAAGTGGGAGATTTTTAAATCTTTTTTTTGATGGTTAGCTATTCTGGAAAAATCTCTTACAATATTATTACGCAATAAACACGAATAATGAACATTCTCTGTTAAACAGAAAACAATCGCAAAAAAATTTCCTTTTTTTTGTATGGATTTTTGACCAAAAATCAGAAAGGTAATTTCAGCGCGGTTTTTTCGAAATACGGCTGGTTTGTGCGAGAGGTTAATAAATAAAACCCATTTTTTTTTAAATAAGGGATTATATAATTTATCCACAGAAAAGTCACCATTGTATTTCAATTACAATAATTCTTTTTCAAACTTTCTTCAGGTAGATAGATACATATTGACGAAACATCAGAGTGTGCAAATCACACGCAGAAAACTGTAGTAAACAAGAGTGGAGAGGTTACGAAGCTCCACACAAAGTGGAGACCGATTATATATTCTCATTCTCTCGCAGGCTGAAATCTATATATGTATGTGTTTGTCTCCTTTTAGTGTCGCTATTTTTTGTTTCATAGAGTTTCAAATCACAACGGTGCTAAGGAAGTTTTTTCTTCGAAAATGCAAAAACGAAGATTCCACATTTGAAAAAATAATCTTTACTGAACCATTAAAACGGCTACCACTTTGAAACGGAAACGGAGCGTACAAACAAATTTATAGGAAGACGAGTATCAAAACGTTCGAGTTAAAACAGGACTTCGCTACACTTTCAGATATCGGACTCTTGCATTGAACATAAGCATGATTCAGAAATAACGTACAAATATCGTAATATCGAAATTCTGGAGATTTATTTTTATACATTTTTTTTTATTTTCATGCAAAATGTTTTGTTTATAAAAGAAGCATCTGTGTGCACACCGCACAAGAGTCCCAAATGCTTCCAACCGTCTGCAACCTGCGGCATCCCCAATTGGGGTGCGTTGTAGGCAGAAGATAGTGAGGAGAGAAGGGGATGGAGCAGGGAAAGATTAGCAAATACTGGGCTATTTTAAATCTGGTCATCAAACACGGCTAAAGTCATTTCAAGATCGAGTCTATAGTTGTCTTTCACCAAGGTACTTTTACCATGGGTATTGAAGAGTCTACAACGATAATATAGAATTGCATACATAACGTGTTGAATTATACATAAATAGTACCAAATGATTTGTTTGCTATAATTTTGATCAAAGTTTAAGGAAATTGCTTTATAAATACAAAGTTTGCACATTATAAATACGTATTTTAACTAGTTTAGTTTTCCTGAAGACCCCCTCAAAGAAAACGACATTGAAAGAAAAACAAATAAACTTGATTTTTCCCTTAGAACGGCGCAGGTTGCACGTCGTTATGGCGATTTTGCAGGGAAAACATTACGACATATGCACGCGGTGCCTGATACGTACAGATTATTAAAATATGAACGTTGAGTTAAAACGTAAAAAGTAAAGTTAAAACAGACGTGCTAAGTTGAACAAGTAATGTTGTACTTAAATTTTATTTTTATTTTAACGTTATGAACACATAAAAATTGCATTATTTAGTGCTATTGGAAATATGCTAACATCAATATTGGGTGGTATGAAACGGTAAATGTGAAGGAGAATGGAGAGGAAAATGATCGAATTGCAACCTGAAAATTTTGAAAAATTCAGATTCAAAAAGCTGTGTAAATTTCAATACTCCAGAGCAGACTGACGATAGATTTAAAAAATCTGTTTCATAATAGAGTATATAAGATTTATACTAAAAATGTGATAAAAAATGTTTTTTTTTTACATGAGCTCCACGCAGGAGGCCCTGAGGAAAATAATTTCCCACAGGGCCTATGGCATCTGAAAAGCTGTGTTGAGGGTCTTTTTGAGGAGAGGAAGGAGTGAACATTGATCTTGAAGAGACCCGTGTTGTAGGAAGGAATAAACACAGAGGCCGGCAAATCGTTCCATAGCCGAGCAGTTGAACACAAGAACGAGTCGAAGAAACTACTCGTTCTCATGTGATAGATATCAACCGTATATTGGGCACGCGTTTGGCGTGTTTCCATACTATGCACCGGTGCTAAAGGGATCAATGACGCTAGTTCCTCGGAACATCTTCCATTGAAATACCGGTAGAACAATCATTCCACCCGACGCCCGTGCTCTAAAGATTGCAATCCGTTCGTTAAGGTGGGAGAATCTATCAAACGGACCGCCCGTTTCTGCACAAGAGTCGAAAGTATTTTTCAGGTATTTTGGAGCTCTAGACCAGAGGTGGCTGCCAAATTCAACCGTGGGGCGCACTTATGATTTGTAAAGGGTTAGCAGTTGTGTACTGTTAAAGTATCTGCGGGCCCTGTATTTGAGAGGCTAACTTTACTCTGGCTTCGAAGTAAAGTTAGTTCTTAATTCATTGTTAAATTAAAATATATTTCCCGTCTCATTAATTTTAATCGGGATCTTGTTGTAAAATTGGACGGCCTGGTACTAAGTGATTTTTGAGAGCTGGCGTTTTTCCTTGTAAGCAATCTAATTTGCTTTGCATTTCTCGTCGCATGTTCGTGCGTCTCGTGAGTGTAATTTATTTTGATTTTCAATTCCTTAGACACCATCTGTATGTCAACTATATGTATTTAAAATAAGGACATTCGAACACATGGTTTGCTTCACCGTTTTACAATTTAGCTCCTTTAACAAGTCTCTTTTCTTATTTGTTGTTTCTGTTCCCTATATATGCTGTTGATGGTCACTGTGACGTTATCCAAATGCTTATTTATTTGTAAACTCTTTTGGCTAAAAAAGGAAGGAACGTAACACGGCATAAAACCCATGAATATGGCCGTAAATCTGAAATCATACATAAAACTAAAAGCCGTTATACTATTATACAGATAAAAATGATAAGCTCTGCTTTGAGCACCATACTTCGGTTAAAAGCCTAAGCTCTGGATAACAGCGCCTAAATTAAGCGAATATTTTAAAAGTCCTGCAGAATTACCAGCGAAATCGATAAAATCTCAATGCTGGCCCAGCCAAGTTGGTCGATTTATTAACTACGCGTGAACAACCGTTCGCAAATATTTAAAAAGCATGTCAAAGTATTTGAAAGGAGAGAAAGTTCTCCCGCAGAGAATTACCCCCGACCCGGAAGTACCCGGAACCGAAAAAAAACTTTTAAGTAGCCCGACGTTTTCACTATGCGGCGGGGATGTTTTATGGGCAAAGTTCCGAGCACGAAACACGGGGAAAATGCAATATCTTGCCCGGAAAAGTCGCCATAGTCATGGTGCAGTTGAGTAATTATTTATGGGAATTGTTTCAGCCCTGCTAGAACGCTTATTAACCAAAAATACTGACTGCATATTATTGCATACTTGCACTAACTAACCGACCAACAGCCCATTTCTCTGCAGATAGTTGTTGAACACAACACAACTGTTTAATTCATTGTCTTTTACGACCTAAAGAAATAAATTCCAGTTTTAGAAGTAAACTAGTGGCAGAGAATATGTAATTTCGTCATGTTAAAATGATACATAAAAGTATTTGTAAGAAGATGTGGGCACCCTTTTATACACACTTTATTTATGATCTTGGTGTGTGGCACCTCTAGTGCTTGCCCATTGACATTTGGGCATTGGTTATATTGCGAGCCCTGCAATATTTTGGAATGCAACAGTTGTTAATCCTGCAGATTCAAATCAAGAGATTTGAAAAGAAAGCCAGTCATTCTTGGTGTTACAGCCGTAACACCAAGAACGACTGGCTACACGAAGGATCATATTTTTTGAAGAGTCTCGGGAGCTGACTGGTAATCATCCTGGAGGGATGATTGGCATCGAGAATCATCCGCCCCTATTGCTTCCGGATGGACCTTTTGGCTGGGAGCCAATTCTCTGGAGTCCTGCCCTTCTCTCGATGTGAGATTCGTTTCACAAGATTTCATCATGCGTCCTTTCAACTTACCACGGTATCAATATAAACTATTTAAACCTAAGCAAGCCCTTTGCCAGACAGCCTTAGTTTTTGTTAGGATGTCATTTTTGTTTTAATATATTTTTTGTATTTAAAATACCTTCTTTTCTTGAAAATCATTAACCTAGTCCTCACATCTGCCAAGCGAGTCATTTTTGCTCATAATAATCTACCTTGTACATTGTTGCCACCTCATCCCAATGAATCAAACGAATCTCTACTACAAACTTTAAAGCACCAAAAACATTCAAATGAACTTGCAAATTTGATAAAGTGTGAGCAATTAGAGCTATTAACACCATCAAAATTAGAACCGTCGCAGTTAAATTGGATTATTTTAAATGTGAATACCAATTCAAAGAGTCCCAACAGCTCCCATCCGCCAGGAGTCAGTGAGACCATAGCATTCTTGATTGGAGTATGTTGTGTGGGAATATGAAATGGGGAGGGGAAGGAGAAGATGAGGAAGTACCTGGATATTCAGATCTAGTCGCAAAACAGGGCTTAAGCCATTTCAGGCTACGCTTCAATTCTGAATAGTGGTCTTACACCAGGGCCATACTGAGATTATCATCCACTCTGGAACGTGCCGCAAAAGAACCTAATATTATTTTAAAATTATTTGTGAATTGTGAAATAACACAAATCAATCATGTGGAATTTACTAGAGTAAGCCGGGATTTAAACCCACGACCACCAGATCTCTATTCGTTACAGAAAATCAAGTTTTTAGAAAGTAAACACTTATCTTTATTGTGGCAAAATCTAAAATGACCTATTAAATTAATATTGGTTCATCTTTTGAAATCATAGCACATCAACACAACTGGAAGCCATCCCAGTTACGACAAAGTAACTCCTGGTCGACAAAAGTCACCACAGTTTAAAACTTCCGCCTTTACGACTTCCACTCCAGCTGGCAATTAAAAATTGACAATGTTTCAGAAGTTCTCCGCATCACAAACTATTCATTCCCAACAGCTGGGACCATCTTCCTTTGCGACTAAGATAGTCGTAAATTAAACTAAACAAGACTCAATATTTATGCCAACGATCGTAAAGATATAATATATTTTATGAAGTTTATTTGGAAAAGCTGCTTTGATTAGTGTTAAAAAAATAAAAGTTTTTCTTTGTCATAACAGAACGGATAAAAAAATATTGTTTTCCATCATTAAAATGCTGATTTTTTAAACTATGTTACAACCTCTAGCAAACTATGTTAGCCTCTCAGAAACTGAGCATACTGTACAGGGCACGCAGATACTTTAATAGTACACAACTGCTAGCCCTGTACAAATCGCAAGTGCGCCCCACGGTTGAATTTGGCAGCCACCTCTGGTCTGGAGCCCCAAAATACCTGAAAAAAACCCTTGACTCTGTGCAGAAACGGGCGGTCCGTTTGATAGATTCTCCTAATTTAACTAACGGATTGCAATCTTTAGAGCACAGGCGCCAGGTGGGAATGCTGTCCTTGTTCTACCGGTATTACAATGGAAGATGCTCCGAGGAACTAGCGTCATTGATCCCCTCGGCACCGGTGCATAGTCGGGAAACACGCCAAACGCGCGCTCAACATTTGTACACGGTTGACATTAGTCACATGAGAACGGGTCGTTTCTACGACTCGTTCTTGAGTTCAACAGCTCGGCTGTGGAACGATTTGCCGGCCTCTGTGTTTCCTCCCTCCTACAATATGGGTCTCTTCAAGACCCATGTTCACTCCTTCCTCTCCTCAAAAACACCCTCCACACAGCATCCTCAAAGATGACATAGGCCCTGAGGGAAATTATTTTTTCCTCAGGGCCTCCTGTGTGGAGTTAATGTAAAAAAAAAAAAACCTAGTATTGCTCGTATACTCGCTTCATTTACGTTCATACATCGATCGTCTCATACATACTACCTACTCTTCTGTTAATCTGGCTCCAGTGTGCAAATCACTTTTTTGGGTTTCTTCCATTTTTACCCGTTGTATATTCTCCTTTAATTTAATTTTCACCAACTCATTCACATGCTTCATAAATTCACCGTTGACAAATGGATGTTTTAAAGAATGTTTTATGATTTCTCTTTCATATACAGTTATTTTGATAGTACGGACATACATCCTTACAAAACAATTTTTGAGGTGGAACGATCATGTCAAAATGTTAGTATTTAATGCTAGGAGGCTTACCTACATCTTTAAAGAACTCTGACACACCCTAGAAAAATTAAAATTAATAACTGTATATTTTGCAAAAATCCAGTCAAAACTTTCACATAATGTAGTGTGCTGCTTTGCAGATTTTTTTCATAATATTAATATCGCAGAAAGAAAACAGCAAAACATACTGCTGAAATTGGCTATGGTCTGAATTTTGTGGCTATTCAAACAAATCTCCTTTTGGTCAAAGAAATTATTTGTATCGGGTTTCATTTCCTTCCAGAACATATTCTAATTCTTTGTGCACTTTTAATTGTATTCTATTATATGAAAAAATAAAATCTTTATTTAAAAAATTTTACAATAGTAGTTCAAAAACGATAGTGCAAAAACCGAAAACACGACCTTATGCAATAAATGAATGGGTAAGCAGTGAATTATTATGTAATATAAATAAAAGGGATAAACTATATAAAAAATGGAAAAGTACACCAACAAACAAAACATATGAAACAGAATACAAAAAAACACGAAACCTTGTCAATAAACTTATAAATAAAGATAAAACTAAATACTATAATAATAAATTTAAAACCTGTTTTAATGATACAAAAAAAAACTGGGATGAGATAAATAATATTTTAGGACGTAAACCCAAAAACGATTGTGATGAAACTATAATACGATACATGTTAAAAGATAGAACTGAGGATTCTGTGTCAAATGATTTTGTGAATTACTTCTCGGATAGCATCAGCAACATGTTACATAAATGCAATCACAAAGCTTCTAATATAGTACTGGAAGAACTACCTCATAGTTTATATATACCAAGAGCAACTATAACTGATATTGAAAATATCGTTAAAAAAATGAAAAACTCTAAAAGCACAGGTATTGACAATATAAGAATGTTTGATTTAAAAAGAAATATAAAAACTCTTGGGCCAATAATAACTCATTTAATCAATATGATAATAAAGCAAGCAAAAATTCCACAAGAATTTAAATGTAGTATCACTAGACCAATATTTAAAGGTGGAAAACACATTGAACTGGGAAATTATAGGCCAATTAGTATTCTACCAGCATTAGAAAAAATTCTTGAAAAATTTTTATCAAATAAATTAAATAATTACATTGAAAAATTCGCTATCATAGATCCAAATCAATATGGCTTCCAAAGAAAAAAAAACACTGAAAAACTACTGCAAGATTTTTCCAATTATATAAATAATCAGTTAAATAATAAATTACATGTTATTGTTTTATTTATCGACAACTCTAAAGCTTTTGACACAATAAACTCTTTAAAAATGCTAAAAACTCTAGAAAAAATTGGAATAAGAGGAAATTTGTTAAATTTATTTAAAGATTATCTTACAAATAGAAAAATATGTACCAAAATAAATAATACATTTAGTAAAACAAAAAATATATCTGCAGGAGTTCCACAAGGTTCCATATTGGGACCTACACTATATATAATCTATGTAACTATAATGAAAAAACTTTTCTCTTTTGTAAAACATTTTGTATTCGCAGATGATACGGCATTGGTCATATCACACAAAGATCTAAAAATTGCAATTGAACTCTTACAAATTGACTTTAATCAACTCTGTAAATGGTCACATGATGCAGGGCTATTAATAAATGCTAAAAAAACTAAAGTAATGCATATAAGATCACCAAATGCCAAATTTCAATTTAATCCTAATATTATTTCTCATAACTTTAATTGCATCCACAAAAATATTCAAATTAACTGTAATTGTGAAAGCTTAGAATTAGTTACTGAATATGTGTATCTTGGTGTTACAGTAGATTGTTTTTTTAAATGGGACAAACATATTAAAAAAACCTGTAAAAGACTCAGATCAATTGCTAGCAGAATGTACACATTAAATTTTTTCCTATCAATTGATACACTTAAAATAATTTATATGTCACTAGCAGAATCAATAATAAGATATGGGTTAACAATATGGGGAAATACTACTGTAACCAACCTGAAACAGGTACAAGTTGCACAAAACGCAATTGTAAAATTATTAGTTGTCCCTAACATTTTCAAACAAAGACACAATACTCCGTTGCTGTTTCAGAGTGCAAAAATTTTACCTGTGAAGGCAATACTATGGTATAAAATTATAATTCAGCATATATTTACCCCGCAGCATAAAGAGAAACTAGATCATAAATATAGCACTAGATTCACGCGTAACGACGGGTTAATAGTTCCGAAATTCAATAATAAGTACGGACAGAGAACGTTTGAATCCAACATACCGAAGATATTTAATTTATTACCTGACAATATAAAGCAACATAATTCTATGAATAAGGTTAAATATATGGTGAAAAATTGGTTATTGGAAAAAGAATATTTATTTTGATACTTGATACTTGATAAAATTTATGAAAAAATGTTTAACTGTAGATAAAAGATGTAAATTATAACTTTAAATATATTTGTAAGGAATTATAAGCACCTGCTGTCAAGCCAATTGCAATTGGCTTAGCGGGACTGGATTGTTGATTTATAAAATAAATAAATAAATTTAAAAAAAAAAAAAAAAAAAAAAAAAAAAAAAAAAAAAAAAAAAAAAAAAAAAGATTGTTAAATTAATTGTGTTAGCCGAGGATTGACAACGTTTTTTTTCTTCATCCTTATCCTCACTAAATTAATAGCATTTTATATTGATTACTTTTTCATATTAATCGTTTTTAATTAACAGCATAAAAATATTATTTCAAATCAAAATTCCCAAATTCCCAACGGCCACCCAATTTTTTTACATTATAAGATATTTAGCTTACATCGGCTTGGTAGGCACCCATTATCTATAAGAAATAATAGCTACCATGTAAAGAAACAATAAATAAATATGCGTACTTGATCATCCTAGGAATGAGATAATGTACGTCTTCCAAGATTTAAAAATAAGTACAGCACGATCAGCACCATACAACTATCAATATTCTTTCCGAATATCAATTTGGGAGGCGGGTATGGGTGCTGTCGCCTCGGGAGCAATTTATTGGATAACCAAAACCTCTGCCATAGTGATCACCCCAAGTGATTCGCTACGTTTGGTGACTTAGCAGGGGTGCCCAGGTTCATGGGTTGAGATTTGTCCGAGTCTTGGCGGCGGGTGCATCTGCCCACCAGCTGCACGGCATCGAATCGGGAGCGGATGGTTGAGGGAGTCCCATTGACTTCTCCAGCTGTAGCCTCTCGGAACATCGCGTTTTAGATAACCCTTACGAGATTTTTTCTCTATTTTAAACGAGTCATGTTTTATAAAAGCATTTTCATCATTTTCGCTTCAATTTTATCATTGAAAATATTAGCGCGCTCTGTCCAACATTCGTAATTACATATCTCTCCATCTTCTTCATTTTGAGCCGGGAAGCTAAGATAACGTAGGCCCCGAGGGGAATTATTTGTCTCCCGGGTGGAGCTAATGTAAAAAAAAATTGTGTCTAGACAGGCTTTACAGAAAACACAACGTACTTTAAGAGACTTTATTTTTACTTCAGATACTCATACATGTAGTAATTTCACGGTGAGGTTTACAGGTGAGGTTTTAAAATATATTAAACCCAAACAACCTTTCGAATGACAAAATTAAAACGTTAAAATCAAAGCACCGCATGTTAAGCAGTTCTACAAAGTGAGAAACAAAGGCGCATTTTTCATTTCTGAATTCCAGGAACAAAGGAAATCCATTATTATTATTTAATAAACAGTCCCGGCTGGTCCGAGTAATTTATATAATAATTAATTTCGCAATTAAAATTCGCCGCTGGTTTTCGCCGCTGCGGTAGCCCCGACCTCCCCAGCCCTGTTAAAGTTGAGTTTGTGGAAAAATTAGGGGATGCAAATGGAAATAAAAAAATGCGGGTAGACCGGGGAACCTCGCAACACGCAGCAGGGATTTTTTTTCACAAACTGTGTGCTAGAAAATTAATGGTTTTAACGCGAATTTACCAGAATTATTAAATTTATCGTGAAATGTTTTGTGAAATAGTGCATTGTTGTGGGAAATTCTGTTTTCTGCGATATCAAACATTATTTTTTGCGAAAGGCATTCTCTTTTAAATACATTTTTATTTTGGTTATTGCGGAGTAAAAATATAGAGATTTTAAGCAAGTTATTAAGCACTAGCTTTTTTACCCGCGGCTTCGCTCGCATGATATTAGGGGGAAATCACTGTAGCGCTTGCACTTATCAATTATCCCCCCCCCCTCCCCCTCCAGCATTCCATACATTCATTCTCGATACATTAAGTTTTCAAACAGCTCGCGTGTCACCTAAATTTCATAATGCCAGAGCTCACCAGTAGTAAAAAAAGAATTATTCAATTTGGTTCAGTCGTTCGGAAGTTATTCGCGTACCAACATTCATTTTTATTTATATAGATCGATAGATATTAACTGCTTAGCTTGAAATAAAAAAAAATACATCAACATCGTTTGCACGGCAACGATTTCTTTTCTGACGTTAGCAATAACTCGCTTTTGTTAGCGACAGAAAACGCATAAAAATATAAATAATTAATATTTATAATTTCATAACGCCAGAGCTTACCATTATACATAGCTTAAAGTATTCGCATATAATTTAGCTTTCTATTGGTCAAAGAATTCTTAAAATCGTTTTATTGTTTTATGCGTGAAAGTGTAACAAACAAACACACGCAGATTCGCATTTATAATATTAGTATAGATTTAGATTATTATGTTATTCTGAATTGAAATGTTTCTATAAATGGCTTCAGTTATTTCGACTTCCGACTAGATCTGATCAGAACGGTTCTTCAATCTTCCTACATCCTTTGCGCATTTCTACACAAACATCGTCCTGGAATATTGGGGGTGACATAGAAGCCAGTGGAGAGTATTGAGAGAAGAGATTTTGAGAAATTTGAAGAGGTCAACAAAATTTTTGAAAATGTTCTTTCGAACCATTTAAAAATAAATCAGAAAACATAATAAGCGCTGGAAAACCTGAGAAATAATGTATGGGCGCTGCAGGAAATTATTATATTCCATCTTCGTATTAGGCTGTCACTTTTATTAATAATTTAAAAATTGGCTGGAATTTTTCTATGCAAGTTTTCGCGGGGCACTTAATATGAAGAAAAGGGCAAAGGAAAGGGGTAGACCAGGGGATGATAAGGGGTAAGGGTAGCCCGGGTCAGCGAATAAATTACTCGTGAGACAATGGGGCAGTGCCACTTGGCCCCGTGAGTATTTTATTAATATTATATAAATCGCCCGCCCAAGGGATGTATTTTAAAATAATAATGCCATTATACTCGGAAGATAGGCGTTCATTAAAAGAAATACTACACTCGCCAAGGAGAGGAAAGGGCGCCATATATTATTTTTATGGAGAATAAACTTCTCTCGGAATACTTTCATGTGGGATCTGCATCTCACTTCAGCAAGGATATAAGAATAAAACTGGATTTCGGCAGACATGCGAGTACTTATTATAAATTGTCTATGCGCTAACGCTCTGCACGAAATGTTGTACGCTGCACAGTTTTTCCGGGACAAAATTTAACTCTTTCATGGATTATGCCAAAAATGTCAAAGAATTGTGATTTTGTAATATTTTCTATTAGAATAACGATTGTCCAGATAATGTTTGAAATGCATTTGGATATATAGATCTGGTCTTTAAAATTTTAAACCATCGGCGGTACGTGACCTTTCTTATTAGGAATTAAATTGGTGATTGCAGAAAGAAGAAAAAATGTCTATTATCTATTAAGGAATTTCATAATTTCACCAGAGATTAGCGACCTAGCAACGATATACAATTTGGATTCTGTTGTTAATAAGTATAATAGCATAATCGAATAGAAACTTTTGGTTTTTTTTTACATATAGTAACAAATTTGGAAAATAACTTATTTTACATTAAATTATAATCAGAGAAAAATAACTTTATTCTTGCAACATTACGTACAGATTTGATGTTAACAAATCTCATAGTCGCAGCGCACCCGTGCAGCTAACATATTCCTAAGTTTTGCACACTCGTCCGGTTTACCGCTGAAACGCCACGAGTATGTTTTGTATGACCTATTTCTTAGAACAGATAGTACCCATAGTCGCAGATTTTGAAACGCACTTATGGGATTCAGATTTTTTTGCACGAAATTAGAATATCGCGCTATTTAAAGTGTTGTATAATTATAACTACAAGTTAAATTATTTTATCTTTTTTATGGGAGTTCACTGTACAAACGCACATTAGAGAAAACCGTCATTGTCTAAAGCTAAAGCCATTTTAAGCAAAGTTTCGGTTCAGAATGTTAGTCTCTCACCAGAGTGTTACTAAGAACATATCCCACTCATTGGTTTTGAACCCACGACCTTTGAGTTCAAAGACAAGGAGCTAACGTTGAGTTAGTATTTTTTTTACATTAACTCCGCACAGGAGTCCCTAAGGAAAATAATTTCCCACAAGGCCGATGTCATCTGAGATGCTGTGTGGAGGGTCTTTTTGAAGCTAGGAAGGAATGAGCATTGGTCTTGAAGAGACCCATGTTGTAGGAAGGAGGAAACACAAAGGCCGGCAAATCGTTCCACAGCCGTGCTGTTGAACACAAGAACGAGTCGAAGAAGCGACCCGTACTCATGTGACAAATCCTAACCGTGTACATATGTTGGGCACGCGTTTGGCTTGTTTCCCGACTATGCACCGGTTCCGAAGGGATCAGTGACGCTAGTTCATTGGAGCATCTTCCATTGAAATACCGGTAGAACAAGGATAGCATTCCTGTGCTAATTCCAGTTCGGTTTAGCATTGTATTGCAGTCCGTTTGTTAAGTTAGGAGAATCTATCAAACGGACCGCCCGTTTCTGCACAGAGTCGAGGGTTTTTCAGCTATTTTGGGGCTCCAGTTCAGAGGTGGATGCCAAATTCAACCGTGGGGCGCACTTGTGATTTTTACAGGATTAGCATTAATTGCTAGCTTGGTAGTCGAAATACCACGTAAAACAACCCTGTAATAAACAAAATGAATAAAGAAAATTAAAAAAAAAAAAAAATTGTGTACTTTTATTTGTATGATCAACATCCGCAATGTTCAACATAGTTTCTGTCAGCCGGACCACCTATTCATGATAAATTTTCATTAGGTTAAAGAGAACTAGTTCGAGCTTAGTAAAAAGCAGTCGGAAAAAAAACGCAATAAAAACATTCATTCATTAAAGTGGCGGAAACGCGATCTCTTACAGAGTAATAAAAAAGAGGAGTAAATCTCAGTTCCTTACATAACCAAATTCCCTGAAACTTCATTAAACCAAACGTCTAGTTTTATGTTTACTGCCACTCCAAATATGTCCGAGCTTCCTTCCCGACTCACCCACTTTCCCACTTTACGTCGGGCTATAAAAATATTGACGCGCCTCCAGTCCCTACCGCTAGGTGTCACTAGGTGTCGTCTGTAAATCAAATATTTGCCAAAACGGAACAATGTTTACGGGGTGGCCTGATTTATGCTTTTCACATAAATTGCGTATTGAAATTTATCGGGTTCCCTTTTATCTCTTTCCTACCGTTTCCTTTACAATTTTTTTACACACTTCGCTTTCATTTTTTCTTTCTTTTATCTATTTATGTTGTATTTGGGTGCGCCGGGATTATATAGCAAATTATTTCTGGATCATGATTTCACAAAACAAACACATCTTAAAACCGATAACCTCAAATTTTTTATTCAAGGGATTAACGGTAAATTTAAAATTATTCACAACTAACGAGTTCCTGGCATGCGTTGCTATGCCACGTAGTAAAAAAATTGTTTCTCCCTGCGTGTCTTTTCCCATTCGTCCCGTTCCCTTCCTCTCCCGCATCCCCTTTCTCTCTCGCGTTCCGCTTTTTCCGCCTACCCTTTCCCCACTCCCCTCGCCCTCTTCCCCTTCCCGCGAACTCCCCTCTCGAGTTTCCCTCCCCCTTCCCAGGTTCCCCTCCCCCTTCCCAGGTTCCCCTCCCCCTTCCCGGAATAACACCCCCCCTCCCCCTTCTCGCGAATCCCCCTCCCGAGCTCCATACATTCATTCCCGGTACACTCCTATTGCAATTTTTTTATACAAGTTTCATAATGCCAGAGCTCACCAGTATACATAGAATCTATCACTGGCAGGCACACATCAAATCTTCAAAGTTTCATCGCAATCGGATGAACTGTTAGCAACGCATAATTTCATGATGTCAGAACTCACTTTTGTATATAGTAAGAATCGTGGGAATGCGCACACCAAATCTCCAAAGTTTCATCGCAATCAGATGAAAAGTTTAGCAATGCATAGCATATATGTATATACGTAGACAGAAACAAATATTTTCTCATTTTAATATATATAATATAGGTTTGCTCGTTCGTAATAGCGGTAATTTAATTATTTTATGAACAAAAAAAAAAGAGAAATAACATGTATTAATCTAGCCAAGGAAGTTATTATGCTCTTCCAAGAAGTTCGCGTGATTTATTTATTAATTAAGGAACTTTTTATCATCACGTGACAGTCGTTTTGCTTTCAGAGGCATTATCAAAAAAATCCACATTGCTACAATTTTAAATATGTAATTCTGCACGTGCATTCAGGGCTAATGAATATTGAATGGGTTTCTCTTATTCCGGCTTGCCAGCCCAACACGTGGGATTCAGCATTAATGTGTCTGCATAATGAATGGAGACAGAGACGGATGCTGTGCAGAGGAGATAGAGGAATGGTAGAGTCGGTAGAGATGAATGGAATCCGAGAAGTCGAAATTGGGTAAACATTAGAAGAAAGGGGAACAGTCTCGTATTTATGGTCAGATTTGCTGTGGTCTATGGGATCTCAACCATATTTTGACCGGAGTTGCCTCTTTGCCCGACACAACACGAACGATTCGGAAAATAACAGTAAGAAGCACAAGTAACTATGTTTTGTATTTCTTGGGCATTAACTGTATAACGATTTCCAGACATTTGGTTTTGAAGAGTTTTTATTCACAATGTACATTTACACCTAATAATTTCTATACTTCTATAATTAGTTATTATTCACAATGTACATTTACACCTAATAATTTCTATACTTCTAAGTTAGTTTTAAGAATAATACTATCATAAATAAAACAATTAATTTAGCAAATGGTAAAGGGTGGGAAGTGTTGTTAGAAGAAAGAAAACATTTTGTTATTTAAAGATATCCAGGAAGTAGAATGATTCAATGCTGTCTTAAAGCCTTCTAAACAACAAGATTAAAAACTTGAGTAGCGGTTAAAAAGGCAGTTCTGCTGAAGGAAGATTTTTGGAAGATTAATTAAAATTAAATTAGACAGTTTTATTATCAAGTTCTGCAAGTTTAATTAACAAATTCTGCAACTCCACATAATCCACTCTCAATTAGTGTATCAGCAATTTGGTAATAAATCAAAATAGAAATCTTCAAAAATAAACATTTAAAAATCTTAAAAATAAGACGCCTAACAATGGATTTAACTACAGTTTGAAAATGGTCTTGTAAACCGAAACAGCTGTAACAAAAATATATACTAAAATACTTGCTGTAACAGAAACAGCTGTAACGAAAATATATACTAAAATACTCGCTGTAACAAAAATAGATACTAAAATATTTGCAGAGCTTGATGATCAAACTGTAAAATTTAATTTAAATTAAATATAAAAAAAGAAGAATTTTGCATTGCAACAATATAATTAAAAAATTAAAACAAAATGTTTTTTTAACAATGTTCTCTTCTTAAGTATTCTTTATCAAAATGTAGATTAACATTGGGAGAGTGGTGAGAAAGTGGGGGGTGGAGGGGGAAACCTAAATCGGCAGAAGAATTGCCGAAGGAGGACAAGGGGTGGTGTGAGGGGAGATAATTAAGAAAAAAAAACAGTCATTAGAAGAGGATAATGTTTAGGTGGGAATGTAATTTAAAAAAAATTGTGTACAACTTTTTTTCTGATTATTTAAACAAGTTTGGCAGAAACAGGTGATGGTGCAAAGCAAGAAACCGAGAAAAATAAAAGCACTTTGGGAATTCCTTCATCGAGCAGTAGGTATTATATTATTGAAAAAGGTACAAGTAGTTCTACCAATAACGAACGGAGAGTTGGAACGTGTGAACGCACAGGCACTAAACATGAAATACAGAAGAACACAAGAAATGCGATGTGGGCATTTAAGTAACAAGGTTTTTCCCTTAAATTTCTAAAACAGAAATTCATTTGATCATCAATTTGAAATATTCAGTATAAGAGTATATCAGTGGCGTCAACGGTTTCCGTTCAAATCCAAGTTTAAGATATTTCAAGTGTGTTTTATCTCTTCAGTGACACTAAAGCATACAAATTAGCAAAGGATTACGAAACAATCCAAAACACCGACGATATAAAAATAGTTTTAAAAATTTGGTTCACTGAGAGAAATTTAATAAAAAAAATAGAAAAGTCAAGTTGATCTGCTGTTCCACCCTGAAAATTCAGTTACCAGTTACAGTTACGTGTGTTACAATACAAAACGAACTACACATTCCATCAAAACGTCAGCATAAATGTCACAATTTTATTTTGAAATATTCAAAAACGGAAGATCTTATTATCTACAGTCTTTTCTCTTGTCTTGGTCAGGTTAAGATTGCAGATTATAAACATTATGTTGGAAATTTTATAATATCATCATCATCTTCGTGAGATAATTTGCCCTTTGAATGGTATTTTGACTTCATTCGAGTTTCGATTTGTCGCCTTACGTCAAGCAGTATGCCTAGACCGAAAACACTTTGCTTGGTTCATTAAATTTATGAATGACATAAATATTCCCATTTTTAAACGGATCGTATCATCTAATTTCACGGATCGATTAAAACTAAAATAGTAATGAATTTCGACTTACTTCCAAATGACCAACGCTCCGATGAAGATTCCTAGGCCTAACAGGAGGGAGAACAGGGCTATTAAAGCCGGGGTCTGGAATGATGGGTTGCTATGATATGATGCGTCGATCGTCTGTAAAAGAAAGAAAAATAAACATTAAAACCGTGGGCATTACATTCGTTGAAGAACATTGGAATATTTCAACGGATATTTTGGATGGATTCAGAGTGTAAAGAGTTTAAGTCAAACATATGTTTGTCATCTGGAATTTCAACAAGCATCAATTATTGTCTCTTTTAAAAACGTTTTTGTTGTTGTCTTGTTTTAGTTGGTATTTATTGGTATAGTTAGGAATCATACAGTTGTAAATAAAGTCATTGTACGTGTAACAGTAAAAATAATTTAAACCAGTTAAGTTTCTTTTGAAACATTTTTTGTTATATAACTGTTTAGGAAGCATTTACCTAATTAATAAAAGTTCTTATTTTTTTTTACATTAACTCCACACAGGAGGTCCTGAGAAAAATGATTTCCCTCAGGGCCTATGTCATCTTTAAAGACGCTGTGTGGAGGGTGTTTTTGAGGAGAGGAAGGAGTAAACATGGGTCTTGGTCTTACCCATGTTGTAGGAGGGAGGAAACGCAGAGGCCGGCAATCATTCACGAGTCGTAGAAACGACCAGTTCTCACGTGACTAATGTCAACCGTGTACAAATGTTGGGCGCGTGTTTGGCGTATTTCCCGACTGTGCACCGGTGCCGAAGGGATCGATGACGCAAGTTCCTCGGATCATCTGTTTGTCAAGTTAGGAGAATTTATCAAAAGGACCGCCCGTTTCTGCACAGAGTCGAGGTTTTTTTTTTAGGTAGTTTGGGGCTCCAGACCAGAGGTGGCTGCCAAATTCACCGTGGGGCGTACTTGCGATTTGTACAGGGTTAGCAGTCTATTATATTTATTTTTTTACTTGCACTATGTCGTATAAAATATGTAAAAAAGTAAAAAAATGATAAAAAAAGAAATAATAAACAATACGTAAATATTAGTTTTGATTAAAGTCAATGTAGGGTAAATTTGATTTTAAACGTTTCAGAAGTACACTGGAAAATGTCAATTTCTCTAGGTAAGGTCTGCAGTTATGCCAGGAGGAGTTTTGTGCGTATTTCGATTTGTAATGTTGTATACAAAATAAGGCATTCGATCAACATACAACAATACCTATCCACAGTTTCACCTTCACAAACCTACCTTACACCCAACATAATAAAATTACAAAATATATTATGTAAAAATGTTTTCGAAATTGATCTATAGGTAAATACTGTAATATATAGAAATAAATAAATAAAAAATAAAAAAAGATCTGGTATTGCATTCGGGACAACGAAATGCAATCTTTTCTAATAGGGCTGGGGAGTCTGCAAGGCAGATCACAACTTTATACAGAAACAGTACGTCAAATTTTTTTCTACGATTGTAAAGAGCAATAAATAGGTGGTTGGGCATTTACACAATACACAGCTACACGAACCTACATACATCTACACACATCATGGACCCAGTCATTAATCAGACATCAGTCATTAATCGACCCTCGCCGCCTAAACACCGCATACCGCATACATCACACCGAATCCCGCGACTAATATAATCATAAAAGTGCACAATAAATCCAGCCAGGATGGAAGCGCAGTTAAGTCCTTTTTTTCCTTTCCTTGTGCATATTATCTGCATTGTGCAGTGGTCTTCACACAAATTTCACACACATAAAACACGCACCATTCAAGATCCTTCTACATACCCGCAATCGCACAAAAAACGCTTCAATAGGGTTACATTGATGATTTTCAAAACGATTGAAACGATATTTAAATAATTTTGTTTGAATATATTTAATTCGGTTAATACAAATTTGGTATTGCGGATTCAATTTGGTTTATGAAGCTTATGTGTTCAAATCCCGACTTAAATGTATACGTATACATGCAAAGATGTTCAATAAATAATATCCTGCCTAGGAATTGACTGGCATACAAGGAATTTTCATTAACGGACTTGCAACGTTTGGTGACTGAGCGCACCATTTATGTATACAAGAGTGATTCAATGAAATCAGTGAGATTCCATTCTGTCTCTCAGTGCAGTAAATTAAACGGGTGAGCAGTAATGAATGCACATACACTGTCACCATCTATCTACAGAGAGGAATAGTCTCAAAATGCACTTCACATACAATTATTACGATCATTTAACGATTTCAGAATAGAAACATTCTACAGTAAAACGAAGAAAATGTTACGAACACGTAGTTTGTAAATAAACTCTAATACTTTAAAAGCACCTATACTTAATTTTGTTTTATATCATTTTTGAAAGATCTACAAAGAGTTGCATTAAAAAAACAGAATAAAATATCATAAAAAATAATTAGCACTGGACCAAAAGGACTGCCTCGCGGAACACCGCTGACGGCACCGAGGTGAAATTTAATGAAATTTTCGAGGGATTTAACACTTTGCTTTAAAATTATTTTAGAAAATGGTTATAGGTGAAATTAAAAATTTAAAAGTCTACCAGATGATACTTTTTTAGATTTTCACGGCCAAAATTATTTTCGTTATTTGTTTTTGGGGTGTTATGCCGTGTTGCGCTACCTCCAGTAGGAACTGGTTCCAATAAACCTGTTCCTCGAATACGCTGTCATCTAGTGATTCCTAGTCACCGGTACAACGTAGCCGAGACAGGCAATGGCGTAGGAACTGGTTCTAAAGTAGCTTGTTCCTCGAATCCATTGTCATCTAGTGATCGCTAGTCACCGGTACAAAGCTGCTTCCAAGTAAATAAAGACACATTTCACCACTAACAATTACATAATTACAGATCTGCCCTGATGATGGATGCTGTAACGCTGTCCGAAACGTTGGCTAAAGAAGGAGGTAGCGCAATACGGCATAACACCTTAAAAACAAATAACGAAAAGTCTACCAGATGTTTATATCGATAAAATGAAAATCTTCAAAGAACACAATTGATATCATTTTTACGTTGAATATATAATTTTTATTTTAACTTTATGAGTAAAACCTCAAATTGTAATATTTAATTAAATGAAGACAAATGGGTTCAAGTCCCAGAGGTGCTTCATCAAGTATGCGTAAATGCGATGGTTCTAATTTTGATTCTACACGTTCAAGTGACGATAAGACACGCTATTGCTCATTCATGAGACATGTAAGATTATTTCTGTGCAAGCTATTTATAAAGGGTCGGTCCCGTTGCAGCCGCACCTGCACTCTGCGGTCTCCGATGCGTTCTCAAGTGTACATTTGATTTATATTATTATTATTATTATCCCAAGCGTGTTAATAAAGAAAGCGAACGCTAAAAAGCTGAACGTCCATCAAGATCTGAATTTAACTTGTCTGCGAACTTAAATGCTATGTAAATGATTCGCAATCACGGCTGACTGGATTCAGTTCAGAAATGTACTAATGTAATTTGGAAAAGCATAAAGGAATTAGTACATGGCGAAAACAAAGACGACATAAAAATAGTAATCTTTCCAAAAGAGATAAATGAAGAAAACATGGCTAATAGCTTTAATAAATATTTTATTGAAAGCATCACTCAAATTAACAAATTAATCCCCAACATTGATGTTAACCCCACAAATGACAGTAACGACTCAAACAAAGAATTATTTGTCTTCAGAAAAATAAATGCAGAATATTTATTTAACATTTTAAACAAAATTAAATCAAAGAATAGTTCAGATAGATTAACTATTGGCTTAATAAGAGATGCTTTTCCAGTAATTGGATCTACTCTTTTAAATATTATAAATGAGACGATTGAAGAGGGAAAATTTCCACAGTCATGGAAACTATCTACTATTATACCGGTCCCAAAGGTTAAAAATACCAGAAAATGTGAAGAATTTCGACCAATCAACACCTTACCGAAATATGAACAGATTCTTGAAGTGATAATAAAAGAACAAATTTTGCAATACTTAGATAAATACAATATTTTATACCAAGAGCAATCAGGATTCAGATCCAACAACTCATGTGAAACAGCATTAAACGTAATTGTCGAAGAATGGAAGGAAGGAATGAATAGTAATAAATTTATCTTAGCAATATTTTTGGATTTTCAAAGGGCATTCGAAACTATAGATCGTGATATACTGATAAGAAAGCTTAAAGAAATTGGTTTCTCATCTGTATCCATTAAATTAATAGAAGAGTATTTGAAAGACAGAAAACAGGTAACAAAAATAAATAATCAGTTTTCTAAACCAATGGAAAATAAATTAGGAGTACCGCAGGGATCGGTCCTTGGACCTCTATTGTTCATACTCTATATCAATGACATGGTGAAAATATTTTCAAAATGCAAAGTACGACTATTTGCCGATGATACACTAATATACTTAATTGGTGATAACTACGAAGAACTAATAAATATTTTTAATAATGAACTAAATAATGTATCAAGATGGTTAAAAATAAATAAGCTTAAATTAAATACAAAAAAAAACAAAATGTATGGTGATTGGGTATAAGAAAACATCCAGTGAAAGCAAAATTAAAATTGACGGTGAAATTATTGAAGGTGTGACTGAAATGAAATACTTAGGAGTTATATTAGATTCCAAACTAACCTTTAACAAACATGCTGAATATACCCAAAAGAAAATTGGAAAAAAGTATCTTTTTTGGGAAGAATACGGCAAAAACTTTCTAGAAAAACTGCAGTCACTATTTATAATTCAATTATTGCTCCACACTTTAATTACTGCTCAACTATCCTTTTCCTGTGTAATGAACGAGAACAAAACAAGTTTCAAATTCTCCAAAACAGGGCAATGAGAATAATACTTCGACGAAATAGATTCTCAAAAGTAAATAAAATGTTAAAGGAACTAAATTGGCTAACAGTGAAACAGATGTTGACCCTGCACACGATGATATTTATCCATAAAATAGTGAACAACATGTTACCAAAATACTTCTCAAACAAAATTATATACAACAAGGACATTCACAGACATAATACAAGGACTTGCAAGGAAATCAGACTACAAAAAAAGGACAAAACGAATACGCAGAACAGTTTACTATACAAAGGGATGAAGTTATACAACACTCTACCAGAAACTTTAAAGGCCGCACCAATCGGAAAGTTCAAAATTTATTGTAGGAGATACATAGAACAAGAAAAAATATAGTTTGAAATATGAAATGATATAATTAATGAGGAAATTGTAAACTTAAATGTACAATTTACTAAAATAAAACCAATAAATAAAAAATAAATAGAGATGGTTGCTTTCAAGGATTTTTCCTGGAGTTTTGCTTCTTCTTGAGACAACTTTTCATGATCAACAAACTACCATAATAATGATAATTGAGAGGATATCTGAAATGTTGGCACAAAAGCATTTGTGACTAGCAATACTGATGAAAATTTCTTCTTCTCGCGAAAAAAAAAATTAAAAGAAGAAAACGTAATTAGAATCAACATCCTAGAAAGATATTTTGATTCAGACGCCATCAAAAACATTAAAAGACTGTATCTTTTTCTTTCTAGAATTTCTTGGTCAAAACGACCATTTTGAATTTCTTACATTTTCAGAATTCCATCTGAGCCATGTGGCTTTAAAATGTGTATTTTACATAATGAAATTTAATACTTGATGCGAAATCTGGTAGCAATTACATAAATATTTATTTGTTTTAACGCCCAACCAGGATTTTCCATAGATTATAAGAATATAATACCTGTACCAAGCGAGATGTCGAAAATTATAAAAAAGATTTTAAAGCAATCAGCAATGTAAAGAGGAATATAAACTCTAGATATTTACTCTAGAAATAAAATCGAGCATCTTATTTGCACAAGGCAAGTAAGCGAAAAAATGGTTTTTATTTATTTTGTATAATTTTATAAGAATGAAAAAATGTTGAACATACAAAACCTTAAAAATAGTCTTAGCCATAAAGGGGTATTTTTTAAAAATCGTTTCTTATATTACATCATAGTCATGCAAAAACATTTTTTTAGTGGTTTAGGCTTATATTTTTTGTTATGTAATTGATAATTTTATTGTAATTTCAAAACTCAGAAAAGCTAGTTAAAGCTTCAATTGATCCGTAGCATATTTTTTGATGTTAATAATGTAAACCGATTCGTCGTAAAGATGAATCTAAATAGGATTTCACGTATAACTTACCACACACACCACTAAAACCGCATTTCCTACGACACACACCACTAAAACCACATTTCCTACGACACTAAAATGCGTAGGATTCAGCAAAATGCTGTTGTAAATAACGCATAATTCTGTAAAAATTGAGTCAGTAAATATAACTTGTTGTACTTTTCACGCACCCTTTTGGCTAGTGGGGTGTCTGCTAGATGGTTGTATAAAAATTACATATTATTACAATATACTGTATATTATTTCGATAAAACAATTGCGTAATAAGCTGTGAAACACCCTATCATTTAAAGTACAAACAATTATCAATTAAAATAATTTATATTCCAAGAAATTAAGGCTTGTGGCTTTTTGATTCTGTGTATTAAAAGGAATGCAATGCATCCCAAGAAACGTCAAAATGTTTGTTTTAATGTAGGAACCATGTTTACGTCTTCCAGTACAACATCCGTTGGGATGCTGAGATGTTGACACGATCAATAAATATTAGTGCAGCTCCTCAATAACGGTTTATAAGCATCAAAAATGGATCAAATAAACGGAAACTGATTTTTAAACATCAGTTCTCCCTTAATATAGGTGAGTTGCATCTCAGCGGGTGGTCAAATGTACACAGTTATAAAATGTTTAAAGAAATTAATCAATTTAGACAGTCAATTTGTTTGTTTATTGATGTTTATTGGAGAAATATTGACACTTTATCGGTGCATGTAAACGGATGGGTGTAGAGCTTCTATGAAAAGCTAGACGTAATATTTTTGTTTGATTTAGGAGCAGTAAGATAAAAAATGCTATAAATAGTATATCAGAAAGGGTCGTTACATATCGACAAACTTATCACTGCAGTCGGAAGTGTTGTTAGTGTAGAATTTGTTGGAATGAAAAATCCGTAGGTTTTGGCCGCCTGCAGACGTAAGAATGTCAATTCATTCCTTTGGCAAAGTATTTTTATCTTGAAAATGTGGAATATGTAATGCATGAAGTTATGTCTCATTTCTTGATACACAAATAAAAATATAAGGGGTAAGGTTTGTAAAAGTCGTTTGTCTACCTGCTGCGTGGCGGGCCGGATTGGGAGACTCTGGTTGAGGGAGACCTAACCTAGGCTTCTCCAGCCGGATTCTCTCAACGCATCGTCTTGCACTGCAGTGGAAGGATGGATTCGAACGTCCGTCACTCCAAAACACATTCCTACCCACCTCTCATACCTTTTTCCTTTCTCTCTTTCCTTTCCCTAAAAAGATCCTCCACGCAGCGTCCCCAAAGATTTTGTTTTACATGAGCTCCACACAGGAGGCCCTGAGAAAAATAATTTCCATCAGGGCCTCCTGTGTGTATCTTTGGGGATGCTGTGTGGAGGGTTTTTTTGAGGAAAGAAAGGGGAGGAGAGTTCTGGGAAGGAAAAGGGGTAAAGGGAGTGGGTAGGAATCTGGGGTTCAGCGTGTCCTGGTCATCCGCCTAGACAAACCTCCCCCCATAAACCCGAGCACCCCTGCTAAATCACCAAACGAACCACTTGGGGTGACCTATGGCAGTGGTGTTGGTTATCCAATAAAGGTTCCCGGGGCGGCGGTAACCATTCCCAAATTGGACGATGACGTAGGTCTTGAACGATTTTTTTCCACAGGGATTAACTTCTGTGTGGAGCACATGTATAAAAAACAAGAGAGAAATGTTGATCAAATTCCAAGACTTCAGAGCTTTTAGTAAACTTTACAAATAGATTTTCTTCTCTATTTTTGAGATGTTCTGAAATGTTAATATTTGACCTGCATATCTTACGTTTATTTGGATGTGACTAAAATCTAACCAAATGATCAATACGTTTAGTTAAACGCGTCGACAAAGCGAATCTCTAAATACAATAATTTTATCTTCAAGTAGATTTGGCGTACGTAGAAAACATGAAAATAATCTCATTGTGTCTATATTACGTAACATAAAAACATACAAAATGGAAGATAATAAATATTATGAGCACATTTAATAAGCTGATAAATAAGGATGTTGTTGTAATATACAATGTGTAATTTAGTCATCGATATTAGTTGATGGTGTGGTATTCCAGGCTTCCTAAAAAAAGCACAACGAAAGCGAAGTTAAAAGATTAAAATCCTTTTCGGAAACGGGATCAGGGAGCATATTAATATAGAATGTTAACATGAGTGAAACGCCGAGATCAAAAAGAAGATAATGTAAACATTTCCAAAGTTATTTATGGAATAACGAATAACGAAAAGAATACATCGTGAGAAGTGAAAGGTTATAGAATATTATAAAATTTCCACGCGCCCACGTGGTATTTATTTTATGCGAAGTACTAGATTTCATTTTAAGACAACGAGCATTTATTATAAAAAGGAGGGAGGGGGGTTAAGTTTTTAAAGGCAAAATTAGACATATTTTCATGATGTTTTTTTTGGAGATAGAATAATTTTGATTTATTTATTTTATATAAACGTTGTATGACATCTGAAATACCTTTGAATTTCTTTTATATTAAAAAATATCAATAAATAAGTCCGTGAGAGCGAATCTCCGGAGGAGCTTCGAAAAAAAGTTGTTATGCAGAGAACATCATAACTCGTTAACGGATCATCTGATGAGTTTAAGGTGGCAGTAGCGAAATTGGTTTACGCGCACGTCCCGGTTAGACGAGAGGTCTGGGTTCGAGTCCCAGTTGCGATCATTGTCTTTTTCTCTTTTTCTGTGAATTGTTCTCTTTCAAATTTTCGTTTAGATACTTATAGTTATCTTCTTCATCAATAATATTTAAATACTTTTTATACGCATTTTTTTTGCATTAGCTTCCCATAGGAGACCCCGAGGAAAATAATTCCCCGATGTGTGGACGGTCTTTTGAGGAAAGGAAGAAGATGAGAGGTTCTGGTGAAGGCACGGGTGATGACGGGTGGGTCGGAATCTGGGGTCAGTGTCTCCAGGAGTGACGGACGTATGAATCCGGTGCGGATGTTCCGAGAGAATCCTACTGAAGAGGTCAAAAGGCCTTCCTCAACCAGTCTTTCAAGCAGCAGATGCATCCACCACAAGAGAACGGACAAACATCTCCCATGAAACCGGGCACTCCTGCTCGCTACCATACGTAACGTGCCACTTCGGATGACGACAATAAACGATTCCCGGGGTGGCTGTACTGCCTCCCAAATTGAATTACTCCCGCCTAACTATATTATAAACTTTGAATTAAAATATTCCCATATCATTCTGATTTTTTTAGTAAATACTATAAAATATGATTTAAAGCATTAATATTGGTATTAAAAACGTTTATTAAGGATTGCAACCCGCCGCGGCCGTTCAACCATCCTATAATAGCACAGTGGATCCTTTTACGTGACAAAACCCTTTGAAATAATCGCATTATATTCCCCTGAAAGCCTCCACCATATCTCTTCCGGTTTCCGGAAACTGATTGACAGTTGTCCCGGCGGAATAATACTCGTACGCATATGAGCATGGGAATTTACTCAGACGACTATGCTTTACTATTCATTCGTACCCTGCTAGCACTCCTCGAAAACCCCAAACACAAAATGCTACTTTGAACAAAGGCTTCGGTAAGAATTATTAAAGGCCATATATTCATTTAAATTTTAATATCTAAACAAACTTCAAACCACACCACAAAAAGAAATTGATTGTATTACTTTAATTTATTCACCTGAAACTCACCTGATATCACTTTTTTTTAAATTAGCTCCACATAGGAAGCCTTGAGGTAAATAATACTCCTCAGGGCTGCTTATACAGGGTTGCTGTGTGTAGGATTTTTTTTTTAGAAAATGCAGGAGAAGTTCTGGCAAGGAAAAGGGAATGAGGCGTGTGTAGGATTCATGGGGTCAATATGTTCAAGAGTGACAAAGTATTCGAGAAAGTCTGGCTGGAGAGGTATAGGTTAGATCTCCCCCAACCGACCCGCTACGCAGTAGGTGGGAAAACGCATACGCCGCCAAGACCTCCCAAATACAAACCTCACCCCATAAATCCGGGAACCCCTGCCTAGTAACCCAACGTAGCTAACCATTTGGGGTGACCTATGGCAGGCTGTTGATTATCCAATCAATCAATCTTTCTGGGAATTAGAATGCCAGATAAATAACTACACATTATATTATGCACTTCAATACATGTACCTTCATAATGATGCATAACAAGCCCAACAGAATTTAGGTCCAAATTAAAAACCTACCTTTTTGGGCTCTCATACCCTTAATTAGAATATACGTATCTGAATATCATATCTTGCATTGCCTATGATACGTCTTAATCACGCTTACAGAATTAAAATTACTTGAATCTTTACACATCAATCTGTCTCTTGACGAATCACATTTAGGAAGATCAAATCCTTGTACTAATTTACCACCAACCATAAAATGTTGCTTTAGCTTTCCAAAATACACTCATTAAAGAATATATTATATACTAATATCAAAATATATGTCAGGATTAAATACATATAACATTATGTGTTCACAATTATGTCATCTGCGTGCAAACTCTATCTAAATTTCTTTATAGATAATAAACAGTGTTAATTTCAAGCGACCTCCCAGGTAAGTATGGTCCTGTATACATTATAGGCAGCATTGCGTTCATTGGTCGAGACATTTTACATATATTTTCGTATCAGTGATCGATGAACCGGTGGATGCAAATTTTAGGCATAAGTTGTTTTTTATTGTTTGTCTAGTTTGTAAATTTTCTAGATTTTAGAAATCACTGTAAGTTTATACGGCGCCCTTGAGGTGATTTTTCACAAAAACGGCGCTATATAAATCATCCAAATATTATTATTATTATTATTACCTTCAATTGATAAGATCCTACAAGATATAAGCACAAAATTCATACACAACATCATTATTAAACATGAGGTTTCAAGAAAACTAAAAGAAAACTTGACTTCCTCGATGTAGTGCAACTTCGCAGAGTTTCCGGAACTGCGGGATTTGAAACTAAGAACTGAGTCACGTAACAACATTTATTTGTAGTTTCAGATACAAAATTATTATTGTTTTCAGGATGTTTCAGACAATGATGCATTATGATGAATAACTCAGCGAATTTAGAAACTAATTCAACTTATTCTGTGCTCGATTCAAACTTTTAACACTGGGATCAATTTTAAAGCACTGAACAAAAACATACAAATTATAAATAATGTGAAAAGAGAGTGGAGGAGAAGAAAGATTGAGAATAATCTAGCTATCCATATCTGATCACTAAAATTAGCTGATTTCAAACAACATTTCGATTCTAAAGAGTGGTCTTTCACTTTGGTAGTAGTGCAATCTTATTTAGCAAATCAAAACCAAAATTTCTTCTGATTTCATAAGATTTGTAAGTAGGTACTTAAAACCGATCTACTTAATTACAAACCATTTACTTTAAGAAACTTCTTATTTAGAAAGAAGGTATTAGTCAATTTGTCCAAAAAAACGACAATATCACAATGAAATTGATTTTTTTTTAAATTTCTTCTTGCAGTACCTACCAAAATATTGAAAAAATGCTAATAAGAAAGTTCAAATAAACACGACGATATCACACTAGAAAAAATAATCTTTACTGAGCCGTTAAAATAGCCTCCACATCGAAACGAAAACGGAACGAACAAACAAACTTACAGGCAGACAAAATGCAAAACGGTCGAGTTACAGGAATTGGCTCTGCTCGGTAGATTTTGGTTCCTGTTTGAAAACTATGATGGAATTTCTATAATTTGTTAGTCATATTTTTTAGAGAAGAAAAACGCTTGACAGAAGGAGGAACTACTATAAAATACCTTTGTTAAGAAAGCCTTAATCAATCGTAAGGCACTTTAGTTTTGAAGGAAGAAGTGATGTAAGAAAAGACGTAATTATATTCGTGGAAAGACGTTACAAAGAGTGCCAGAAAAACCATATACATGAAGCGCACGCGAATGGAAGAAGTCTGGGACTCTCCAATAAGAAAAGGTACGCTCAAATTATCTAAATTCTTTAGTCTTTATTTAAGTATTTACAACCTTAATAAACGTGTTTTCAGTTTTGAATTACCGATAAACAACAATTTTTGTAAACGGTGATTTAGAAATATAAAGTTGAACACACGAATAAGTGTTTTAACATTTATGTAGATGTCGCAGATCAATCATAAAATGGGGTAGATGATTTTGCGCCTCGCCACATGATCTGCCGCCATTTCACGATGTGATGAGGCGCATCATGATCTGCCCGATCTTACGATCGCTCTAAGACATAGATATTTAAATTTAGATGTTTTAGTTTAAATACATATTATAGTCGGTTTATGTTTAATACGTCGGTTTGGTCGATTTGACCGCTCAGTCGCTGAATTGGCATCGCGTCTGGATCTCACGTAGACTTCATGAGTTCAATTCCTCGGCTAGCTAAGTCGTCCATCACAAAACAAGCAACATTTCCACAAGTATGACGGTAGTAAGAGATTTTCAAAGATTGTCAGGTAATTCGTAACGCGGGAACGTTTGTCATTCTTTAAAAAAATTTAGAAAATAATGTAAGAAGGTTCAAGCAGCTATGAGTGTGGTCATGAGAGAAGTGTATGGCATTCCATGCTCTCTGACAAACGAATTGATGGTAGGGGGTAAGTTAATTTGAAAGAGCCGCAACTATGACAAGACGGAAAATGGTAAGAAACTCCGCTGTTCAGCTGCTATAGGTGTTTTAAACACGAACATTTCCGCAAGTTATTATATCTTTAGAGTATAAAGGAATATCACTTCATAAAGCGCCCTCATTGGCTCTATAATTCAATAACGCCCCGTTGGCGTAGAACGTAGACACTTTGAAAATTACGGAAAATAGTGCTGAAGAGGTTGCTGGAAACTAAACAGTGCTCCAGACCAGAATGGCAGAGTGTAGTGAATAGGGGGCTCCAAGGAACAAAGCACCGGGGAGATATAGAGCAAAACTTAATTTAAACAACTATTAGGAACTGAGCTGTATTACCAGCTAAACAAAGACAAAAGTGCTTACGGGATACTTTAAACTGTGTTGTAAGGTTGGACGAGGGGGCGGTACGAGATTGTAAACACCGGTGCTGTGTTCTATTACCTACTTCTACAATCTACAACAATGGCTGGGGCTTGTTTAAACTGAATAAATGAGGTTGAGATGGTGTCCTTGCCCACTGACTAACGATTTATCTTAGATGTTATTTGAATTATCAGGTTTGGAGGGTAGATAGATGGCAAAAGCTGATTTAAAATGCGATATAGTACAAGAGTCTAATGCTCGGCGCCTATGGACCTATGAAATTCCAGTTAAGCCAATGCAAACCATGCAAAAGCACATTGAAATTTATTTGTATTTGAAGATTCAACCAGTAAGTTTGGATCTGTATGATGCGTACAATCGACTGAACCAACTAAGGTTTATAACATATTATTCTGACACTAGCAGTTAAAAACCCGCTTCGCAGGTTTTTGGTGCTAGGCCCTGCAGGCGGCTTTTGGTTCGGCTTCTCTCAGTTTGAGTTTTGGTCACCATTTTATAAATCCGATAGGAACTGGTTCCAAAAATAGCCGGTTCCTCAGATCCACTGCGAACCAGTGATAGCTAGTCACCGGGACAAAGTAACCGCGACAGGCAATGATGTCATATGTAATATAGAGCTGCGTGATACTATTATTCACAACTTTTAAGTATTACCGTCAATCTTTCCATATCCGGAGAGACGCTTAAATTCAACCAATCCGTAGTACTTATACCTAGGGGGGGCACGTCCTCATGCGATCTGCCAACGTAAGTGGCGCCATCCTTTGACCGATTCTTAAATTCGACACCGAATTACATAACTAGCTTTTTTAGCGTATTAATAATATAGATGGCAGCACGTCCGTTTCTATCTATTTGTGAATCGAGTGTGTACGACACGACGCAAGGCTATTAATACTGATGGATGATGATGATATTGTGTATCGCTGTGAGATACTTATTGCGTGATAAAAATTTACGTGTCGTAGAAGCTTCAGTATGAATCCGCTGTAACGTTTCCACCGGGTACTTAAGTCGGTACACCAATTTATCACAGGTAGTAAGAAATGTACTGTGGTGATTATTCCGAAACAGGAATATTTCCATCACTAGAAAAATCAATATCTAGCTGGCGATATCAACGATTGCAGCAACTTTCAGAGCACTTATAACGTAGCGACCAGAGGCGTGCTTTACTCGTTGACTTGGTATATTAAAGGTATCAAACTTTTTTTTTTTATTTCATTCAAATAAAATTCAATTTTATCTTCAATATGCTAATAATCGCAGAGTTTTTTATGCTTATAAAAAAAGTGCTAAAAAATCATGTGTGCAGTTCACACGCGGTAGAAGTGAATCCTTCAGAAAACTAAACTTCTAGAGAATGAGACGAATGTGGAGTATTAGGAAGAAGAAACTTGTAACTAACTAACTAACTAACCATCACGCCATTTCTCCGCAGGAGTAGGCAGAGAGGACGGACCGCCAAACAACTCGCTCTTATCACACACTCTTTGCCTCATTCACTTTCATACATCGTCTCATACATATTCTTCTATTATTCTGACTCTTGACATGATCCGTCACAAGTATCTGATTTACTTGATCGTGCTATGTCTTCCTCGGCCGTCCCCGACTTCTTCTACCATTCACATTTGCGTCATATATTCTTCTCACACTACTTTCTTCGTTCATTCGCTCTACATGCCCAAACCATTTGAGGGTCCCTTTCTTAATCTTACTCATTACTCTTACATCAGCCTTGCATTCTTTGATAACCACATTTCTCACGCGATCATACATAGTTTTACCACACATGCGCCTCAGGGATCTCATTTCAACAGCATTCAGTCTGCTTTCATCCTTACTTTGCCAGTTCCAGCAAGAAAATTGTAGGGTTAAGTCATTAGAATATTTTGACATAAGTTTAAAAAAGATTTTACATTTTATTCTACGAAGCACGGCATGAAGAGGTGGCCGATAGGCCACGAAGCACCGCACAAAGAAGACACCGATTAGTCTCATTCTCTTGCAGGCTAAATCCTATAAATGCATGTGTTTGTCTCTTCCATTTCATCGAGTTTCAAATCACAAAGGCGCTAAAGAAGTTTTCACTTCAAAAAATTCTACAACGGATTTCTGCCATGCCCGCAAACATTTCTAGGCGGTCGGAAGACTTGTTGTAGAGATAAGTAAAAACACAATAATTACCGAAATTGAGTTGAATATGGGAAGTTATCGAGGATTGAATTTCTTATGTTTTACATATGACAATTTTATATTACTCGTTTTTCTTTTTGATACTATCGCAATTATGTAAATAAAAAAAACATGGTTTGTTGTTCTCCGCGACATGTTCGATCACGAAATTTGTTAGATCATGTTAATTTGAAAGTGAATTCTCACATAAGCATCTTTTAAAGAATGTTATACGTTATAATGATCATATATCAATATTATAATTTAAAAAAAGATGAGGCAAAAAATTACAACACCACGTGAATAAGAAGCCTTGAAAAAATACAAAAAAAAAATCAACTACAAATTCACGAACCATTAAGGATTTGATTGGATTTCATTGGTATACTAGACTATCTCGACCCATCGCTTTGCATCGCAATGCGAGGAAAGGATTCATGCGTCCATTAGGATGGGCGTACGCTGAGACATCGGTCGCGCAGCATGTTCAGCGCAAGATAGTTTTGGTTTTTGTGTTGTATTGAAGTGTATGGAGTGACGTACGCTGAGACGTGCATGTTTCTCATACATTCCACAACTGCGCTGAACATGCTGCGCGACCGATGTCTCAGCGTACGCCCATCCTTACTCCTGGATACACTGACCACCAAATTTCTACCCACCCCTCATACCTTCACCTTCCCAGAACTTCCTCTTCTTTCGTTCACTTAAAAAGACCCTCCACCCAGCATCCCCAAAGATGACATGTACCCAGAGGATTTTTTTCTTCAGGGCCTCCTTTGTGGTGCTAATATAAAAAAAGTAAAAGTAGAACAGTGATAAACAGAACACGATAAAATAACAGGTTTTTTAAATCACTTTTTTTCAATGTTCTGTTTTGCCATGGAATCTCTTGATTATGTACCGCACGCCACTGCTTCCTATGGCATCATCACCATTACCAGTGCTATCGCCATAAGCACAATAGACACTCCTGACGTTGTGACCTGTGCTACGAGCCAGTGGCAGCCCCGGGCACTGAACGCGGGCCCGGGCAGCGAGGTGCCCACTGCGCACTGCCGCACGCCGCTGGCCGCCGCTCGTTAGGTGTAATCTTCTGCTATAAATTCCAGTGCCGGCTCCGCGAATGACGATGTATTGATGACTCAATTCCGCTGCATCGGTGAGCTGAGCTGTGCTTGTCAAACTGTTATTCGACCATTCAAAATTTTAATTAGAAAAAAAAATATGTATATATATATATAAATAGGAATTCTAAGTAAAGGCGATGGAAGCCGTTTTTACCTGCGCGTTTTTTTTTACGTGAGCCCCAAACAGGAGGCCCTGAGAAAAATAATTTACCTCAGGGCCTATGTCATCTTTGGGGATGCTGTGTGGAGGGTTTTTTTTTGAGGAAAGGAAGGGGAGGAGAGTTTTGGGAAGGAAAAGGATTTAAGGGGTGGGTAAGAATCTGGGGTTCAGTGGGTCCTAGTTAGCAGTAAGTGACAAATATCGATCGTCCAGCTGCTTAGTCAGACATCTCTGTAAAATCGAAATTTGAGTTGGGTATATAGTTAAACATTACTAAGATGACCCATAAACTCCAGCAAACCAATTATAATGCAGAAAAACTTTTAGTGAATGAAATAAAATGTTGATGTTTGCTGGGTCACTATTAAGATATTTTAAAGTGTTTATGCCAGACCGTTATGCCTCCCGGTGTTATTTTACAGCATATTTAATATGTAAAAAACAGACAAGCGTGAATAATATTTGATTATATGGTGAACATTTGAATATTGCTTTTCTCATTATCTCAAAACTTAGTATTTGAAGATGTCTGACTAATCAACTGGACGATCAATGGGTCAATAATACGGTTTATAAACAGTGATTCTGTAATTCCATTCTAGCGTCTATTAATTTGGATAATGTAATGTACAGTTAAAAGTATATTTCAGAGCTTCACAGCTCAGGACAGACAAGACATTTCGCACTGAAAACGGTTGAATTTTCTCATAAAATGTTCACAAAAAATTTTGTGCAAAGTCATAACGCCAGAGCTCACCGTTTACTTCAGATAAATCATTACAGTACAATCTCACTAATCCGGCACTTCAATAGACCGATACGTCCAATAATCCGGCACCTTCCGCCCAAGGTTAAGTTTTTAAGCAAGGACTAAAAGTTGCACAAAAGCAGACCTCAATTAAGGAGTATTTTAAAACTATGTAATTTTGAGATATGTTACAGTTACAATAAAACCTGTCAAACAAGAACAAAAATATGTACATAAATTACATACATTATATTCTCTTTATGAAATGCTTTGTTATATTTATTATGATTTTTTCTCTATATAATCCAGTAATCCGAACATTCCAATAATCCGGCACCCTCTGGTTTTTAAAAGTGCCGGATTAGTGAGATTGTACTGTATTTTATAAAATGCGTATTTTCGAATCGAACTCGGTTGGATTTTTTAAAACTTTTTTTATAGCGCCATCTAAGCTCAAATGAATTTACAATACTGAGAGAATTTTCCACTCCGAAACGCACCGCAAAATATACCTTATATTATTTTAAATTATAAAAAAGTTAAATAACACAAACAAATCATAAAATAAGCACACGGATTTTATCTTCAAATCTGATCATAAAACACAGCTAAAACCAATTTAAGCAATGTTGCAATTCTGAATGGTGGTCTTACACCAGGGCAATACTGAGAGAATCTTCCACTCCGGAACGTGCCCAAAATATACCTTATATTATTTTAAATGATTAAATTGATAAATAACACAAACAAATCAAATAATATTTACATGCACACAGATTTGATACGAATTTCGGATTGCTAGTCGAGAGCCTTACCTCTCGACCAAGGAAGCCATCAACTCAGCAACGCACAAATAAAATAAACCTTTCCTTTATGACCGTAGAATTAAATAAGCACAATGTAAATGTTGTTTTAATTATACAGTTTGAGAAAGCTATGTAAGTCCGACTTTATTTGCGAATCGTGAAAGAAGGATTAAGTTTATTTCCCTTTGAACACAGCCGTTGGGCCGTGTTTACTCTGGCCGGCGCGCGGCGGGTTTACCGTACCGGCGGAAAAACCGTGCCGAATTATCGCGGCTTTTACAGATCGGATCATTCAATACGCGGCACTAACTCCTAACTTCGTGCCCGGGAGATGGATGGCCCGAAGGGAGAGGGGAAAGCGGAAGGGCAGGAAGCGGCACCAGGAAGGCAACGGAAAGGTCACGTCTAGAACACGAAGCAAAAGCCGAGCAAATCTATTTTTATGGAAACTTTTAGTTACGTCATTATTTATAGGAAAATAATGGAAAAAAGCTATTCGGACGGGTTATTTGATAGAATTTAAACCATTCATAAAATATCACAGTTAAAATTCAGGTTTTGTAAGACAACATCCAACTTTTATTATTTCATCATGTGCCGGTTGCTTCACAGTACTTGAGTAATAACAGAACTTACATAGGACTTTTTCACAGAACTTAAATTTTAAGATGATATACTTCACTTATCGGCCCATACAAAAAGGATGCCCGGAAAAATACATTTTGTACATCAAAAATTGCACGTAATGAATATTTTCTTTTACATTGCCTTTCAGAAGGTAAAAGCTATATTATTACGTTTTTAGATTTTTGATGCGTTCCGTATTAACGTAAACATTCATTGTCAAACGTATATATCGGAAAATATTATTTAAGAAAAAAGTTTTGCTAGTTCTCATAAAGATTTACAAAATTATAAAGACATACCGACACGGCTTCTTTTGTCGAGAACAAATTTTTGTTTTTAAATTACAATTTTGTGAAAGTTTCGGTGTAGAAAAATGTTTTCTCCCTAAACTCCTCTCCGAGCGATTTCTGTAGGTAAATTAGAGAGTTTTCGGCAGTTGTCCCGTTCGCACGTTTTACGGTTGAGCTTGTTTTGAGCAGGACAGAGAAGATATAATGAAATACCCAAACGTTCCGCGTTTGGTGTCAAGTCCAGCCTCTTAAGATTGAATTTTGATGAATTGTTCAAATTCTGTGGGACAACCCGGCCTAAAAGAAAGTAAGAAACTGAACTAGTACTACTAGAAGGGAAAGTTGATTTTGTATTCATTGGTAGTTTTTTGTATTTGAATCCCGCAAAAGCGTCCCAACTGCCCGGAACAACGGAACAATGGGACCTCCTATTGGGGTATGTTATGAATTTGAGAAGAGTAAGAGGGAAAGATACGGGGCAGAGTAAGGTTGGAAAATATCCGGCTATTCAGATCCGGTCATCAAACGTGCATAAAGCTTATTTAATGTTCAGATTTGAACAGTCTATCACAAGGGCTTCTGCGACGATCTACCACTCAATTATTTTCAATTAAATGATTATCAATTAATCCGTATTAACAGTCAATTACAATAAGTGAGGATAATTCTTGATATCAAAATTTCTCTCATTTCCCCGCACAATTTTTTCCCTTTTTATTAGATTCTTTTACTCATAAATACATCAGTTAAATTTTAGAACTGTTCTCATCTTAGGCAAAATTACCTAATGATATTCTACGGACTTACGTTATAGGTACTAGAACCATAAAATAATTTAATTTAATATACCTTTAACTTGTTACAGAACGGACTGTGTATATCTTAATAAACAAATAAACAAATGATCAATATCAGAAGATAATGACAATAATCCATACTAATATTATAAATGCGAAACTGCTCGAGTTTGTTTATGACCTTTTCAGGCATAACACAATATAAAGACTTTAATAATTCTTTCACCAATATAAAGCTAAATTATATGCGCAGACTACAGGTTGTATATGATGGTAAGCTCTGGCGTTATGAAATTATAAATATTAATATATTATATTTGTTATACGTTTTCTGTCGCTAACAAAAGCGAGTTTTGGCTAACGTCAGAAAAAAATCTTTTCCATGGAAACAATGTTGATATATTTTTGGGCTCTATGCTGGTAGGTACGCAGTCTACTGGTCAGCTACTACTGCAGAAAATTCAAATATTAGAATTCGATTTTTTTTTGGACAAGCTTGGAATAAATGTCAGATGAGAGTTCCTATATTAAAAATATAATTCGTAACGATTATAAAGACTGAATGATAAATAGAGTATTTTTTTATTATATTAGCGAACTTCCAAATATTTCAATAAAAATAAACATCCGAAATGTTTGTAAGCGCATACATTCTGAACGAATGAACAAAATTGGATAATTCTTTTTTTCTTTGAGCTATAGCTTTATGAAATTTAGGTGGCAGGCGAGATGTTTGAAAACTGAATGTAAGGGAATGAATGTATGGAATGCGGGAGGGGCGGGGGTGGGGAGGAAGGGGAATAATTGATAAGCTCAACCGCTACAGTAATTTCCCGTAATACCATACCTTTCACTACGTAACTTCATATTAATAATCAAAAATAATTTTAATATGTAAATAAAATCCTCAGCACGGGAGATCCAGAGAGGATATCATTATCTCGATTATTTGTTACAAAAAAGTAATATATAAAAATATTTATTATTTTTATAAATCTCAGTTAATCTGAAAGCAGTTGGTATGGTTTCGGGAAGGTATCATATTACAAATTGACTGAAGCCAATCCCCGGGGAAATTCCTCAAGTGATTCGCAGGTATCTCGTGGGTTATCTGCCGTATTATGAATTTAAATCTCCCCTATATTATTTAAGATGATGATATTTCATACTTCAAAATGCTCTAACTCTACATTACGAATGTGAATACTTAATATTCCTAAAGCAAGAAGTGTTAACGCTATATCGAAAATTATAGTAAGATTATTTTAATTTAAAATAAAACAATGACTTTGTAAACACCACTTTAATTTATGGAAGGTGCAGCAGCATAACTTCCTTTTTTAAAATGTGCGCCATTCAGTCGGTTGATGTCGTAGCGGAGCGCTAGTGGTTTTGTTCGAGAAGCGGATTTTGTCCCGACACAGTTTAGTCGCCACCATGCATTGGAACAGCGATAAGCGTGCGTTTGCCGTTGAGGCCTACTTTTCGAACGGATGTTCTGTGATCACACCCCAGCGCGCCTATGACGTGCGCCTAGGATGTCACCTACCTGATTTGATCTTCAAAAACTGAGTAAAACAAAATTTTAGGTATGTGCCTGTATTAAAAATAACAAATAAAAAGTTTCTGATTCATACAATGGGTTTAATTAAGTTTTGAAAAAAGGACGTCATGCTGCCGCACCCTAAAGGCGCGCTGGGTTACTATCACAGAACATCCGTTCGAAAAGTAGGCCTCAAGTGACCTTTGAAAATGAGAATATATCATTACAAAGGAACTAGATTTATAATATAAACTTTTTAATTAAATGAAAATAAATCACTTTGTCTTCACCAGTTATGTAATCAAAATAATTGTCAACGTGTTTCGAAAACAATGTTTCTTTGTCGAGATTAAAAAATAATAATCTTATATATAAAAACAATATTTTTTTGTTTTTATTTGTTCGTATTTTATGCGCTGCCATACCGTTCATCCGATTGCGATGAAACTTTGATGATTTGTTGTGGGCACGCACGCAAAGGTTATAGGCTATATATAATGGTAAGCTCTGGCGTTATGAAATATATAGTATATTTCATATATTTTAACGGCAGGGAGGAAAAGGCAAACGAGGGAGGGGAACGGGGGAGTTGGAATTCGCGGGAGGGGTGATGAAGAAGGGAAAAGGGAAACACAAGAGGGGAAGGGGATTCGGGAGGTGAACGGGGACGCACAGGAAAGGACATGCAGAAAGAAACAATTTATTTCTTTGCATTGCAACGCATGCCGGGTACCAGCTAGTAAATAAATAAAAAACAGAAAAATCAATAAAAAAAATTGCTATTTAATTAAAAATTTATTGAAGAAGTGAAACAACACTGCGAAATCTCTTAATCGTGTAAAATATGTTAAAAAATAATAATATCGAATAAAAAATAAAAATAAATTTTATTTATAACACATTTTGTATTTTTATAATGTCATTGGATAAATGTCATGTCAAATTTTTATGTTTGCTAAAATTCGATATTTAAAAATCTTCTTTAGAAAGGGAAAGCATCCAGAGGCATTTTTTTAATGTGATTTTCGACGGGTTTTTAATTGAAATAATTATAACAACACTTATTTCATCAAGAAAAACTTACAAATCATGATTATTAGTATACCTAACCAAAAAATTAAAACCCACACCTGTGATTTAAGAAAAAATCATCAGAGACATCACAAATCACAAATCTCTTCCGAGGCTAACAGCTTATTGGATGGATATAAAGGAGGTATTTACGGCATTATAATGAAGGTTTTATTGGGCGAGCGTGGGGAGAGGTGGCCGCCCGATAATGCCATTATTAATGCTGGCGATGGTGAAGCCACAAATGACGCGTGATATTGGATAATGATAGATTTCAAGGGACATTACATGCCATTTTGGTTTTTCCATTTATTACCCACACGAGTTTGATGTCTTCATCAATTCCCATCGCGCTCACCTCTGACCCCATGAAAGTAACAAAACTTGTGCTAATGGATGAACTTTATGTCATGGCACGCTTTCGTCTGACCTGAAGAAAGTTACAATAGTTGTGATTTAAAGAATGTCATGATTTCGAAAACTTGACACACTTACATAGTCTTATTTGATAAAACAGTATCTAACAATATTTGTGCTATTTTTTTTATCTTAGCTTCATACAGAAGGCCCTAAAGCCACGATTACATAGAGCGAGGTTAAAAGCGGGTGAATCGGCGAGTGAGATTGTCACGTTGACAAACAAAACTGTCTACTCGTTTTTCGGTCGACATTTGTAAAAAACTTGAGCTCGCTGCTAGCACCACATGCTAGCCAATAATGGCTCCCGCCCGAACTAATTCTAACAGACGAAATTAGCTGTTGGTGGGCCGCCATCTTTAGGCAAACACTAGCGGGTAGCGAGTAAAGTTGACCACCTTTCAACTTTTTTCGTAGATTATCCACAATCTGCTAGTTAGCTAGTAATACGATGACACTGAGCGAGTTTACTATCAGACAGTGAATTTCCCAGATATTAGCTTGTAAACTCGCTCAATGTCATCGAGGCTTAAGGAAAAAATCCACCAGCGTCTTCAAGGAAAAGAGGGAGAGGAAGTTCTAGGAAGGAAAAAGTTACGAGGGGTGGGTACGAATCTAAGGGTGCCTTTTAGTAATCCAACCCTTCCACTGCGGTGCAAGACGTTGGGTCGAGTGATTAGGTTTGGTTAGGTCTCCCTCGACCAGTCGAGGGTCGAGGGAATCCAAACACAATTGCCGCCAAGATCTAGACAATCCTCACCCCATGAGCTCGGGCTCCCTGCGTAGTCACCAAACGTAGCGAACTTGGAGTGACTAATGGCAGGTGTGTTGCTTACCCACGGCGGTGTTGCTTACCCAGGGCGGCGGTACCCATACCTCCCAAATTGAAATTGACCATGATGGTATTCCAAGCAATAATTTATACTTACTTATGGAAGTGACATCTCTATTGGTTAATGGAAAAGTATGTAAATTATAATTTCACGCTTAAATTATACTTTATGAAAATAAATATTTGATAAACGATGCCTGTTAAAACAGGGCTCGACTACAAAATGGGAGCATACATGTTTATCGAATTCAATTTTTAGAAATCAATTTTTCGTATTTCAGTTTTTCGAAAGACAAATTTTTCGAAAAACAATTGGCTGAAAAACATATTTTTCGTATTTGTTAATCCATTTGTAAAATAAGTATTTCACCTGTTCGTGACTAACGAGATACTGTCAGACGTACCAGTTATAGGTTGGGTTATGTAAGGTTAGGGTAGGTTGTACGTACTGTGTATACTTATATCAATTCGAAAAACTAGTGTTTCGGTCAATTGTTGTCGAAAAATTGAAGTTCGAAAAATTGCATTTCGAACAATTGCAATTCAGACAATTTTCTAGACCCCTACAAAATAGGTTCCCTTTTCTACATCTCCAAAAGATCTGTAGGATTCTGTAGATACTCATAGTCCATATTATGTCCTACAATTTTATGCTATTTGCCGTTGAACAAAGAGTTTTAATATTGACATACCTTTTTAATGTATATATCATTTATGTCATCAAGAAAATGTTTGTTTGATATTTTCTTCTAAAGTTCAACAATTTAGGTATTATGAAAATGCATTGGATGCTACAGTTCAAGAAAATACAGAGGTTTTTCTGTAAAGGCTAAAATCCATGTGAAACTAGCAAGTTACATTACAATTTCAGCAAAACATTCAAGATACTAACTAGCCTTTGTTTGAGTTGACCACCAAAGAAGCGTTTACTTTTACAACTGAAGGTGTTCCTTTATTATTTATTGATGTGAATTTCGTGCGTTGTTTTCAGGAAATACGTAAAATGTACACTACACGTATCATAAAAGAAACTACGCAATAAAAGTCAGGCCAAAATTGACTTCAAAGTCGAAGTTTCTTTCGGAGAATTTAACGATTGCCTGTGGAGAAGCAATAAACTCCATAGGAGATAAAGAATTGAATGTATGATGTTACATAGTAGTTTCCAGTTGGCTTGCCAATGTTTCTCTTAATTTGCAGACGTCATTATATCATCCAGTTGTTGTTCGTACACGGAGCAGTAAAATGTTTATTGGCAGACACTGGCGGTTTGTCTTATGGGGTCGTGGCCCACATGAAGTAGGATCGTCTTCGGATCGCACAGCATCAGAATTTAATCTTATAAATGGATTAATGTATCTAATGGCTATAGCCGAGTTGAGAACAGGAGAATCAATCATCGATTCTTCTTTCTAAAGTAAGTCCTGAATCCGGAACCTTCTTAGCTAATGAGCTTTTATAAAAAACTTATGGTTAGATAATATATTTTATATTCTACGTGAACAACTTAAAGAGAAACAATCAGTGGCCTTTTTTTCTATTTATGATGTGAGATTTTAAAGGCTAATATTACTAAAGGCTAATACGGCTTCTACTTTTTAGGCTAGCGCTTTGACAACCTTGCAGAGAGCAACATCAGGGCAGAAACGTTGGCTAAAAAGAAGAAGAAAGAACAATTTGTCTCAACATATCCCAAGAGTCAAATAACACAACATGGTGTTCTGTTTGTTAGTTTAAATAGAAATTTTGAAGCTCTTTAACACAATATGGAATTGATAGTGCAAGCTGAAAAAAGCTTGTTTTTTAATGTTTTTATATAAACACCACACAGGAGGCCCTGAGGAAAATAATTCCCCTCAGAGCCTATGTCATCTTTGGGGATGCTATGTGGAGGTTTTTTTTTTTAAAGGAAGGAGAGGAAGTTCGGGTAAGAAAAAGGGTGAGGGGTGGGTAGGAATCTGGGGGTCAATGTGTCCAGGAGTGACGTACGTATGAGTCCGTCCTTCCCACTGCAAGGCAAGGCATGTCCCGAGAGAGTACGTCTGGAGAATTCGAAGTGACTCCCTCAACCACTCTCTCCCAATCGGGCCTTCCAGCAGCCGGTAGGCAGACGCATCAGCCGCCAAGACCCGGACCAACCTCACCCCATGAACCCGGGCACCTCTGTGAGCTGTGGCAGATATGTTGGTTGTCCAATTAATGGTTCCCGGGGTGGCGGTACCCATACCCGCCTCCCAAATCATTGACATATGCATTTTATTTAAGGCATATAAAAAATAATCGCCTATTTTAGCACTCTGACACAAATGTGTGGAATATTTATACATGCGCTGAAGTAGACATTTTATGTATTCAGATTCAGAAAAAACATGCGGCTATTGGTTAAAAATATTTAATAATAATTGTTGAGCAAGTTGTATTGTGAATCATTTGTAAATCTTGCCTCTTTTTGTATTATTTGTCATTTAAGTGAATTTTTACATAACTTTTTTCCCGAGGGAGGCATGGCATGATCAAGTGAAACAGATATTTGAGTCGGGTCTCGAGTTAGTGATGGTTAATATATAACTTTTATTTATGTATATTAGGTTTCTTTTGACTGAGTAGGTTTTTGTAATTTTAAATATCTATTCGTAAAAGTATATTAACTGAGTTTTTATAACTAGATTGTTCTCACTTACGTGAAAACAACTGTAAGAACCCACTACAAAAAATACAGACGGAAAAAGCTCTACGAATTGATAACGTGCTTAAGAGAGCTTAATAATTTTTTTTAGAAAACACATTCCGGGATTAAAATTTTGATAAAATCTAAATTACGTAATTTTACGTTTTAAGAATTTAAATCACTCTCTAGTTCACGAGAGAACAATTCAATACAAGAGGTTTTTTGACTTTCAAATTGCATTGATATTTAAACTGAATATGGAAGGATACTGCAATTGAAACTGATATGCAAAATTCGTAGCAAGTTTCTTGGCTACAAAAATTGGCAAAGACTTATTCCCCCGTTCTTCGCAAGGCGGAATTGCACCTACTTTATTATTTAGTAGGCCGATATTGAATATAAACTTTACTCAGTAGGCCAACTTTACATTGTACAAACTTTATTAAGTGGGCCAACATTGTACGGGCTTCATTTTACAGGCGGAATAAATGTAAAGTCTTTATTTATTAGGTAGTAATGAGCCACATGCATTTACTTTTTTTTTATGTTCAGGAATAATGTCTAATAATAACAAAAATTTAAAGTTTTTTTTTCGATATTGATAAAATTTTGCACACCTGATCTTCAAAGCAAGAGTAACGTCACTGTCTAAATGAAATTTCGAAAAACTTTGTGTAAAGCCCGGGTAAAGCTGAGGACTTTAGATAGTCTGTAAAAAAAATTACAATTAGATTTAAAAAAACGCGTACAGGCTAAACTTGTCAATTTCACATAATTTATGGCAATCAAGCGTAGAGTTTTATAAAAATGTATAAGAGCGTAACAAATCAGATTGTTTTCATGAAGGTACTAACATCTTTTTCCTTGCAATGTCCCAACTCATTGCCTAGGTAGGCTGTCGGAGTCGGCTCTTCTCAGGCTGTATCTTCTTCGATTCTGGGTTTCGCTTCCATCCAGGCCGGTTCTCTGCAACATTTTGGAGCATTGAGTCATCAAGGAGTTCTTTGGACTTCTTCTGGATGCCTGTCGATGAAGCTCCGTAGACATTGCCTGCTTCACTGTGTGGTCTGGTGGTCTCCGTCTTATGTGCACATACCATCTCAATTGTCGTTCCTCCAGCTTACTGTTTATGTCCCTGACACCCAGGCTACCACGAATGCGTGAATCCTATATTTTAGTGATACCCCTGCCGACCATCTAAGCATTCGCATTTCTGCTGTATTGATTTGCTTAGAGTAGGAGTTGTTCGTACATTAGAGCCATACATTATCGTGAGTCTAACAAAAGGCTGGCATATCTTTCCTTTAAGTTCTATAGGCATTTTCGGGTCACACAAGATTCCTGTTACGGATATAAATTTCATCCATCCCACGCCTATTCTATGGTCAACATCCACTGCACATCCTCCTTCTCTGTGAATGAGTGAGCCCAGATACTCAAATGAATCCCAGTTGGTTAATGTTACTCCATCCAGTTGCAACGAAGGAGTTACAGCATTTGTGTCTTCAAATGGCAAGTACAAATTTTCAGCCCTTTTCCTGCAATTTTTTTTAGGCTATTATCCTCCAGGATCTTTTTCCATCTTTCCAGGCTATTCTGTAAGTCACTATGATTATCTGCAACCATAAAGGTACTAACATCACGAGCCAAAACACGGATTTGAAACTTATTATAAAAATAATTACAGTTTTTACATAATTTTTGATACAGTTGGGTATCTTCGCAAACATTAATTTTATTATTATTTTTTTTTACATTAACTGCACACAGGAAAATCATTTCCCTCAGGGCCTATGTCATCTTTGAAGATGCTGTGTGGAGGGGCCTTGAAGAGACCCATGTTGTAGAAGGGAGGAAACACAGAGGCCGGCAAATCGTTCCACAGCCGAGCTGTTGAACGACGAGTCGTAGAAACGACCCGTTCTCATGTGAATAATGTCAACCATGCACCGGTGACGAGGGAATCAATGACGCTAGCTCCTCGGAGCATCTTCCATTGTAATACCGGTAGGACAAGGACAGCATTCCCACCTGACGCCTGTGCTGTAAAGATTGAAATCCGTTTGTTAAGTTGAGAGAATCTATCAAACGGACCGCCCGTGTCTGCACAGAGTCGAAGGTTTTTAAAAATTTTTTTTAAGGTGTTTTGGGGCTCCAGACCAGAGGTGGCTGCCAAATTCAACAGTTAGGCGCACTTGCGATTTGTACAGGGTTAGCAGTAGTTGTGTACTATTAAAGTACCTGCGGGCCCTGTACTGTTATTATATTTTTATTTGTACAAAGTTCTTCTAGCCATAAAAATCAGCCAAATATTATTAATATTATGTCTTTTTTCGAATCAAAATACAAACCAATTAAAAATTCGCGAAAGTGACTCATTCCAAGGCCTTTATACAGTAGGCCGATATTCTTATTTTAAGAAATTGGCTTGCGGGGGGTTACTCGTTTATTTGAACAGAAAACTGAGCACAAAGTAGAGAAGAGTGCAGGGGAGGCTAAGATTATCGCAAGCAGTTGGGGTTTATTTTATTATTGCTGTTTTAATATAGGATCTGGCAACTTCTGCCTACGATTATGACCATTGGGGTAGTTTGGCTTACTTGGCACCCTCATGTTTGCTATTTATTATTACGCTGGCAACATTTGCTGTAGGGGATGATATTAAAAACATTATTCTTATTATGAACAACAAACACTTGCCGCAAGTTCCTCTACTTTGACATTAAATTAAAGCCTTTCCAGTAGAATTTATCACTATTTTAGAAAATGTACAATGCAACAAAAATTGTAATTTATTCGTTTTACCCATAGACGAAAATCTAATGGATGACAGATATACTTTCAGAAACAATCTTGTAAAATATAACTTTTCAGAATTTGAAAGTTGTTTAAGATGTTTTTAGTGAGTAATAGTTGAAGTTCTCAAATGCTCTTCTTATTCGTATAATTTTTTTTTTACTTTGCCTTCGATTCTTACTGATTATACAAATTTTACTTAGTTGATGATTCAATTCAATTCAACTAATTTATTTTTTACAAAATACAAAATTTAAAATTTTAAAGAGAAAATATTAAATTTTTATGAGAAAAACTCTCTTTTTATAACTTTTGAAGGTTATTCCCATCAACGTAATATATCATTGAAGAAGAAGATAACACTTATAATCTAAATGAAAATATGAAAGAAAACAAGTTGCAATAGCGAAATTGGAAAACGCGCACGTCCCGGTTAGACGAGAGGTCTGGGTTCGAGTCCCAGTTGCGACCATTGTTTTTTCTATTTTCTGTGTCTTTTTTTCTTTCATATTTTCATTTAGATTATAAGTGTTATCTTCTTCTTCAAAGAAAATATTAAGATTAGATAAGCAGATTTAAGCAATTTAAACATCAATGAAGCACAATCAGATAATTAGCAATAAAGCTTGCTGTCTAAATTGTGCTTCGTTGATGTTATACATATAGATATTCAAAGTGATTCTATTTAACAACGAGACAGCTCTCCCGACTGGCCATTAGCAAGTTAGTTCTGCAAGCTGGGAGATAAAACAGTATATGCTGTCGGTGACGGAGATAACCATCGGGAACATAGAAACTGATACTCTCCATGATAGTCGAGTTTTCGAACCATCCATGAATCAGTCTGAAGAAATGTGGTACAGTGAGCACATTCCTTCTGACTCGTAGATGGTTCGTACCGAGCATGCCCAAGAGAAAGTCGGTAGGGTAGAGCAACGGGTAGTAGCCATACTCCCCCAGATAGAGAAATCTCAGAAATTTCTTCTTAACCTACTCCAACATGAGGGAATATTATTTCACTTGATATGGGCTCCAAATCATAAACCATTGCTTATCCTATCTTAACTAAGACCCTCCTCACAGCATTCCCAAAGATGATCTTAGTCAAGTAAAAAAAATTTAAAAAATTATAACGCGAAAAAAGATATTCGTTTTCGGAGTGCAATTGGAGAGAATGAATGAATTGCTTGAAAGAGCTTAAGGCGACGCTTCCCGGCAAAAGAAGAAGATGGAGAGATATGTAATTACGAATGTTGGACAGCGCTGTTGACAGCGCTAATATTTTCAATGATAAAATTGAAGCAAAAATTATGAAAATGCTTGATAAAACATGACTCGTTTAAAATATAGCAAAAAATTAGTGGAAGGTATCTTAAGTATCATTTAAAGAAACATTGTGAATTTTTTCACAAATATAACTTATAAAATAACTAGCTTTTCCCCGCGGCTTCGCTCGCATGGTATTACGGGAAATTACTGTAGCGGTTGAACTTATAAATTATCCACCCTTCTCCTCACCCCCACCCCCTCCCGCATTCCATACAATCATTCCCTTACATTCAGTTTTCAAACATCTCGCCTGCCACCTAAATTTCATAAAGTTATAGCTCAAAGAAAAAAAGAATTATCCAATTTTGTTAATTCGTTCGGAATTTATGCGCTTACAAACATTTCGGATGTTTATTTTTAATTAAATATTTGGAAGTTTGTTAATATAATTAAAAAATTACACTATTTATTATTCAGTCTTTATAATCGTTACGAATTATATTTTTAATGTAGGAACTCTTATCTGACATTTATTGCAAAACAGAAGCTTGTCCAAAAAAAAACGAATTCTGATATTTGAATTTTCTGCAGTAGTAGCTGACCAGTAGACTGAGTATCTACCAGCATAGAGCCCAAAAATATATCAACATTGTTTCCATAGAAAAGATTTTTTTCTGACGTTAGCAAAAACTCGCTTTTGTTAGCGACAGAAAACGTATAACAAATATAATATATTAATATTTATAATTTCATAACGCCAGAGCTTACCATCATATACAACCTGTAGTCTGCGCATATAATTTAGCTTTATATTGGTAAAAGAATTATTAAAGTCTTTATATTGTGTTATGCGTGAAAAGGTCATAAACGAACTCGAGCAGTTTCGCATTTATAATATTAGTATGGAAGTATGGATAGAAATAGACTTGCTTTAAATAATTTTCGGAGCACACTTTGCGATTTTTTTCTATCGAGGAAATTTCATATAATTTGCGTTGCGTGAAACGTATCTAGATATTATCTTCAAAAATAACATATATTTTTTTAAGAGCTAAAAAACTTCAAATGTTAAAGGGATATATGTAAGAAATCGGTAGAAATTCGGATAGCGGCGGCTTAATAACCAGATCTGATTATGCACACATTTCCCAACCTTACTCTATCCATTCTCCTTCCTTCACAATATTCTCCAAAGGGAGATATTATAGTTCATTATTCACATTTATACATTTAACGTCAATATTCAAAGTCAAATAACACGTTTCAATATAGCGTATGTTATCGCCAAATTAAACTAAAGATGCCTACCAACGCGAGTATTAAAAAGATATTTACGACATCAGATAGTGTTTGCAAAACAATGGTTAAAAAAATTGCAAAAATGAGGCGCACAGCGGTGCAGAATATAATATAACATGCCGAAGGAATATAAATGGCTAAAAATAAAATAAAATATAAATAAAGGACTGCAATATGGTTTCCCTGTTAAGTGATATAATATTAAAGTGACACAACAATGGGGTCGGCTGTCTCATTATTTTACGGGCGGACATTGGCCGGGGAGTGCGGAGAAACACGTGCGACGCGGGGCGGGAGTGAGGGGCGGACACTCCAAAGTACCGAGACTGAAAACTTAAATAATAACATAATTATTTTTGAAATAAATCTATTAAATTATTTTCGTAAATTATCAGAAATTTCAAACAAACTTGAAGCCCAACTGAGGTTTAGAAAAAATCAACGTACCAATAAAATATTAATTTAGGTAACCATACTAGTTAAATAAGTGAAAAAGTATTAAATTTTTTAAAGAATTGAAAAACTTCTACGGCGTGCAATAATTTTTTTAGAATTTAAATTTTATAAGAATTTAGCTCTTTGTGCGGGGCTTCGTAGCCTCCCCACTCTTGTCTACTTTGGTTTTCTGAAAGCTTCATTTCTACTGCGTGTAAATTGCAGACTCTTTTTTTTAAGTGAAAACTTCTTTAGCACCGTTGTGATTTGAAACTCGATGAAACGAAAAATAGCGACACTGAAACCAGACAAACACGTACATCTATAGGATTTAGCCTGAGAATGAGATATCGGTCTCCTCTTTGTGCGGTGCTTCATTGCCTCCCCACTCTTGTCTACTTTAGTTTTCTGAAGGTTTAATTTCTACCGCATGTAAATTGCAGACTCTTTTTTTGAAGTGAAAACTTCTTTAGCGCCGTTGTGATTTGAAACTTGATGAAACGAAAAATAGCGACACTAAAACGAGACAAACACGTTACATCTATAGGATTTAGCCTACGAGAGAATGAGATAGTATAATCGGTCTCCTCTTTGTGCGGTGCTCTTGTCTAGGTTTCCGAAGGTTTCACTTCGATCGCGTGTGAATAGCACACTCTGATTTAAAAAATATATATTATATACATTATGAAAATCAAAACATGATTTGCGGGGAAAATGGAACCAATTTCTATGCGTTTTTTCTCAAAATACCCAACAATAGTTAAAATAAAGTTAAGTCCCTTTTACACGGAGTTGTTTGAAGCAGTGGTAGTGTGGTAGTAGCGCACAGGAGCGCCGGCCAACATCAGCATTAATGTAAACTGCATTTAGTTCGGAATTCGCGCAGAATGCTGAATTGAGAGCATTGTTGTGGCTGCTTTAAAAACACGGGGGATTTGCAGAAGAAAGTGCGCTCATAGCCGTGCATTGGCCGGGCCGGTGCACTAACCGCAGAACCTGATCTTAAGCTGGACAAAAATACGATTTTAAGCGTAACATATCTTAAAAAAAGGGGAATATTTGGTTTTTTGTATTTTTTTATCAACCGATGAAGTATTAACCGTTATTTTCTAAAAGATAAGTAAAATGCCTTAAAAGGCATAACAGCATGTCCGTTATACTTGTCAGCATCACAATTTGATCAGTAGCTGAAATGAGCAGATATCAATGTGGCATCGAAAGCGGATTTGATGGTTATCGTCATTACAGTTCGGCATTATCAATTAAAATGTAAAGCATTGTATTACAACACACACTTCATTATAAACAACCGTACCTCATTAAATTTGTCGATTTTTAAAGTGTTTTCATTACCGCCTTTATTTATTTATGTATTTCATGTTTTTGTGTAGTCAACTCTAAGGACGGGTTGTTTCAAAAAATTTGATGGATTCATAAAATATTTGAAGTTAATTTTCACGGTTTGTGTAAGTTCTATTCAAGTTCTGTTATTATTTCAGTATTGTGAAGCAACTGTCCTATAACTATATAATAACAGAACTTGAAAAGAACTTATACAGAACGTGAAAATCAACTTCAAATATTTGATGAATCCATTAAATTTTTTGAAACAACCCACACTTAGGACGGGTTGTTTCAAAAAATTTGATGGATTCATCAAATATTTGATGCTAATTTCCACGTTCTGTGTAAGTTCTATTCAAGTTCTGTGATTATTTCAGTTTTGTGAAGCAGCTGTCCTATAGCGATATAATAACAGAACTTGAATAGAACCTACACAGAACGAAAATCAACTTAAAATATTTGATGAATCCATCAAATATTTGAAGTTAATTTTCAGGTTCTGTGTAAGTTCTTTTCGAGTTCTGTTTTTTTAACATCATAGGCCAGCTGCTTCACAAAACTGAAATTATCACAGAACTTGAATATAACTTACACAGAACGAGAAAATTAACGTCAAATATTTGACGAATTCGTCAAATTTTTTGAAACAACCCATCCTTAGTGTTGTTCTTTTATAACTATTTTCAATATTATTGTTTTTTCGTTGTTTGTGTGCTTAAGACAGTATTCTAGTCTAGAAATTTGTTTTTCTTCATATTTTTAAATCTTTAAACATTCAAAAATACTTCCTTACAAGGATTTTTCAAAATTCACATTATTTTAAACGATATAACGATTTTAATGTCGCAGTTTAGACGGAATCTAACCAGAATCTAATAAGAACAAATTTTAAACGCATTTTTCTCGAAACTACTTTTTTCGACACGGTTGACACGATATCTCAAGTTATACTAAACCAATTTACTGAATTGAAATTGAAATTTAGCGACCCTTATTGAGCCCTTTTCTATACGCTAATCTATCGCGCTAAATAAAATTGTAGCAGGATTTCAATTTTTACTATTTTTAAAAAATTTGAAAAGCGAAAAAAATTGTTGAAAAAGTTTTTTTTTTCAGACAGTCGACATTTTACGAATTTTTTAAAAACTTTTCCTTAGTTCGGGCCATAGCCGCATTTGTTTGGATTAAGAATTCTTCTTTTTTTAGATTACTAGGAGGGTTGCAATCGTGTCAACCAGGTCGCGCCATTTTTTTGAGAACGCCCACTTCACACCCCGTAACTTTTTGAATTTTGAATTTTTTCGTTTGATTTTTTTTAATGTATTCTTTAATGTTTAATAAATATTTAGTAAAGTAATGGCTGGTAAAAATATAATTGTTTTTTTTTATTGCACCTCAAAAAACACCTACAATTCATGTTTCTAGACTAGAATACCTCCTGAAGTGTTATAATTAATATTGTGATAATGACCTGCTGACAAAATGCTTTGGCAGTTTGGCGGGTGCCTGTAATGAAGAAAAAAAAAATTGTATATTATTTAATTTCATGTCAGTTATATTTTTAATTCATAAATCAGTTTGGTTGAATATTGTGTCTTCAAATCCAAACCAAGTTTTTATGAAAAAAACCGCGCAGCCGTTGCCCTTCATACTCAATTGTTTATACATCCAAATTATCAATTTTTGTCCATTCTTTGTAATGCACGATATGTGGTTAAATATCAAAATAAAAATAAGCAATCCTTTTTTTCACATTTTTGGCCAGCTAAAGCAGCGTTAGGACCTCTGTGCGAGGCTCGACCGTTGGACTGCGATGCTTTGCACTTCGGTCGCTGTTTATTTTCTGAAATAAGGCGCCATTGTGTGCCCGCTAGATTCGCCCGCATTCAAAATAGGCACAAAAGGATATACATTCATAAACACAACAGCTATAATATTACTGTGTGTTTGAACTTGCTTACGGGGTAAATCTTCCCTTTGTGAGATAAACCACAAACTACCCTTGAGAGGATTTCATATTGGAGTAAATAAATAACAATAAAAAACTAGTCATTCATCTCACTTCAACAAAAAAAATCGCAGTTCCTTTTTTAAAAAAATTCCAATACATTTTATTAACTTGATTATCTGAAGAACCAACACCCAATAGTCACAACACATTAAAATAGACAAATTCGTAAAGGGTATTTAAGTTATCGCTTGCAAATTGATAATTAGATAGTTCATTAGGGGTCGTCTATTAATCACGTAAGGCTCGAAAAGGGGGGAGGGGTTCGGAAAAAAATCACGAAATATCACATGGAGGGGACAGGATATAATGAGATATCACGTGTATTTATTTTTCGTTGAACGCACGATTGTTAAACCAAACAGCGGAACGCGGCCTTGACTCACCGTTGCCAAGCAACGATTTCCCGCGCGTTGCGAAAACCGCTCGGCTCACCAGTGCCAGTAATTCTGTGATTTTGACGCCGAATACATGCGTAAATTGTTGCCGCGTATGTTTTTTCTTAAAACAATGGAACAATGTCTAAACCAGGAGATCTACATAAAGACCTATTTGCAGAGTATAAAAAGGAAAAAAAACCTAGTGTAATCAGATTATACCCGTATTTAAAGATAATATTCTGAAAATTTCAACATACTTTGTACAAAAAAAATTAAACGTGATTTTGGGTATGGGGGGGAAGGGGGTTATCTAAAACCTCACCACATATCAACAGTGGGGGGAGGGACGGGGTTAAAAAGTTGCTAAAACATCTAATGGACGACCCCTTTTTCTGTAACATTCATCCCAATGAAGGAAATTTTTTATCCAAAAACCATTAACTTAAAAAAATTACACAGATTTCAAGTGCCTGTATCAGATTTACTAAAATCTAGAATAAAAAACATGATAATAGGTTCACATTACATTCATTAATCGTGTAAACGCGAGCCAAAATTTTCTTTTTCATAAGCATAAAACGTTTAATATCTTTGTTTATTCATGATAATTTTGTTTCTCGATTATTTCAATGTTTACTTACGATATCTATCAATAAATCTTTTATGTGAATCGCGTGGTAGGGTTAGGATAGGTGATATTAGGTTAAGTAGTAATATATGTGTATGAAACACCTATTTTGGAGAAATCTTAAGTTTTCTTAATAGTAAGTTTTCTTACTTAACTTGAATATAATATCAAGAAAGTGTAAAGAATTTGAGAGACTATAACATACAGTACAGCTCACTTGGGGGTTGAACTATTACTAAATTGAATATGAGGGTTCTCAACTCAAAACACATGCATGTCTTTATATCACAGATAAAATTTATTTCAATCACAATACAGAGAAATTAATATCACATAAGATCCATCACGAAGAAAGGTGATAATACCACGTTCAAACACATAAAATAATTGAAATGTCGTGTTGACAAAAAAGCAGAATTTCTTCCAATTCTATTTCTTGAATGGTATGAATATAAATCAGGGCAAAGCTCTCCGCTGTTGGAAAGAAAAAGAAAAGTCAGCTAGAACCAATATTCCCATTGATATGAATTTGGGAAAATATTAACCTTAGACCCGAGATTTGCGGGAATTGCGAGGGTTTCGCGCCTCTTTATAAACGTGATAACACGTAAAGTACAGGAAAAGGATTTTCTTATAATATTATATTCTTTACATTGCATTTCTGTTTGGTTTAGTTGAGGTTTAGACAATCATATTTCAAAAGCTTGTGGTTTTGTTGTTGTTTGGTCGTCAAACGGCGTTAAAAAATAAAGTTTTAAAAAGTACCATAGATTTTGGACGACCATCAAAACCGTAAATTCTAAAGTAAATCAAAGCCTTACATGAGGCGATATAAAAATTCTCGTTAAAATAATTCCTTGCCAATTAATTAATTCTTTGATAAATAGTCAGTTCCCTGTCAAATAATCAATTTCCTGTTAAATAATCAATTCCTTGTTAAATAACCATTTCTTTGTCGAATTTTTCTTACTTTTGTACTCTATTATATGTTTATTTATAAAAGGCAGTATAGCCGTTTATGTATTTAAAAAAAAAAAAAATAATAATCAATTCCTTGTTACATAGAAATGTATTCCTTGTTAAATAATCAATACCTTGTCAAATAATTAATACTTTGTTAAAAAGTCTTTTCCTTGTTAAACAACCAATCGCTTGTTAAAAAATCATCTATGTTAAATAATCAAATCCCATTTTTTCCAAAAATAAAATCAATTCCTTGTTAAATAATCTATTCCCTGATTTATAGTAAATTTCTTGTTTCAGAGATCCAATTTTTAGGTAAAATATTAACAAAATGAAAACTAACCTCCAATAGGAGAGGACAGAAGATAAAGATGATAAAAAATTGTCTTTTATCATAAAAATATATCTGAAATTCTGGATTTGTAATGCATTGAATTTTCATATTTTCAGGAAAGAAGTTTGTTTTTCGTTATTTTTCAGTCAAGCCTGTCATACTACTTTTTAGTTTGACAGCAGGTACACAGAGACAACATTTAATACAATAACAGTTAAATTACTAGAATTGTATGAGCATAAATAAATATTTGCAAATATTTATATAAAAATAGCAGTATAGTATAAGTTTTTACAACCAATAAATGAAATATCACTAATCATCAGTTTTGTGATAATTTAAGAGCGATTAAAAATTGAAAATGATATTCATCCTCTCTTTTCAACGACATCATTTCTAAAGCAAATTGAAATTGCTTTAAATTTCTTGTACGATGAAATCTGAAACGTAGCTCAGCTTCGAAACTCTTGAATATAAAATTAGAATAAAAATACTTTGCCGGGGTTGAAAGTGTCAAAATGTACGTCGAACCAATTTGCTTGAGTGTGTCTGAGTGGTGTTGCCACAAGAAAATCAAATTTAAAAAATGGAAGCGATAATGAATATCGAATAGACGGGGCTTCCCGGAGTTCCCGCAAGGGGGCGGCTTGTGACTTATTTAACGTAATGTTTTTTCAGATAAGGTAGGAACCTACCTGAGTTTTGATAGATTTGTAACAAGTATGGCTCTGTAATGTTAAATGTATGGACGGCAAAAACTACAAACGAATATGCCATGTTTTTTATTTGTGGTATTTTTTTAGCTTTTCTAATTGTTTTTTGTTTTATTGATTTTAACGATTAAATAATTGTAACATTTTTTAGGTTAAAATAAATAACATAGTTCTGCAAGTATTTGGTAGCGTATAAAATAAGTGGAGAACTTCATTTTTTTTATTAGCTCCTTACGAAAATAATCCTTCAAGGTCTATGTCATCTTTTTATCGTCAATGTGGATTCTGTATGGAGGGTCCTTTTAGAGAAAAGAATGAGAGGAAGTTCGGGAAAAGAAAAATATGTGTGAGGGTAGGTATCTGGAGGTCAATATGTACGGGAGTGACTACAGATTGAGAGGTCAAAAGGTCTCCCTCAACCAGTCTCTCCCGACACGGTCTGCCACGCAGTACGTGATCAAATGCATCCGCCGCAAGACCTAGACAATGATTTCACCCCATGATCCCGGCACCCCTGCTAAGTCACTAAACGTAGCGAACCATTTGGAGTGACCTATGGCAGGGGTTTTGGTTATCCAATAATTGGTTACCGCGGCGGTGGTACACATACCCGCCTCCCAATTTGTAACATTATTAAATTTAATTTATTTTAAACTGAGCGTCGAGCGGCTAGCAGATTCTTCAATAGTGAGTGACCAGCTGCTATCCATATACAAATCTCAAGTTTGCCAAACAATTGAATTTGGAGCCACCTCTGGGCTGGAGCCCCACAATATTTATATACATAACCTTAAATAAATCTGTTTGATTCTGTGCAAAGGAGGTTCTGTGTCCGTCTGATTAACAATTCGTTTTTAACATCTCGATTGCCATGTCTAATGCAAGCTGGTTCTGTTCTACAGGTATTTTAAAGGAGTCTGCTCTAAGGAGCTAGCATTGGTTGCCGGTGAACCGGTGCACGTGTGTGATTCTCGAAAGACACGAGCGGAACACCCGTTCACAGTTGACGTTGGCTTCACAAGAACGGGTCGTTTCTTCGACTCGTTTATGTGTAAGTCGGCTCGCATGTGGAACGAGCTACCGGCACCTGCTTTTCCTCCTTAATATCATGCGTTATATATCAATAAATCCATTCTTACAGCTCTCACCTCAACCGCCTCACAACGCTGCCAACCGGGTGGTGACATAGTTCCCCTGTACAGTCAAGAGAGTCATGGTGAGGTGTAACATTAAAAAATAGAGTTCTGCAAATTAAGCACAACACAATATTAACTCACTTTTAAAATGATGCATGTAAATAAACAAAAAAATTATGTATAACATTTTCAAAATTAATCTCACTAACCTATGCGAAGATAATACCAGTATTGCAACGCATTGCCGCCGATGCCAAGGGAGTTGTGAGTTTTCACGTCGGCAGACTCTATTAAAATGCACTTTTCCATTTAATTACTTCATTCTGGTAATTACAAACGAAAAGAAAAAATTAATCTAAGGATATAAATGATCAAAGAAGAACCCCAAGTTCCAGAATTTATCTAATAATATTTTTAATGGCCACTCCTTCGACTGTAAAGTTAAGAATGTCGATTTGTACGGGAGTCATTAATTAAAGATTTTCTTTTTATCTTTTTAGAGGTAGCAAAAAAGGTCAGAGAAAAAGAAAAACCTCCTGATACAACGTTTTTAGGCTTTATTCAATAATTACCTAAGTGAGAAAACATACAAAAGATTTTGCAGCTTTTCATTTCCATTTGTAGAAGTAATTATTACTTATAGGTATATGAGTATTAATTACCAATTAAATAAAATACAGCCCCTTTTCAATGAATTTCATTTAAATCAGTGAAATGTTTTTTTTTTCAAAGTAGGTACATAAACTAAAGATTTACGCTAGGTAGTAAAAATATATACGATAAATTTCGGTCGAGAGTGGGTATTTAGTATTTTGCAACTTGCTAATTTCACCATACAGAAAATCCCTCCAAGAGGTCGCATTATTCGCAAAATACCCTATCTCATCATCCGATCCAGAACCCATTCCATTTAGACCCTAAGATGGGAAGCAACCCCCCTAAATGGATCAGTTGCCGAAATCCGAAGAAATACCAATCGAAGCCTGAAGGATCGCGCCAGTCGACACAGATTTATGGAATGGGGCTGAATCAACTTGAGGTCTTAATTTACTGTTTATAAAAAGATTCTACGGTAATTCGATTGATGGGGGTAGGCGGTACACACCTCTCTCACGTAAAGCAGATAGTATTTATTTAAAAACCTGCACAGACCCGTGAAAAAACACGGGATATTAAAATCGTAGAATTTGTGAAGCTGAAAGTTTATAGAACATACCAGAATAAGAACACTTGCCGCGGGGTGAGTAAGAAAAAATGATTTTTAGGCAGTTACTCTATCGCTTCTCCAAATTCTCTACACATCAGTTCCAATCTTTTTTTATGTGAAAACCGCACAAGAGTCAATGCTTCCGTCTGGAGCCAATAGGACTATGGCTTTTCCAATGTTGCGAGGCTGAAGGTAGTGTGAGGAGAATGAGACGAAAAGAGGAAGGTGGGGAAGTATTTGGCTATTCAGATCTGGTAACCAAATACGGCTAAAGCCATTTCAAGCAACGTTTCAATTCTGAACGGTGGTCTTACACCAAGGCGATACTGAGAATATCTTCCGTATGTTATTTTAAAATAATTAATTGAAATAACACAAATTCATCAAATAAAATTTATTTGTGTATGCCAGGATTTGAACCCGCGACCTTCGGATTGTTAGTAGAGAGTCTTACCCTCGACCACGGAGGCCGTCAAAATGACAATTAAAATAATTTAAATTATAGATGGTTCATTATTTGTTAACTAGAATAAATAAATAAAATTACATAAAGTATATTAAATTACACTAGCAGCCTTCATAAACTTCGTTATTGTGATGCAATGGTGTTGAAAGCTTCTCACAATATTACGCGCATTGTTAGCTCAACATTTGAGGATCTTTGTTTGGTCCAAGTCTCGAATATCAGCGTTTATCTTACAGACTGAATGGTCTTCGTCCTTACGCCGTGATAATCCAGTGGTTCCTAATAAGCTTAAGTGCTCCAGAAGGGATGCTGGAGGGTTGGAAGCCTTAAGGGAAAGGGGGTGGGAAGGGGATAGGGGGTGAATCCGTCATCCTTCGAACAGCTGCCGATAAATATACCATTCGCCAAACTATGCTTGACACTTAGTTAAATTAAATTAGTTTGTGGACTCTTCTGGGTGTTTACTCAAATAGAAAAGCACCGCGAAACAATAAGATTGGATTAGTTTTGATGGATTGGCGATGGTGACCGAGATGGAAGGGTTTATAATATGCAAAATACTGTGCTTGAAAAAACATTAATCTAAATCGACAAAGTAATGCCAGGACTCAGATGGATTTGGTCCAATTTTATTACGATTAAAAATATAAATTTTAGTTCGATTTCCCAACTTATTTTGGGCATCATCAGTTACAATTGAGATTCAATGATATTAGATGCACGTCTTTTGTTTAAATGAAACAATAATATGTTAGAAGACATATAAGCAAATCATTATTTAGTAAAAATTTAATGGTATAACAAATGAATTGATTTATTTTCATAGAGCAAGCCACAATATTAACTGCTTTTGACGAATGAGTATTTATTCCGATAATATTTGTACAAAATCACATCACTTTACTTTTTTTTTTTTTAAAGGTGCCGGTAACCCGGGCTTTTATTAATATCAAGAGTTATTTACATTTACATATATGTGCGCTACCCGACTCACTAGACAATATCTGTTCTGAGCCGGGTAGCAGTATCTATAATTACATATATCAATAAAGATTAAAGCAAAAAAATACAAAAGATAATAAATAAAAATACAAAGTACAAAAAAAAAACTTAAATAATATTAATACAAAGTACAAAAGAAAAACATAAATAAAAATACAAAGGATAACCTAGATATAACAATCTAAATATAAAAAAATTTACAAACATATATAAAGTAATTGAACATTTTCAGTATGAAAGTTCTATTATACTAGTGTATAAAGTCGTGTTACTTTCTCCTCTTTCTTGAGTCAACGTTTTGGACATCCTTAGTATCCAACATCTATTCCATTGATAGGCTTGGTGTAACTATAAGTGACCAGCTCAGGTATGGGGGCTCCATCGAAGCCAGAGTAAAGTTAGCTTCTCAAAAACTGGGCGTACTGTACAGGGCCCGCAGATACTTTAATAGTACACAACTGCTTACCCTGTACAAATCGCAAGTGCGCCCCACGGTTGAATTTGGCAGCCACTTCTGGTCTGGAGCTCCAAAATACTTGAAAAATACTTTGATAGATTCTACGTTTGATAGATTCTCCCATCTTAACGAACGGGTTGCAATCTTTAGAGCACAGGCGTCGGGTGGGAATGCTATCCATGTTCTACCGGTATTTCAATGGAAGATGCTCTGAGGAACTAGCGTCATTGATCCCTTCGGCACCGGTGCTTAGTCGGGAGACACGCCAAACGCGCGCCCAACATATGTACACGGTTGACATTTGTCACATGAGAACGGGTCGTTTTTTCGACTCGTTCTTGAGTTCAACAGCTCGGCTATGGAACGTTTTGCCGGCATCTGTGTTTCCTCCCTCCTACAACATGGGTCTCTTCAAGACCAATGTTCATTCCTTCCTCTCCTCAAAAAGACCCTCCACACAGCATCCCAGATGTCATAGGCCCTGAGGGGAATTGTTTTCCTCAGGGCCTCCTGTGTGGAGTTAATGTAAAAAAAAAAAATCTATACAGATGAAGGCGCTGTATCTTTTCAGTTGCTTGCATATAATATTAATAATGCAGATCGTGGAACACTAATAAGCTGTTTATCGGGTGCGGTCACAGATGTATTATTGCTCTTTGGCATAATACAAACGGCCTGACGGTTTGACGGCCTCCGTGGTCCCGAGGTAAGACTCTCGACTCACAATCCGAAGGTCGCGGGTTCGAACCCGGCGTGCGCAAATAAATTTTATTTGATTAATTTGTGTTATTTCACAATTAACTCGTTTAAAATAATATATAGCATATTTGCGGCACGTTCCAGAGTGGAAGATACTATCAGTATTGCCCTGGTGTAAGACCACCATTCAGAATTGAAACGTTGCTTGAAATGGCTTTAGCCCTGCTTAGTGACCAGATCTGAATAGCCAGGTACTTCCCCACCTTCATCTTCCTATCTCCTTCCCCTCCCCACTACCTTCAGCCTCACAACATTCCCCAATTGGGGATGCCATAGTCTCACTGGCTCCAGACGGGAGCAGTTGGGACTCTTGTGCAGTATTTCATGTAAAAAAAAAAAAAAAAAAATACAATAACAGTAGCGATGAGATGTTGACATTTCACCTAATGTTTTTCTACATTAAAAGCAGTTAATCTTGAATAAAAAACCCTCGACTTCTGACATCTCCATAGATTCTTCCATACAAAATGACAACACCTGTTGAAAATAAATAAAACATTTGCAGAGTGATGACGTCACACGATTCACACGAAATACGGTGGTTTTCGGGGATCTTGAAAAATTAAAACTTTGACATTTATTTTAACTGTTAAAACTAACCACAAAAATAAAAATAAATCATATCATATGCAGTTATTTAAGTTTAAGAAGGTTCATTCATTAAAAACATATTAAAAAATTGGACTGGAGTTCCTTATTGGCAACACCCACCAAATTATGTATTTACTAGCTTTTCCCCGCGGCTTCGCTCGCATGGTGTTACGGTAAATTACTATAGCGGTTGAACTTCTCCTTTAATTATCCTTCCTCCTCCCCACCCCCACCCCTCCGCATTCCATACATTCATTCCCTTACATTCAGTTTTCAAACATCTCGCCTGCCACCTAAATTTCATAAAGCTATAGCTCAAAGAAAAAAACAATTATCGAATTTCGTTCATTCGTTCGGAATTTATGCGCTTACAAACATTTCGGATGTTTATTTTTAATTAAATATTTGGAAGTTTGTTAATGTAATAAAAAAATTACACTATTTATTTTTTAAATTAATTAGTCTTTATAATCGTTACGAATTATATTTTTAATGTAGGAACTCTTATCTGACATTTATTCCAAAACAGAAGCTTGTTCAAAAAAAACAAAACATATTCTAATATTTGAATTTTCTGGAGCAGTAGCTGACCAGGGGGCTGAGTACCTACCAGCTTAGAGCCCACAAATATAATATCAACATCGTTTCCATGGAAACGATTTTTTTCTGACGTTAGAAATAACTCGCTTTTGTTAGCGACAGAAAACGTATAACAAATATAATATATTAATATTTATAATTTCATAACGCCAGAGCTTTCCATCGTATACAGACTATAGTCTTCGCATATAATTTAGCTTTCTATTGGTGAATGAATTTCCAAAGTATTTTTATTGGTTAATGTGTGAAAGCGTCATAAACGAACTCTAGCAGTTTCGCATTTATAATATTAGTATGGATTTGATTTTAAAATCAAAACAGAATAGTTTATTAATGTTACACAAGTTCATGTATACAAGCCAATATCATGGTTTTGCACTCGCCTACAAACCCAATCATTTCAACTAGTCCATGCGACAGGACGAAGAATTTCATCCTGAAAATGTTTCCGCAATAATTCAATGGAGGGAGGCCGGCCGTATGGCGAAGGCGTCTTTCTTTGTAAATTTAAATCAAATCTTGCAGGGCGATCCCGCCGTGGCATTATGTATGGAGGCATTCAAATATAGAGGCGGTCCCATCAAAGGATATGGGAACCTTTATAAGATGTGAGATAAATGTACCGACTTGAATATATTATTTATTCACGCGAGAAGTGCGTAAAAGATACCCATTCGTTTTGAGCTAGTGTGCGTTATGTTGCACACTGTTACCCGACAGAAATATAGTGTAAATGCTATTTATTTTATTTGATGTTCACTGCATTATATTATGCAATGAATCGCGATAAGATGGTCTTATGTCTTGTAGTCTAGTATTAGCGATGTTTTAATTTAAGTATTTTCATTGTAAAACTTGAATGAAAAACACATGAAAAGGAATACTCAATGAAAACGAAAAGAAAATTGTTCGTCTGACTCAGCAATTTTATAATTTGGGAGGCGGGTATGGGTACCGCCGTTCATTGGATAACCAATACCCTTAAATAGGTCATTCCAATTAGTTCGCAACTTTTGGTAACTTTGCAGGAGTGCCCGGGTTCATCTCTTATCTTTTTCCTACACAGAACTTACTTTCAACCCTTTCCCCAAAAACTTTGGTACGTTGTTGTGCGCACGCCCACGATGGTTCTTTTTTATAATGGTGAGATCTGGCGTTATGAAATTATTTCCAATACTATATATCCGATTGCGATGAGTCTTTGGTGAGTTGTTGTGCGCACGCCCGTGAACGTTTTTACATGCACTGGTGAGCTCTAAGTAAAATAAATTTGTATTAAAAAAATTGCACTAGGTGGCATGTCAGCTGTTTGAAAACTGAATGAACCGGGAGGGAACGGGACGGGGGAAGCGAGAGAGGGGAAGCGGAAGGAAAATGGGACGAATGGGAAAGGACACGTAGGGAAAAACAATTTGTTTATTAAGTGGATTTGCATTGCATGCCGGGAGATTGCTAGTTATTGTAAATTAACCAGCTGAGCCGGCCACGCGTTGCGTGGCTAACGAAACACAACGCCATCTGTTAATTTGCATGCAAATAAAATCCACACCCCACCCGCTTGCCAGCCCACTCACAGACATTCTTATAGATTTCAACCAATTTAAACAAAAACTTGACTAATTTGTATACTTAAACCTTCCTCATGAATAAGACAGACAGACAGACGCGTCGGAGGATTTTAATTTGTATATGTGGAGATAACAATTCAAAAAGATTAAAATATGCATCATCTAATTCGAATAAAAACGATTCGAGAAGTGTACACCCTCCAATACGCTCATCTCTACACCAATTGAAGTACAGCACCCGCTGTAACTTCCAGATATATTATATCGATTTTAATAATATACATACTGCGAGGACAAGTCTGGAAGTTCTGTATTAGATTTCAAGGGACCGAAACTGAATTCAGCCAGGCTCAAAGGCGCTGTGGTTAGAAGGGTAATGCAACTGAAGTTAGCAACAGATTTGGAATATTCCGATGAGCGGCAGTGTAACAGAGAAGGCCTCAGATGAATTCGATATCAGATGGGCAAATTACTGACTCTTGAAGGCAAACCAAAGGGCAGAGTAAATTGAACACTATGGTCGTTTTACACGGATCGTCTATTCATGGAAGAGTTGAATCTGTAACGTAATTTTTACTACAAAAATATAAACACATATTTTTTAAAACACATACAGTCGTTAGGTCTTTAGTACAGTAGATTTTAAATTAATTATATTATAATAATATTGGTGATTCTGTTGATTTTTTCTCCACTAACTGGTGGAGACAACTTTATGTAGGTTGAAAAGAAGAACGACCCAACTACAAATATCACGTGTTATTTTGTTTCTTGATACAAATATTAATAAAATTTACTTTGGTATATATTTGTTTCTGAATGTGAATGTGTATAATTATTTGGTATTGTTAATTGACGGCCGGCGTGGTCAAGGGTAAAGCTCTTGAGTGGCAATCCGAAAGTCATGCAATAGAATCCCGGCGTGGGCAAATAAATTTTATTTGAATAATTTCTGTTGAATAGCATATTTGCGGCACGTTCCAGAGTAGAAGATACTCTCAGTATTGCCCTGGTGTAAGACCACCATTCAGAATTGAAATGGCTTTAGCCGAAAAGGAAACCTTGCTTGAAATGGCTTTAGCCGTGTTTGATGACCAGATCTGAAACTTCCCCACTTTCCTCTTCTCGTCTCCTTCACCTTCCCACTATCTCCAACCTCAAAACATACCCCAATTGAGGATGCCATGGTCTTACTGGCTCCAGTCGGGAGCAGCTGGGACTCTTGTGAGGTAATAATTAATATATTTAAAAAAAATTAACAACGTCAAAGACAAACGACAGATGTTTTCATGTTATCTAAAATCTTGATCAATATATTGCCATTTTTTGACAATTTAGTACCACCCAAAACTTCTTTATTTTATTATTATTATTATTTTATTATTTTATCTGTGATACATTTTCTATTGGTTAAAACCTCGTATCAAATTAATACAAATCGTAATTTTTACAAAACACGGCAATATACACAAATGAATTTTCGGTACTTAGATCCCTAGGATGATAACATTTGTTGACAAAAATGAAAAGTTTAAAAATAATTTATAAGCAGCTCCCATCTATTGACTATATTTAAAAGTTTTCATCAAATTATTTTACCCTTGTAATATTTTCCGTTCATTTAAATAAGTTTTCAAACTGCAACTTTTGCAGCCATCAATTTACCTACCCGATTGCGCATGCACATGCAAATACGTTTCGACAAATGGTTTTAAATCCATTCTCATGACGGCCTGTCCGCGGCCGCGCTTACCTTCAATCTGTGGCCCGATCCAAGTCAGTTAATTTGCTCATCCAGCGGTAGACAATGGTCCAGCGGAGACGGGCTCGCAAGATGACTATCGGCATTTGCATACAATAATTCAGGATTGGGAGGCTGTGGGAGGCTCGTGGGAGGAGATACAAGGATTTGAGAGGATTCTCCAGAGGGATACGGCGACGGTGCTGGACTCAGATGCCCGGTGACATCTGAGAAATATCTTCGCAATTGTTTTGTGCTGTGACCATGATATTACTTTTTATTTTAATTAAAATAAGAAACAGAAAATCAATCGACAGAAAATGTAATATTATTTGAGAGATGAACTTTCCAATGAATATTGAAATTGCATACTAATGTCCGTTGTTTGTGATGATGTGTGATGTCATTCCTGTGTGAAATTTTTCAGGTTCAATGAACTGAAATTTGCATTGAATATAAGTGCCGTTTTCGGAATTGGAACTGATTGTTTAGAAATGCGATAAAGCAGGTATCTACTGTAGTGTATCGATTATTCACGTAGATTCAGCTTCTTTCAATAGATATCGCTTATATAGATTAGTTTGTAATACAAAGTTCTGCTGACAGTCGAGTAGGATATCAGAAGGGTACCATCTATCGCCGTTCGTGTCTCAGGCGCGATCGGTTAAGAAGATGGCCGAAGGCACCGGTAAGATTGTGCGGGCTATCGGGGATCGGGGAGATTGGGAACTACTTAGAGACTAGCCTAGGAAGGACGTCTGTCCTGCTTAATATTCGTTGTAAATATTTACGATAACAAAATAAACCAAATAACTATCTCTCGAATCTCCAACTTATTTGGAAGATTCCCAAAGTTATCATATTACTGGGAATTGAGAGATATAACACCTACCTACCTGCAATATTTCATTTAAAAAAAATATATTAATTATTCCATATTTGAAATGTTTATATCTTTTGTTTAAAATTTTGATAGATTTCATGATTTTTCATGTTTCAACAGTGTTCTTTCAAAGGGTGATTTTCAAATCAAATGATGAAAAATTGATAAAACTTGTTCTGAAAGGCAAATATTTAAAACTCATTTGAGCTTCACAAATCCTGCAATTATAAATTGTAGATAATATCATAAGACGCCTATAAATAAATTTTAAAATGGGTGTTAGTTATATGAAATAATGACTTTGCGCAACTACTAAATACAAACGATACTGCATAAGGCTTAGCAAAAAGCTCTCGAACGGAAAGCTATTCCGCCATGAAGTTTGCCAAGCTTTTCCTGTCTGAATATTGTATTTTCACCCAATATTTCCTAATTTTTATTTCAACAATGAATCAACGATCACCATTAAAATAAAATAAAAGTCATTTAGTTCAGTCTTCGGCGAAGACCAGTAGCGAACTATAAACCTGAAATCTGTTTGTATGAATCAGCAATATAGTGAGACGGTAGCTTGATCAAGAAATCCGCACAGCATTTTCTTCTGTCAGCAAGTCAACGTCACTATTTAGGGAGTTTTAAAATATACGTGAAGACGATACATATTTTTTTTAATTTAACCAATTTGGGAGGCGGGAATGGGTACCGCCGCCCCGGGAACCTTTATTGGATAACCAACACCTCTGCCATAGGTCACCCCAAGTGGTTCGCTACGTTTGGTGGTTTAGCAGGGGTGCCCGGGTTCATGGGAGGAGGTTTGTCTAGGCGGATGACCAGGACATACTGAACCCCAGATTCCTACCCACCCCTTAAACCCTTTTCCTTCCCAGAACTCTCCCTCCCCTGCCTTTCCTCAAAAAAACCCTCCACACAGCAACCTCAAAGATGACATAGGCCCTGAGGGAAATTATTTTTCTCAGGGCCTCCTGTGTGGAGCTCATGTTAAAAAAATAAAAATAAACATCTCAGCCTAATTTGTTTGCTTTTCGGAAAAACTTATACAGATCTCATAGAAATCATTGTGTCCTCCTTACAATCATAGAGAAATATGACATAACCGGTGTTAGAACGAAAAAACACCACGCTTTATATTCAAATCCAAAAATTTACCAAAAAATAAGCAACATTTACTCATTTATTTAGGATCGCAATTTGAAAAAAAAAGAAATTGTAGTTAATTATTTTTACATGGCACGACAAAAAGTGAGGTGACAATAATATTTAAAATACATTAGCCTTACAAAACATGATCGTGTTTTTATTTTTATCAGTAATTTTAGTTAAAAAAAGTTAAGTTGGCCATTTTTGAATCCTTTCAAAAACAGTCTTTATTTTTCCGATACGTTCAGAATTAATCTATTTATTTCGATTCAATTGCGAAGGGGAAAAATTTTGAGCCTCTGACAAAATATGGTCGAGGCCTGATGAATTAAATAGAAAAACCAATAAATTAGGAAGAGCATTACATCTCTAGCAAAGCCGGGAAATCAAGCTCAAATATCATTACATTTAGCATCAATTCGTTAACTGTGCTTGTTTGACTTTACACCATAATAAATTTGAGTTTGCTTGTGATAAATTTATTATTTTGTCAACAAAGCTCCAAGGCTTGTAGGTTGGTCACTGCACAGTTTTATGTCTCCCGGGGATTGTCGGATGAGCCAAGATATTGCCTGTAATTTATACCGACAAGTCCTGGGTGAAACAATGATCAGGTATTGGGTGGTACTTTACTCTGCATATTATATTCCCAACTACATTATGGTAAGGAGAGAGGAACAGGGAATAGGATATCGTACCTACGCCATAGGTGAAGGAAGGAGTGAGAAAAAAAGAACAGGACATAGTTACAGGTAAATGCTTAAAAAGTAATTATCTATGTAAAGTTAGTGTATTAAAATGTAACTATCTATATAATGTAAATACTTGGGTCACATCATCACCGAAGACCTCTCGGAACGACAGAAAAGTATCGGTATATTGTCCAATATGATTGCCCGAAGATTTTTCCAATGCAACAGTAACCAAATACAAAAAACATTGTTCAATGCATTCTGCACTAATCTCGGCTAAATCCGGCAGAAAAGGTCTAGGTTAGGTCTCCCTCTAACACACAGTCTCTCCCGATCCGGCCTTCCACGCAGTATGTGGGCAAACGCATTCGCCGCCAAGACCTATTAAAACTATACCACAAGAACCCGGGCATTCCTGCTAAGTCACCGAACATAGCGAACCACTTAGAGTGATTTATGGCAGTGATTCCATTAAAATCAATGAGGACACAAAACGCTCTAATTTATTGTTTTTATTCAAAAATATTAATTGATGAAACATCAAAAAATACTTGCAAAAGTGAAAAAATTTCGAAGCGCTTTAAAAAATCCGATTTTTTTTTCAAAAACTTTGCTACTTCCGCCGACATGGTACATTGTCGATTCCCATTGAGTTAACAGAGGCATACATTAGAATTTCGATGAAATTTTTACGGATATTAATACAAAACTTTAATTAATAATCTATATAATATATAAAAATTAATGTATCTTTGTTTGTCTCTTACGCATTCCTTAACCATTCATCCGATTGCGATGAAACTTTGGTGATCTTTTGTACGCTCGCCCACGATGATTTCTGTCATCGTCATGAAATTATTTCCTATACCATTCATCCGATTGCGAACAAACTTTGGTGAGTTTTTTCGAACGCAAGCGAAGCAGCATTATGTATATATATAATGGTGAGCTCTGGCGTTATGAATTGTAAGAAAAAACTTAACAACATGTGTTTGAAAAATGTGTGTATTTCATATAGTTAACGGCAGGGAGGGAAGGCGGTAGGGGAAGGGGAATCTGGGAGGCGGATAGGAACGAAGGAAGAGGGTTCGTGAAAGGGGTGTAGAGGAAGGGGAAAGGCGGGAGGGGAATGGGGGTTGCACAGGGAAAAAGACACACAGGGAGAAAAAAATTCTTTCTTTGTGTGAAAATGCAACGAATGTTATAAAATAAATAACAACGAAATATCAAATATTTTGTGGTAGCAAGGGTGTTAATTGATTACTCTATATTGCTCCACTTGTTTATTAACTTTAACCATTACCTGTTATTAATTAACCAACTGGTATAATATAAATAGTACTGTATTATTAATATTATTAAAAGTCGCGTCACGTGGTATCATCTATCTGGTAACAGCACAATTTAACAATTTACTGATTATGAACTGTAAACAAATAAGATATATGCTGTTAAGTAGTATCGCAACTAGAAAAAACGCCTTTTGGGTCAAATTGCGGCAATGTGTGTTGTTTTACTCCGTTTAACAAATTACGAAACTGAATATTTTCCCCATAAAATACATTACAGCGGAATTGCCCGATACAATGTCGAGCTTTTTATACTGATGTGGGTAACAAATAATTTGAAATTCTACACAGAGGTTCAAATAACCGTTAGCCGGATAAACAATCGTATTTTTCACCAAAACACACAGTGCCATATGAAAATAATGTTCAAATCGCTCTTTGATGGTTTTTATGACATTAATACGTTTAGATTAATCGTTATTTAGATGAGAAGCGATGGTTTGATGTAAAAATAAATACAAAATGATACTGAATTGTGGTTAGCGAGTAATAAATACACAAAGGTTTAAAACATTTTGAATAAATAAAGTACTACAGTGGCTGTTACGTTAATTTTGATTACGAATACAATTTTTTTAATTATAACAATGGACTTAACGGCGTCAATGGAAAAGTAAAAGTGGGAAGGGGGGTTATTGAGAGTACAATTTACAAATAGAGGAATTTCAACATTGGGTCATTTAAAAATATTTTCTGATTATTTATAATATTTAATTTTGAATTTAAGCTCTTTCTAATTTCTAATATTTCCAATTTATCCGACCGAACGCCATTAAAATAACTATGTAATATTTCGATTCAACTATTAAAATACACTTCAATTTATAGATTCCAGATTCAAATCTCTATCCTAATTAATTAGAACGTAATTTTTATGTTTATTATTTGCATAAAATGCAGGAAGAATTTCATTTGGTTTATTCTTTTTTATGAAATTGGAAATTTTATTATTCAAAAACATTATTTTCCTCCATTTTTCCTCTTTCTGATCTTTTTGTATAGGGTAAATATATGATGTAAGAAATTTATTCTTATATTGTTTGTTAAGAATGTTTTCAATTAAATTGGTATTATATCCATTATTAATTGCAATTCGTTAAATAAGGTCAAATTCAATTAGGTAATTACTTGAAATAATTTTAAAAAAATATATGTTTGCTTCTATTGAGTGATCCAAAAATGTAGTGTTCTACCCTTCAAAATACTCCGAAACTTTAGTAGTGTAGAATAACTCAATGATCAGTAGATTCTTGTTGAAAATCTGGTTTATTTATATTTACATATTTACAATAAGAAGGCTACTAACTAGTCAACCTAACTGGAAGGAAGTAAGATTAGATCTGCTAACGCCCAGCCCACTGTAGCGCCAACAGTTGGGCTCGGCAGAAGCGATCCCAGCGCCTCTGTCGGTCACGCAGAGAAGTACTTCCCTGCTGACACCTTGCGGAGTAGTTTGAAAGCTTTTTCGTACATTACAAAAAACAAGGCAGATTTATGCGATAATATTCTGATTTTACGATTTCTAATGCCGAGTGATAAATTTATTGATTATCGACCTAGAGGTCATGGGTTTAGAACCAGGCGAGGGCAAATAAGTTGCTAGGGAATTTATAAACTTGAAATTTCATGGCATGTTGGATGTCTGAATATCCAGATACCAATTTTATAACCTTCCTCACGACATTAGCAAAAAAGTGTGGGGCGGAATGATCCACCTTTCACAAAAAATCTCAATTTTCGCAACACCCAGTTAATGTACAAATGGTGTCCATAAAATAAATAAAAGCAATAAAATTGAGGAAACGCACGAAATGTGTGTTGTCAATTTCGTTGGGTATATTTACGAGTTTTACGACCCATTTCTTTGCAATTTGGGAATAAAAGACGACACTTCAGAGCAAAATTCTAATGATCATGACTCACCAATAAATAGTAATGAAATGCTCTTTTGTGCCCAGAGGTTGTATGTTCCAATATTGGGGCTTTGCAAACTGTAAATAACGATAATAAAACAGTTATATCCTAACAATAAAGTGTAAAATCGGTATGTTACATAAATACCTACCTAAATCAGCAAACACTCTTGAATGGTAAGTATGACATTCTAAATCAGCATTGTTTATTCTACCGGTAATTTTAAGATTGCAGAGCAACTTCGTGGCGAGATAATGTCCTTCAAAATTTCCACCAAACCGTTTCAAAATAAGACTATGCACCATATTTTTATATATTTTTTTAATAGTACACAACTGCTAACCCTGTACAAATTTCAAGTGTGCCCCACGGTTGAATTTGGCAGCCACCTCTGGTCTGGAGCTCCAAAATACTTGAAAAATACCCTCGACTCTGTGCAGAAACCGGCGGTCCGTTTTTTATATTTTCCCACCTTAACGAACGCTATCCATATTCTACCGGTATTTCAATGGAAGATGCTCTGTGAAAAATTCGTAATTCTTATAATTTTCAGTAAATAAATGTAATGAATTTCTGCCATTATTTTTACATCAGTTAGTTGTGTAATGTTCAACATAGGTGCCTTTCAAACAGTTGATTAGGGTTTGATTCTCAGCCGTAACAATTTAAAAAAAAAAACTTTCATTTTTAAAAACATGAACATGACAAAAAGGTTACAAACTTTTTTTTACCTTTTCAAATCCTACAATCATAAATGCCCGTGATTTTTTAGGGTCTTCGCTAGATTAATAACATTTATCCTTGTACTGAGTGACATTTTAAAAATTGAAACTGTTGAATGTGTTGTGTAAAATTTTAAATAATAAAAAAAAAACTCTTTCAATCCAGACAAACAATAAAGTATGCACGTATAATACATTTAACAAGCGATGAAGTACATACTTAATACTTACTTTATATTTAACAACGGGAGAAGATTATTATTATGGTGCATATTAAATTAAAAGTGTGTAATTCTTTTTGATTCTGTCGAAACAAAATTTCTCAGTTTTCATTTTAGCAAGTCAAGTTATATCCAGTGATTTTTCTCGCGAACAACTAGTTGAACATAAATAAGCTACCCCCAAATAAATTAAAATTAAACGTGGTAAAAAAACATTACATGGTGACAAATAGCCTGCGATGTGAGAGCCTAACATTAAAGGCAGAGTTATTATTTGAAGTAGAAAAACCGTCTTTCTTGTAAAACATAAAATAAAGTTTAATTTCCCCCTGCAGCGCTGTCTCAAGGAGCCGGGTTGTAGATCATATTGTTTTCGTAGTTTTACGGTCTTAAATCACATTTTAGACAAAGTCTCTCATTCGCAATGAAATCCATCTCACCCCATTAAACCAAAACCACCCGCTGTAGCACCAACTAAAAGTCACCCCCTCCCACCGAATCAAATTTACAGAAGAAAAAATACCCGGAGCGCAGGAACTATAGGAGACATCTTTTGTGAGAATTTTCAGTTACTACTAAACACTGAATAGATGGTTCCTAGAGCAAGAATTCTTGCAGATGTTTAGATCAGGCTACTCATTACATAGTCTTCAACAATCAGTGGTGGTGTTCACTACACCATGTCCGACAGTGAGAGCTGCTTTCAAGTGCTGCATTCATCGAAGAGAATTATTTTTATCACTTATTTTATTTTCAATAAGTTATTTTTATTATTTACTAGCTGTTACCCGGCATGCTTTAATAAAAAATATTTAATAAAAAAATTGTTTCTCACTATAAAATTTCCCGCAAATATATCAACATCGTTTCAACGGCAACGATTTGTTTTCCACGGCAACGATTTGTTTTGCTTAGCAATAACTCGCTTTTCTTTGGGACAGAAAACGTAAAATAAATTAATTTTTTTATAATTAGTAAGCCCTGAAGAAGTGAGCCTAGCTCACGAAACATGCTGGTTTTGGAAACAATAAAAGCGGTAAAAACTAAGTATATTATTTATTTTGAATATAAATATTTTTTATTTCATAACGCCAGAGCTTACCATTATATACAGCCTATAGTACTCGCGCATATTTTAGCTTTCTATTGGCGAAATAATATTTTATTGTTTTATGCGTGAAAGGGTAACAAACAACACACGCAGTTTCAAATTTATAATATTAGTATAGATTTTTATTTTCCAATTTGAAAGGTTAAGCTGGTTTTGGTAAGCTTCTACCATTTATAGATAATTTTTCACTACTCCTATCCATCATTAGTACAAAAAATCGACAAGTCAAGTTCCAAAAATACAAGAACACTTTGAAGGGACCGCCTAAAGGAGCGATCACGTCCGAACACAAAGGAATGCTCGAGGCAAATCGATGCAACTGTTTGGGCCCACTTGCGGCGTTTACTTCAAACAAACGAGCGTTCTACTAAATTGAGACGAACACACTCAGACTAGAGACGAGCGAGCAGACTAGAACGAGCGTTTGCTCGTGTGGTCGTACTGATAAAAAATATATAAATTTAACCCTAAGCAAGTGAAACCTTTACCTTACTTAGAACAACACACTGTACTAGCTCTATCACTTCTGTCGGTTTTACTTTTCAGTGTTTCTAAAGTCACCCCTCCCATCGAATCGAATCCATGAAGAAGAAAAAAAATTACCCGAGCAGCAGGAACTATGGGAGTTTTTTTTGTGATTTTGCGGTAAAATAATCCGCTCCGGGCGGGAAATAAGATATTATGGAAAATGGAGAATGTAAAAACGCGGGAAAAAGATATTTGCGCGGGAATCCCCCATTCGGACATGGCGCCCCTGTGCGTGAGTTATGGCAACTTCGGGTGAGGATATTAAGCATTGTAATTTCGGCTAAATATGCTTCAGAACGGTAGAAAGAATTTTTATCGCCTTATGTGCGATTGAGCAACATATGCTGCGATTTGGAGTAGAGGCATAAAGAAAAATCGAAATTGAAAAGCCCCTACAGAAACGAAGGTTTCAAAAAACGGTATTTCGTATATTCAAATGTCAGATAGGACTGTTTGGTGTCATTACGGAGGGAGTGAATTGTGGCGTTTTTGTAATATATTTTCTTGTAGGAAATGTTGAGAATTTTCTGGTTGGATTTAGGGATGAACGAATTTGACGACAGATTTTTAAGACGAATGTGAGTTGTACAAGAAAGGGAAAATGATTTCTTGAAAGATGGCAGAAAATTTAATGATATAATATGAAACGCAAAATAATTTTACAGCTAAAATGACAGTAGTAGTAACAATATTTATTAAAAAAAAACGTGCAAATTTTGTGATTTCTAATACCCTGAACCTTTTAACTATAGAACTGTACTGGTATATGGATATGAGGCGCTGAAACTGACGGTAATGATGGCTGAAATGCTAGATACTTTTGAAAGTAAGTTCTGAGAAGAATATGTGGACTCGTGAAAGAGGGGGAACAGTGGCGCATCTAGCACAACAAAGGACTGTACGATATGTATCAGGCCCCTAACATCTCAGCCCACATGAGACTCCTCAGGTTGAGATGAGCTGGACATGTACAGAGAATGCCGAATGACGCGTCTCAAAAATAATTTTGACTGGACATCCAGGCGGAAAGAGAACTGACGAAAGAGAACTGAGAAGTGTTTTGTCTGCTAAAGGGAGTGGGAGGAGAATGAGATGCGAAAAAGGAAAGGTACGTATTATCAGGTTATTCAGATCTGGTCACCAAATCTGATTAAAAAATTTCAATAGGTATGAAACAGAAAAACACAGCAAAAAAACGCTATAGAATTTGTTGGAATTAATTTTGAAGCTTATACACATCGGTGTAATTTTAATAATTGAAGATTTCAAATCTCATTAAAATACCAAACAGAAAAAGGTGCAGAAAAAATGTGCCGGTCGCAAATAGGAATTAAATCCTGTTACTTTCTTATTTAAACCTAAAAATAATAAACCTACTTACTAATAAAAATGTTTAAAATTTGACGCAACTGATAAACAACTATTAACGTATTGTTATTACGTTTTATTTATAGAACTCCATTTTAATTAAAATTTCTTTTATATATGTATTTAATCATTATTGAACATATAAAAGGAATAGAAAAAAACATCATTTATACCACAGTTAATTGTCTTTTTTCGTATTAATTGTTTTTGGGTTTAATTGGCAGAACTCCATTTATTTTTTTTTAAAGTTAATTAAAATTAAATTTGATAATGTTATTTTATTATCAAGTTCTGTAAGTATTTTAGAATTTTTTTTGTTGCAACTGTTTCGCTTTACAAGACCGTTTTCAAACTGTGGTTGAACCGTTTTGAGACGACATATTTATACAAATCTAAATGCTAATTTTTGAAGGTGCCTAAATTGATTTATTACCGGTTAAACCAATTTGCTCAGCAAATAAGTAGTCTTAAAGTGGTTCAACCACAGTTTGACAATATTATTGTAAACCGAAACAGCTGTAACAAAAACACATTCTAAAATATTTGCAGAAATTGATACTAACATTATCAAATTTAAATCTTTTTCGAATACCATATCTAATTTAAGAATAACACTAGGAATTACACTTACAAATTGAAAGAAAGAATTCAGCGCAGTGAAGATGCATTTAATTTAACACTAATAATATAGTCAATGCTTACATCCATCACTGTTTAAACCCAATATCAGTTATTAGTGTATTTTCCTTAAGGCGGCGCTTCCCCGCTCAAAAAAAAGAAGATGGAGAGATATGTAATTACGAATTTTGGACAGATATTTTAAATGATATTGAAGCGAAAATTGTGAAAATGTTTAAAAAAACATGACTCGTTTAAAATAGGGCAAACATCTTGTGGAAGGCGTCTTAAGTATCATTCAAAGAAACGTTGTGATTTTTTTCACAACTATAACTAGAAATAATAGAAACCCCAAGTGGTTCGCTACGTTTACTGGTTTAGCAGGGGTGCCCGGGTTCATGGGGTGAGTTTTATCTAGGTCTTGGAGGCGGATGACCAGGACACACTGAACCCCAGATTCCAACCCACCCCTTGAGCCATTTTCCTTTCCAGAATTCTCCTCCATTTCCTTTCCTTAAAAAACCCTCCACACAGCATCCCCAAATTGAACAAACATAAACGACAAACGTATTTTTAATAATTTTCGGAGCATACTTTGCGATTTTTTTTCTATCGAGGGAAATTCATATAATTTGCGTTTCGGCTTGGAAGGCGTCTAGGTATTATCTTTAAAAATAACACGTTTTTTTAAGAGCATAAAAACTTCAAATTTTTTAAGGGAGATGTGTAAGAAATCGGTAGAAATTCGGGTAGCGGCGGCTTAAGAAGCTTCAAAATTTATTCAAATAAATTTAATAAATAACATTTATTTACGTTCGTTGTGTGCTGAAACAGATATGTTGGCAAACTTAATCAGACATGTTTCTATTTAAGATGACTTCTCAAGAGTTCACTTTGAAAGTTTGCATAGAAAGCCGTTTGATTTCAATTTGAATGACCGGCATTCAAGGCATGGAGATACCCATGCATGCATTGAATACCATTCCAAGTCTTTCAGTAAACTTTTCAGGTCGGTTCATACCCTAAACTGTTCGTCCAATGTTGTAGAGTTGTAAGTGGACTGGACTCACTACCATTTGGACATTTCCTGCTAGGAAAAGGGCCTTTGTAAACCTCACTCTCTTCTCTCTCTAAGGTCTCCTCATTCCCCTCGTTCTTCTTTTTGTCTTCTTCTCTCTACTCCACGAACTACAGGAGCGACACTTACGCCGGAATACGTTAGGAACGGAATAGTTTAAATAATCCGAAGTTTTTGAGCAGGGTTGGAAAAAGACTATTCCAATATTGCAAGCAGAGCATTTATTTTTGTGGCAGGTTTTGCTACACAATAAATACAGAATTCTAAAACCTAAATGTAGTTACAAAAACAAGTTTTTCGCACATTTCGAATTCAAGAGAATGAAAATAAATGTACCAAGTATTGTAAATGTACCAATAAATGCATAATAAATTAAAAAAAATACATATATGTGATGCACCGCTCTGGAGCCTATGGCATCTTCAATTGGGGGAGGAGATGGGAAAGAGGAAGGTTGAGAAGTACCTGGCTAAACAGATTTAATCACCAAACACGGCTAAAGCCATTTCAAGCAAGATTTCAATTCGGAATGGTGGTCTTACACCAGGGCGATACTGAGAGCATCTGGAACGTGTCGCAAATATAATTATCGTATTTTTAAATGATTAAATTGTGAATCAAATCAATCAAATAAAATTTTTACTTCTGAGATTTGAACCCGCGACCTCCGGATCGCTAATCGAGAGCCTTACCCCTTGACGACGGAGGCAGACTTACCACTACTTAAACCACCATGTTTAATTATTGGTTACAAAGGAATCTCTCCGGTATTAGGCTGTCATATAATTTCAATTCATGTTTTTTTGAAGGCTTCTTCCGAAACCGGTCGGCATTTTAAATAAACATTTTGGTTCGAAAAAAGCATTTGTTTAATTTATCCAAAATTTTGACAATCCACAATTTTGCAAACCTGTTTTTTTTTTGACAGATTATTCAAACTATTACAAAAAAAGATTTCTTTTTTTTTGATTTTCTTAACATTTTGGAAGACAGTTAAGCCAACAAGTTAAACGTTACTTAAAGAACAGTTGAATACACCGAAAACTTCCGAAATTTCTTTCAATATCACCATTATTTTTGTCCAGCTATGCCATGCTAGAACATCTGTTCTGTCGTGTAGCGTCTTTCCATTGTTTATATTTATTATTATCATACTAAAGTTAGTAATGTTTAAGTCAGAAAGATGAGAACATTTTAAAATACGAGTTTTAAAAATACAATAAAATAAAATAAATATCGTAACTTAGGTTTTTGCGCGATTTGATTTCATAAAAAAATGGGTACAAAGCTATTTCAGGGGGTCACCTTCATTCAGCAATTCAAGAAACTTTCCCTGGAAGCTTTTTAAAAACCACCCTCAAAAGAATATTTTTTTAAATTGCCCCATAAGGTTGCAGAGCACAAAACATCTGAAAAAAAATATGACACGAATTTCAAGACGTGTCTTCTCGACAAAAGAATACAATCCAGAGCCTGCGGGGGGGTTGGGGGGATGGGGGAGGGACCCTCGAAATGATATGTCCACAAGTAATATTGTAAGCCTTTATGAAATTCTAGACATGATCATATGATGGCTCCGACATAACCTACAAAGAAGCGTTGGTCGCCAACCCATAGCGAGGTAATGAGGGTAATTTTATAAAGTTTGTGAAATGATGGCTTGAGATTTTCTGGTATAAAGTAATCACCATTGTACCCACAAAGTATTAATATAATAGCACATAAGAGAGTGATGTTGAACGAAAGGTTTAATTTCTGCCTAAAAATAGTTTCGTAGCAGAACAGTATGATTATAAAAAATATGTTTGATCAATTATTTATAATTTTTTTTATTTAAAAACATGTTTATCTCTAGCTGAATCTGTTATAAGGTATGGAATAATAGCTTGGGAATAGAAGGAAGTTCTGAGAAGAAAAAACGTGTGAGGGGTGGGTAGTAATCTGGGGGTCAGTGTGTCCAGGAGTGACGGACGTATGCATCCATCCCTCCAACTGTGGTGCAAGGTGATATATCGAGAGAGTCCGGCTAGAACGGTCAAAAGGCCTTCCTCAACCAGTCTCTCTCGATCCGATCCGCCGCCCAGATCTTACCATTATATAAAGGTGTCGTGCCTCGTAGGTGTACGCAAAACAAATCACCAAGGTTTCATCGCAATCGAATGAACGATATGGCAGCGCATAAAATACGAACAAACGAATATTTATTTTTATATATAAGAGAACAAGATTAAATACAAGAATGTCCGTATAACTGTATGGATAAAATGTACGATGTGTATTTGGATTGGTATGCCAAGTCCTTCTCTTATTTATTTGGTTTAGTCATTTTCATTCTTAGTCAATTTTAGTCAATTTCATTCTTAATCAGCAGGAGTCGGGTGATTAAGTCAGGTAAACTATAAAACGTGACATTGAGATAAATTTTTCAACGATTTATAAAAAAATAAATAAAACACGATAAACCTAAGAGCACCTATGTAAGAATATATTTTAAATCATATGTTGTCGGTGTACGACGGGATTGGAACACGAAACCTCCTAAAACAAAATCAAAACGTTCGTCATTACACCAGGCTTCAGCCGCAAAAGTTGCAGACCTCTGCACATAACCTAACCTACGAGGCACGACACTGCCTATGGCGCCCCACGCCGCGCGCTACGTGACGCCGGGCGTCGGCGTCGGGTTGTAATAGACGTCACAGGACGTATGAAGCGTACAGCGGGACGTCAGTGGACGAACGGGTATTTACGCGAAGGGGGACGGAGCGAAAGTGGGGCTGTGTGCGTTACGTGCTTTGAAAACGGGACAAATGTTGGTTTATTATTAAATCAGAAACATCTTCCTCCATTTCAGTGTTATACATATTTCAATTAATACTGAGCTACTTCAAAAATTATACAAGCAAACGTTAAAATAAATTCAGGTGTACCACAATTATTAAGTAACCTAACCCAATCTAACCGAATATAAACTAATCCAACATATATTGAATTGAATGTTGGGACCATTAGGGTCAAGTAGTAAAAGACTTGCCGTTTCTACACTCAAATTACATGCTCATTTCGGTTTGAGTCCTAAATAATTTAGAATGTATGAACTTGATAAGTAGAAAAGGAGAGTTTATGTGATTTGAATAAAATAGCAAGTTAATTTTTAATTAAATGAAGACAATATTAGCTAAAATCCATCGAAAATCTGGAAACAAAAAAATCAGAAAAATATATTGACACCTCTGAGACTCGAACCCAGGATCTTCGGGTTTCCGGCCCGCAGCAAGCAACCAGCTACTTAATTTTAAAAACATAATTTCAACTAAAATCCATCTGATTGAACAATGAAGTGAAAAAGAAAATTGTATTTACTTTAAATAAAAAAAATGAAATTCTAAAAATTAAACACAATATATTGATAAATAAATCAACGAATCCAGCAATTGTAGCCATTCAACGGCAGCAGAAAGGAGAAAATTTTCCGGTTATTGTCGTAAAACAACACTGTAAATAATTAAAAAAAAAATACTAAAAAAAACATACTAATTCTTTTTTGTGACCTTTACAAACAAAGATTTTACTATTTGTTAAAGGGCAAATCAGTTTGCTGGCTGCAGCCATACAAAAATACCCCCTGAAAACTATTTCTGCTGCAAATTCGCTAAGATCGCAAAAAAATGTCACCGAAAGCCATTGGTAGATGAGCTTCTCATCCTGAATACATTACCACGCACGATTATTACCCACTTCCGTTTGGTTTTAGATCCGCTTCCGCCTCATTCCAGCCCCTAGCCTTAACCCCTCATGAAGGCTGTGTATGTAATCACAAGGGAAGCTACCAGGAGAGAAGGACTGAGGGAGCGAGGGAAAAGCCTATTATTAATCTTGCGACCAGGATCATTATTACAGTCGTATTCTGGCTTTGTTACTTTCAAAGGGAGATGTGTTGTTGTTAAATTGTTGTATAAAGTTCAGTCAAAAAGTGGAAAGCCGAAACCACTTATTTTTAAAAACTTTTGGCTTTTTATAAAGTTTTAAAAGCTTTCTTTCATTGTTATGAGAACCAATCATCATTGTTTTCAACTTCATGTAGGAATAATAACTTCTCCGGAAATAAAATTTTCACGATTTAATTACGTGAGATTCGATGTTTATAAGTCAGTATAAAAGAGAGCCAGGAGCGAAGAAAAAAAAACAAAAAAATCATACACCGTGAGCATTAAAAAAATATTTCTTTCAAACTCACGCTATTTTCCCGCTGGCATAGATAGACAGAGATAATGAAATGTCACACAATATTCTGACAATGAAATTCAGATATCTCAAACGCTAGCCGTCGAAATTTGCCTTTATTGTAATTAAGTATCAAAAATATTTCAGACAAGTACATTTCTTGACGTAGCACAGTTAATAATTTAGGGTATCTAGCGTAACTTTATTATAAAACCCAAGGATTCTTTCTGGATTTCATTTTGTTTTAATTGGGTACCTAAATGGCTAATCTTTTTAAAATTAAAAAAAAAACATTTTAGCTGATTGCGACGTATGGCACCATCGCAAATACTTACTACCTCGAAACGCGAACGAGTAATTTTATGTCTGTCGAGTTTGGATCTCTCCGCGGGTCATCATGATAATTCAACTATAACTACTCTGTTTTTCTGATTCTTTATGATGGAATCTATGAAATCAGGTGATTATCATAACTATTTAACTTGTGTTGTAGTGTGGTAAAAATATTGAAGTAACGATTTTTCAAAATGTGTTTTTTCCATAACTTTAGAATTTACCAAGATTTTTAAAAATGTATCCATATTAACTTTAGTTTTGTGATGTATTTAGGGTTTACTTTAACAATTTTTATTTTTTTTAGCACCAAGGCGATTTTTGATGTACAGATCGATATATATAAGAATTTCATAATGTCAATAATAACTCAAAAATTTTATAAAGGTAAGCCTTTATATAAAGAAACACTTTTCTGCTCAAATACAACGTTCTGTAAAATTTTTGAGTCAATCTATTGATTACTTTCTGAACTTTGCAAATGCAAACATACGGAACCTAAATTTTTAAATATATATAGATCGCTGTAAGTATTGAAAACGACTGTACTAGGTTGAATCGTGCAATATATTTTGAGTGATAACGTCTTATAAATCGATGAATGCCGGCAGCACTCACGAAAAAGTATTACTCATTGTCACGTTGTCACGTTCCGCCTGAGCCGAGCGTGCAAGCGAGATCGCGGAACAAGCGATAGAGAGGCACGATCGGCCTAAGCGTTCGGCTTGTGACTGTAAAATTCTATGTAAAAATTTTCTTATGACGTTATCACGTAAAATTATCGTCCGTAAACCGAATTTACAGACAACCAATTTTTTGTTGACAAATTTTTCAAAAAATGATAATTTGTGTTGTCCCAAAAACATGCTAAAATAATAAAGTTACGCTAGATATTCAAAATTATTAACTGTGCGTAGATGTCTAAAATCACATAGACTTCGATTCATTCCCTATTCCCCAGACACGAGCGGGTTCACAAGACAAGTCCCAAGGCAAGCCAAACATTTTTCATTTCAGCTGCCCGTCCGATACTAACCGGCCTTTATGGAAATATCGGCGGGACCTGGGACGGCCGTTTTGAATGTCGGAAAATGTTCAATTCTGTACGTGGAGACATTATCAAATGCTTTTACAACACTGCGGAAATGGCGAAAGGGTGATCTGGAAGGAGTGTATGGGCAGAAAGACGCTATGCCACATTAACTCCACACAGGAGGCCCTGATGAAAATAATTTCCCTCAGAGCCTATGTCATCTGAGATGCTGTATGGAGGGTTTAGGACCGGTCAGTGGTTGAGTGGGCATCGCGTTTGGGTCCCACCCTGGCGCCGCGTGTTCGATTCCTCGGCTGGCTGAGTCCTCCATCACAACCCAAGCAACATTTTCCGCTATCTGTGGTGGTAGTAAAAGATTGTCAAACATTGTTAGGTTATTCGTAACCCGGGAATGTTTGTCTTTCTTTTTAAAAATTAGTAATTAGTTGTAGTATTTGAGGATAGAAAGGAATGAACTTTGGTCTTGAAGAGGCCCACGTTGTAGGTAGGAGGAAACACAGAGGCCGGAAAATCATTCCAAAGTCGAGTTGTTGACCTTAAGAACGAGTCGAAGAAGCGACCCGTTCTCATGTGACAAATGTCAATCGTGTACATATGTTGGGCACGCGTTTGGAGTGTTTCCCGACTATGCACCGGTGAGAGGGGATCAATGATGCTAGTTCCTCGGAGCATCTTCCATTGTTATACCGGTAGAACAAGGACAGCATTCCCACCTGACGCTTGCGCTCTAAAGATTGCGATCCGTTTGTTAAGTTAGGAGAATCTATAAAACGGACCGCCTGTTTCTGCAAAGAGTCAAGGGTTTTTTTCAGGTATTTTGCGGCTCCAGACCAGAGGTGGCTGCCAAATTCAACCGTGGGCGCACTTGCGATTTGTACAGGTTTAGCAGTTGTGTACTATTAAAGTAATGACATCCTGTAAAGACAATAAATTGTTGTTCAAAATAGTAATATGGGATAAAAATAATACAGATAACAAAAATTTATTTTCTTTACAGAATGTCTGTATTATTTTTGTCCTATTTTTTTGTTAGGTTAGGTTAGATTTTAGTAGATATTTTGTTGGGGGATGTTTTGTCCGTAGGATATTTTGTCGGAGGATATTTTGTGGGGGATATTTCGTCGCAGGATGAAAAGTCGGGGAACCGCTACAACCAGCCAAGTCTAGTTGCCTTATTGAAACATGGAAAAACACTTGTGGTAAATAGAGTTACCTAATTATAAAATTAAACGATACCGTTTTTTGGAGATGCCCACAAAAAATATATTCAAATAACTTGATGATTCCAATGCGTAACGATTTTTTTGTTGCAGCATTCATAGACGAGATAACAGAGTGATGCTTTTAGTGTGTAACTCAAAAACGATGATTTCGAAGTTACCTGCTTGTGGTAATAATCACCCCACGATATGCAATTCTGAATTTTTCCGGTATTATTTCAGAGATTTATCGTTATTATTCACAGTGCCAAATAAATCTTTGGGGTAATCCATTATTATTGTTAAAATAAATAAATATATAAAACAATTTCCTACACTGGCTTCCTTCTGCAAAACTTTAATGAAACTGATGCTCGTGTAGATACTGCGGAGAAATATCGGTTTTGCGTTTGTCGCCATAAATTTGACACAAAAACGAGTTTCATTTCTTTCGGTAAATTGAAATCAGGACGTGGGCCGTTCCTTCACTCCGGGAGAAAGGAGCTGCTGAAATATTAATATTGCGAGTGAATTGATTGTCAAAGTAATGGAGATGTCTTTTTTATGCCAAGGTAAAGGATGATGAGATCCATTATTATTTGCGATTTGCGAATTTTTCGACACCGAAAATGTTTAATATACTCGTATGCTATTCACTATAAGGTAGATTTTGCCCCATTGAAGCTTCAGATTATGACTGACAGGTATCTTTAAACCCCTCATAAGCAAATTTATCACATTGCAAAATTACATAAAATAAAAGTTCAATTTTATTAAGTAAATTTTTTAGCGTTTTTTTTTTTTGGTAGAAGGAGGAATTAGAATATTTAAAGGTTTTCAAAACCCTTGAAATGTTTGCTTAACTTTTTTTAATAAAGGAAGAAATAAATCGTGTGCAATTCACACGCGGTAAAGAAACTTCACCCACACAATCACAACCAATAGGAGCCTTAAAAAGTGAGCTCATAATCAAAGCGGCCAGTTCGGCCAGCGCGACCCATCATAGGTACTGTGCGTAGGGAAGGTTTCATTCTATCTCATTCTCTCGCAGGTTTAAGCCTGTAGATTTTTTTTATGCGAATACCTCACAAGAGTCTTAGCTGCTCCCATTTGGAGCCAGTGAGACTATGGCATCCCTTATTGGTGTATGTTGAGAGGCTGAAGGTAGTGGGGAGGGGTAGGAGATAGGGAGGAGGAGGGTGGGGAAGTATGTACCTGGCTATTCGGATCTGGTCACCAAACACGGCTAAAGCCATTTCAATCAACTTTTCAATTCGGAATGGTGGTCTTCCACCAGGGCGATCCTGAGAGTATCTTCCATTCTGCAACGTGTTGCAAATATACTATATATTATTTTTAATGAAAAAAATTGTGAATTAACACAAATTAATCAAATAAAATTTATTTGCCACGCCGGGGTTCGATCACACGACCTTCGGATTGCGAGTCAAGAGGCTACGTGGCGATGCATGGCGAAAGGTGGGAGCGAAGTATTATAAGAGAAACACATTAAGATTAATTATGCAACTCAAAATCGTGAAGGTAGTTTTAAATTAATACCTTAATAAAAAAGTTTATTATAATGATTTTCTCACGGATTGCATGTGAGGTTTTTTATTTTTTTTATTTCGTCGTAAAAGCATATTCAATCAATTTCATTTGCATACCGCATTCAAATGTGAACCCTTCTATCCGGAAGTCGGAAGTGAGATTATTCCGCGCGGCGGTCACTTAGAGTGGAAGTGCTCTTCCGGCAGATTTCCCCCGAAGCCTCAGGACATAGCCTTCCTTCCCATTTCTCCTTCCCACCCCCAATTCAATAAGGATACAGTCTCAAGACTGGAGACTGTTGCTGGTTTCAAGTAAATAAAGTTCCAATACGAAGTTACCGAGCTTTTATTCGGATATTGCCGTTACAAGTGCTCGTGGTATGGCCTTATCGATGAACGAAATGGTGGAGCATGTGTTGAATATGGTTGGAACGTGAGTTAAACTGCAATAATTCTCCATTACGGCACTCTTAAACAAAAAGATGCATATTTCAGTTTTAACTTGCGTGACATGCAATTCTTCACAGATTATGCCTTACTTGTTGTGGTCTAAGTTTAAACCACTCAGGTATTTTGCCATTGTGCAAGTTTTACGTCTTAAACGAACTGTCAGATTTACAAAATCTTTGTATTATTTCCGCTTCGCAATTAAATCTATATAAATGAAATATTTCTGATCGTAGCTGAATACTAAAAACTGTTTTTCAAAGCTTATGAAATAAGCTATCAAATTGTAGAATTACATATGAATATTAACTTTTGTAAATGATTTGGCGGGTGAAAACTGTTTCAACAAATTAGGTATTTTTTAAGTATTTCTTTGGATAATTTTGAATAGAAATGTGAAGTTTGATTTATTATGGATCTTCTAATTTTTGTTTAAAGGTTGTCACTAGAACGATAACGGAGTTATAACGATTTCTGTGTGAACACACGCGTTAACGTGAAAACAAGCTTATTGTACTTGACTGCTATTGTTACGTTGTCGTGTAAACCCGGTTAGGGGTCGGAAGATGGTATTCCAGCAATTTTGTTGAACACCAACAAGTTTTTAAATGATATTATGAAGATGCTTAAATTGTGAGACGGAAGGATTATATCATTGAAGAAGAAGGTAACAATAATAATCTAAACGAAAATATGAAAGAGAACAAGACACAGAAAAAGATAATGGTCGTAACTGGGACTCGAACCCTGAACCTCTTGTCTAACCGGGACGTGCGCGTTTACGAATTCCGTCATTGCCACCTACTGTCAAACCGTCATATAAGTCTTTTTCATATTTAAAATTTAAGAATTAACAATATTATCTTTAACTATTTTATTCCATATTACAGGCAACTACCCTTTTTATCGGAAAAAAATAATTCTAAGATTTGGTTTGTAACCCCAATTTTTCCGTTTTAAGGATTTATTGGATAACAAACACTCCTGACAAAAGTGACCCTAAATATCGAGGTGACCATAAGTGGTTCACTACGTTTGGTGACTTAGCAGGGATGCCCTGGTTCATTAGGTGAGATTTGCCTAGGTCTGCGTTTGCCACCTACTGCTTGGCAGACCAGATCCCCGATTAGGGAAGTACTAATCTAAACCTATCCAGCCATACTCTCGAGATACATCGCCTTGCATTGCAGTGAGAAGGATGGATTCATACGTCCGTCACTTCTGGATACATTGATGCCCAGATTCCAACCCACCCCTCATACCCTTTTCCTTCCCAGAACTTTTCCACCTTCCTTCCCCTAAAAAAACTCTTCACACAGCATTCCCAAAGATGACAGGCCCTGAGGATATTTTTCCTCAAAGCTTCCTGTCTAATTCACAACGTAGTTACCGAGGCAGTTCAGTTATGTATAAATTGTACAATTTCTACCATGTACTCTTTTGAAAGCCCATAAAAAAGACGTTAATAAATAAATAATATTGTGGAAACTATTAATCAAATGTTTTTCTGTCCAAACAAATACTATACTTGCTACTAGGATTTATCTGGAAAAGGTTCCCCTTACCTAACACTGTTACTCGACCCAATTCCATGTCGATTTTTCAAGTTATTAAAATATGCTTTCGCGAACAATATACTAGAGTAATTCGAATTTCCCCTTTCCGTTAATTGTAACAACGGCTTAAAATAATCTTTAAATGATTAAAGGAGTTTGAAAAATGGCGTCGTTTAAAATTGACTACCTAAACGGTAAGTAAATAATATAAAATTATAGACAATATAAGGCTGTACTTCGTAAAAACAGCACGCTTAAATTGGCTTGATATTCGAGCTTGAATAAATCTTATTAAAATCTCAATCACGATTTGTTATAAGTGAATAAAACGTATTCAAGCACAATTATATTTCATTTATCGTAGTTTGATACATTTCGTTGTGTAATAATAATGGGTTTACATTTCTGATTGAGAGCTTCTTCCCAGAAAACTGAGAGGGACGAATTGTTTTGGAAATATTAATTAGAATAGATCCATTACAAGGCTTCTCCGGACCAAAGGGTCTCGAGATAAAATCAAAATATTATCTTACTATGTTGTACTGGACGTAATTCAATTTCGAGATCGGTGGGTCGTTGCCAATAGTCCTAAATTCATTTGGATAGACCGAAAGAGGGTTGCTTCAACAAGGGTTGAAATGTAAGCCAGAGTCGATTACCGGATATTGCCGTTGATTAAGGCAGGCTTCACAAGGAAGGCAAAATATCAAATAATGACCCGATATTGAGCCGGTAGTCAAATAATAAAAATGATTTCAATGCGTGTCGAAGTTCCTGCTGATTTGAGAGTTACTATTAGTGATTTTATGTGAAATCGAGGTGAGGATTTTAAAGAAAGAGATTATTTTACATATCTAAACATAAAAGTAACACATCCATGCATCTACCGATTTGGGAGCCGAGATGGGTATCGTCGCCCCGGGAACCATGTATTAGATAACCAACACGTCTGCCATAGGCCACCCGCCATCTTCAAGTTTGCCTTCCAGATTCCTATTCATACCAATATCCTTCCCAGAACTTCCTCTTCTTTCTTTCCTAAGAAGACCCTCCACACATTCCAAGAGATGGCGTAGGCCCTGAGGGAACTTAAGAGCCTCCTGTGTGAAGCTAATGTAAAAAAAATAATTTCGAAATACCAATCTAAATACTCATAGTTATTATCTATTTTGGGATTCATTGATTTCACACCGACTTTTATGAGAATTGCCTAACTAGTAACCGACAAAACCGAGGCACATATGACGTCACGCGTACCCCGCCACATTTCGATAGTTTTTGCGGGCTTTCAAAATTTAAAATGATAAAATTTTTTTCAATGAAAATAAATCATATTGTAAATACTTCTTTGAAAAAAATTTTTTTTTTTCAATATACGTTTATCCTGACGTATACAAAGTTTTCGTTAAATTCAAAGGACGCCACATAGTGAAATTTCGAAGTGAAAAATAAATTTTAACACAGAAACTGACGTTTATAAAAAAAATTAGTATTTAAGGTAGAAGGTGAATATTCATAAAAGATGACTGGAATTCCTTATTGGGAACCTGGTATCTTCAACTGAAGAACGCTTTGAAGCAGAAGAAATTGGGAGAGGGAAAAAAGGGGAGTAAGTGCAAAGTTATTTCACGCAACGCTTCGATTCTGATTTGTGGTTTCTGACCAGGGGGATACTGAGAGAATTTTTATCTACAACGACATGCATTTTGACAATTTAAAAACGTACATTATGTAAATTGAAAAAGCTACATAAATGCACCTAACATAAAAATAAAAGTATTTGCGATAAATAACACTAAGGTAATAGTAACGTCAAGTAAGCTTGAAAAAACTGAGGCTATGAAAAAAAATCAGAGTGTGCAATTCACACGCGGTAGAAGTGAAACTTTCAGAACACTAAAGTAGACAAGAGCAAAGAGGCTTCTGAGCACCGCACAAATAATAATAATAACATAATATGACATAATATAATAAAAGTAATTCTACAGTGTTCCTCACGAGTCCTTACAAAATAATGATAAAATAATATGAAACAAAGAATATTGAGTATAATATATAAAGCAACGTGAAGAGAACAAAATTAACAATAACGGTGTTGTTTTGGCCCAAGTATATGGCACATATAATGATTAACAAAATCTCAACCAATAGGAGCCTCGTAAAGTGAGCTCATAATCAAAGTGGACAATGCGGTAAGGTTTCATTCTATCTCATTCTCTCGCAGGCTAAATCCTATACATGTATGTGTTTGTCTCTTGTTAGTATCGTTTCCGTTTCATTGTGTTTCAAAAGACAACGGTGCTAAAGAAGTTTTACTTTAAAACATGTGGTTTCTATCCTATTAGGATGGGTTGTTTCAAAAAATTTGAAGGATCCATCAAATATTTGAAGTTAATTTTCACGTTCTTTGTAAGTTTTATTCAAGTTCTGTTTTAACAACATTATGGGCCAGTTGCTTCATAAAACTGAAATAATCTTAGAACTTGAGTAGAACTTACACAAAACGTGAAAATTAACTTCAAATATTTGATGAATCCGTCAAATATTTTGAAACAACCCGTCCTTTTAGTGTAATGAATGTGGATCCAAGTTTAAAAAGAAACAAAAGAATAATGTTTGGGATTCTTTGTTTGGACATGAATTAAGGTACAAAAAGGCATGTCTTGTATGAAAGCCCTCTCTTCACCGTTGACCACCACGCAATAAACGTTACATTAATATATTCTATAATTATACGAGTTATAGAACACGGCAAAGTAACGACATCTTAATTAGTATGAAGGCAATGAAAAGAATATGCCACTTTTGGTACAAAATAAAATACGAAGAAATGTGTATTCAGAATGTATTGTTTTCCTTCCGCGTTAAATTATTTATCCCAGACCCCCGCCATATAAAATTCATTGCACCCTTTTCCTGGGTATTGACTGAATCCTTGAGCTTTGCACTCCGAACATTGTTTAGAGAACTCCAACCCCGTCCACCCTCTCCCCTGTGCAAAATCCATCTTCATCATGAGAGTCTTTTATTTTATTTACTATCTCCTCCCCTGGCACGTATCGAGATCGCATGAAGAGATTTAGAGGCCAAAAAGATAAAGAAAAACAACCTTCCTCGGTCTAACAAGCTTCAAACTGTACATAGGAAAACTTATATCAGAAAAACCAATATTATTTATATAAATTTGTAAGGCAGGTGAGTGTAATTTATTGGTTCACGTATGTGGGTGAATGAATTCGTCTTATTTGGGAAATGAATTTTCAAGTACCCACGTTAAAATGAACGAGAACTTTTATGTTTAAACGATTCCACTTTATCTAAGGTAATGTAGAAAACTGTGATAAAACCGTGTTCTATTCACCCAAATTTACAAAATAATTATACAGATTAGAAATGGGCAAAGTTAGGTCACCTCTTTCGAAATAAAATTAATAGTCATTGGTAAAAATTTATTATCCTTCAAGTTTGGAGCAGGTTAATGAGTTTGTGTATTTGGGAAGTATGTTAACGAGAGATGGGAAGACTGATAGAGATATCGAAAGAAGGGTAAATACCGGTAACTCCATTAATGGAGGACTGAACGCCGTTGGCGCCAACAACAAAACTGTCAAAAGAAGCGAAGCTAGCCGTCCATAATGGAGTGCTGGTACCTACCCTGATGTAGGCCAGTGAGGCATGGAACTGGCAAAAAGAGGATGACTGAATGCTGTAGAAATGAGATTCCCGAGACGTATGTGTGGTAAAACCATGTATGATCGTGTGAGAAAAGTGGAGATCTGCAAAGAATGCAAGGCTGATGTAAGCGTAATGAGTAAGATTAAGAAAGAGACGCTCGGATGGTTTGGGCATGTAGAGCGAATGAATGAGGAAAAGAGTATAAGGAGAATATATGACGCAAATGTGAATGGTAGACGAAGTCGGGACGCCCGAGGAAAACACGAGGTGGCACGACCAAGAGAATTAGATACTTGAGTCGGGCAAGTTAGAAAAATAGAAGAACATGTATGAGACGATGTATGAATGTGAACGAGGCAAGGAGTGTGTGCCAAGATCGAGTTGTTTGGCGATCCGTCCTCTCTGCCTACCCCTGTGGGGAAACGGCGTGATGGTTAGTTAGTTAGGAACCTTAGGTTCTAAAACAAGCTGAAATTATTAAAATTAAAATGGTGATTTTTCTGTTTTCGTTTGAGAGTGGCTAATATTGTTTTTAATGATTAAACATTTTTAGTTTTTAAAATAATTGCCTTAAAAGGATTACAAATATCAATAGTTTGTAATGATGACCGCTAAAGTCCCCTTTCTCAGCATTTAAATATACTTCATCACTATCTCACTTAAAAAATCCAATCAATCGATTAATTTTTTTGTATTCAGAAAAGTATATTTTTAGATTACTAATACCTGCCGCTAGAGTTCGACTGCGAAAAAATAATTTAATATTACTGAAACTAATAATTCGATCACATATTTTAAATTCTCTCATCGTAGTCTTTTATAAAATGGGCAGTAATTCAATAAAAAGAGGTTTCGCTTTACACGATACCAAAATGAAAGAAATGTTTTATTTGTACAACCTTCTTTGTATAGAAAGTTCCCTTACAACCTCTGAAATCTTTGGCAAACATTTTTATTGACATTATTTTCGAGTGTCACCCTCCGGAATCAAATAGCCCTCAGCCATATGATACAAAAGCGAAAAATCTTCCCCTAAGTTACGATGGGCGGGGAGGAACATAAAAGGTAAAGGTTCTTGCGCACTTTCGTTTACATTTTACTGCCTCCAACCCTCAGTTAAGGGGCGATCAAGCCAATAGGGTAGTAAACTTGCACATAATGTTGCCTTCAGGCGCTCCACAGCCTTAAACAACCCTCGATAGCTTCTGACCGGCGATTTTGTATATTGCCCATCAGGAATCGATAGGTAAATCGCTATATACTAGACCCTTACGTTCGCTGTACTCCTAGTAGCGCAGATCTTCGAAAGCAATTTACTTCGAAGTCTTTCAACGAAACATCCGATTGCAAACCGAAGTAGGTCGTATAAATAGATACAAAAGCAAGGACGTTTAAGATTAAACTGAAAATCCATTTCCGTATTCTCAAATAATAATTTAAAATTATTAATGCTGCACGGAAACTCTGATTTAATTTAAACTTAAGACCTTAACGCACAACAGCATCCAACGCGCACACTAAAACTTGTTATAAATTTAGTCGGATACATAATTAAATACGTAGAACAAAAAAGAGGAAATTACGTAATAAAATCTCGCAAAGCGTGGGAGGGCTTTCAGGACTAAAACTTTCCTCTGTAAAGCGAAGTGAGGGACATAAAACCAGGCTGTTAAATGATATATTATATGGTACACATTTTTTCCACACAACCCTTAATGTTCTCGAATGGTTGCCCTCCCTTATCACATTTTTTTGGCTCCTGAATACGTATTAAATATTTTGTTACAAGCGTGTGAAGTACGGTGAAAATTTGTTTTAGTGGATCGTAAATAGCTATCAAGTGAGTAACTTTTATTTTATTTATTTCGTGACAACTTTGCGTTCATCATTGCGCGTCATTATCACACAAATTAAAATAATTTTCAATGACTTTCTAAACCCTCAACAAACCATTAAACATTCCTTCACATCTTGTACTATTTCAGTGACTTCGGTTTGATGGAGAACCAGTTTATTCTCAGGAATAACCATACATTGCTTTATTGTAATCGTTCTGCTAGAATTCCGAGGAAGCTCGTTCATTATATATTAAAAGATATATTTTTTTACATTAGCTCCACACAGGAGACCCTGGGGAAAATAATTCTCGTCAAGGCCTATGTCATCTTTGGGTATGTTGTGTGGACCCTCCACCTTTTGAGGAAAGGAAGATACTGGGAAGGACAAAGGATCAGTGTCCCCAGGAGTGACGGACGTATAAATCCATCCCTCCCACTGAATTGTAAGGCGATGTTACGAGAGAGTCCGGCCGTAGAAATCAAATGGTTTCCCTCAACCAGTCTCTCCCGATCCGGTCTGAAACGCTGGGGGCAGATGCCTACACCACCAAGACCCGGACCAACCTCACCACAAGAACTCGGGCACCCTTGCTAAGTCAATGTGTACGTAGCGAACCACTTGGAGTAACCTATGGCAAAGGCGTTGGCTATCCAATAAATGGTTCTTGGAGCAGCGATACCCATACCCGCCTCCCAAATTGTAAATAATAGAGTAAGGAATTGACAAGCGTTTCCCAAATAGTGAAGATAAATCGATTTGAGCGTTCCATTTAGAGAATTAAAAAATAAAAAAAATATTTTTTAATAATAGCAAAATCAATGTGCGGCGTTATTTTAAATAAAAAAAGTCTTTTTGTTTTCACCACTATTTAAATTAAAAATGATCAATATGAATTATTGTCAAGAAATATTTTTTTAAATGCATTGAATTTGAAATAAAAATGATTCCAATCGAATTGCAAAACTAGCGCGCTTCAGGCTGGAACTGCACAGAGTATGAATGGAATATTTCAGAGATTCAATTTGATCAAACAAATGGGAATATGAAAACAATCGGGCAACCATGCATTTTCAATAAATTTACTGACCGCATAAACAAAATGGAATATCCCCGCACGGACGAGAGAGCGCCCAGATGCACAAATGGATATAATCCGCAAATGGAGGGAAAAATAAAACATTACCATTGTTGCAGTATCACGAAAGTGCATACCAAAAAATATACTACCCGGTACCTACCGTGAAATATATTTAAGTATAAGCGGTACCTGCTGCTACACTAGCCACGTGTATGTTTCAGTTTCAGGAATAAACAAAATACGAGTAGCTAGAGGTAGGCTAGGTCTTGGCTGTACCGTTTTTGAGGTTAGGTACTGCGAAGGAAAGTACTTACCTCTCGGCTCCACGGGTAGAAGAGGTTCGGTTGTTCCTTGTTCCGAGAACTAAATAACTGCAACTACATTTTTTCGCAGGGAATGAATGTGGTTTTCATAAACTGTCACCATGCACGCTGGCGTCGTGGATAAAACGACCCGAGAGCGAGACAAGAGGCGATAAACTCCGCGTGAGAGAAAGGAACAGTGAAGCTTTTATGCGGGAATATGTGAAATTTTTCACAACGCGCGGGAAAGTTCATAAACTGTTTAATTTAATATGGCGGATGGCGGGTCGCGTTTAATAAAATGGAGGAACAAGGAGCCATTTCGGGCGCCTCAAGTGGATGCTGCACGGAACATGTATTCTGTGGAGTGTTAATGCTGAGGCAATGAAATAAGATCATAAAAAATAAAAATATTGAATTTAATAGCTAATAATTTTAAAACTAGGTCAACGACAAAATACTTAAATCAATTCAGTACATCGATGTATAATAAACTTTGTCGTTGGTTTAGTAGCAATATCAATGTTGAAATACAATTTTGAAATGTAGTATAAAAATTTGTGTTTGTTTTTTTTTTACATGAATACCGCACAAGAGTCCCAACTACTCACGTATGGAGCCAGTGACACTATGGCATCCCTGAATGGGGTATGTTGTGAGGCTGCAGGTAGCAGAGAGGGAAAGGAAATGAGGAAGAGGAAGGTGGGGAAGTACCTGGCTACTCAAATTTGGTCACCAAATACGGCTTAAGCCATTTCAAGCAAAGTTTCAATTCTGAATGGTGGTCTTACACCAGGGCGATACTGACAGTACTTCCACTCTGAAACGTGCCGCAGATACACTATATATATTATATTTATATCATTTTCAGTGAATTAATTGTGAAATAGCACAGATTATTCAAATAATTTTTTTTTGCCACGCCGGGATTCGATCCCACGACCTCAACGCTCGACCACGCCGACCATCAAAACATGAACGCCACGTTAAAACATTATTATATTAAGCAATGAGATGACTTTATGAAAAGATGGAGAGTTATGAAGTGATGAATTGATGTATTAATGAACTAACTAACTAATGGAATTCTTGAACTAATGCACTAATGAACTTCTCTAATGAAGTCTGTGATCAATATTGATAGTACACACCCACGCCTGCCCGTAATGACATAATTGAAAACCCCTTTAAAACGTACCCCGACACACAATACACACGGGTAATTGGCGAGTTGTGCTTTACAGGGTAAATTGTTATAAATCTATGATATTTCCAGCCGCATTCTCCCCGCATTTCCCCAGAGTAATTATCGCCATATTTTTCACAAAGCGCCGTTCCCCGTCGCGGGGTTGCCATTATGCCCCATCGGCTAATGCACTTTTCCGGGCTCAAAGAGGAAACTGATCGGTCCGCGGCGGCCATCTTTTTTCACGCGCGCATTATTTGATCTGGCAACATCGGATTCGAATGATGCGGATTGGAAAAGTTTCGCCCCGCGAGATTTAAATGGAGAGCCGAAAAATGAAATTTGAAAACATCCGCTTCGGGGGATAATTGACCAGCGGGTCGGATCATTTATCACAGAGAGGGGGGAATAGCAGATTCGATGCTCCCTTTTACAGCGCAGATACTGTCACAATAGAAAACTAAAGCAACATGTTCAGCTTGCATTTTGGGATATTGACGAATTTGGGACATGATTCTAATTTTTTGTGCAATTCACATATTTTTTTTCATTTTATACCTGAATACCTTAAGCAATTTAAAAAAAAAATTTTAAAGATAAAAAAAAACTGCTACTAAAAACACCATTTATTTATTGAATGGTGCAGTTTTATGTTCATCACCTGTGGATAATGTGCAATTTTATGTTCATTACCTGTGGATAATGTGCAATTTTATGTTCATTACCTGTGGATAATGTGCAATTTTATAATAATAATAAAAATCACCTCAAGGGCGCTGTGTTATGTTCATTACCTGTGAATAATGTGCAATTTTATGTTCATTACCTGTGGACAACCTGCAATTTTTGTTCATTCCCAGTGGATAATGTGCAATTTTATGTTCATTACCTGTGGATAGTGTGCAATTTTATGTTCATTAACTGTGGATAATGTGCAATTTTATGTTTATTGCCTGTGGATAAAGTGCAATTTTATGTTCATTATCTGTGGATAATGTAGTATAGAGGGTATTAAGGGACGTACTTGACTTTGATACGTTTTTAGATTTACACATCTGCCCTGTAACGCTGTCCGAAACGTTGGCTAAATAATGAAGTAGCGCAACACGGCATTACACCCCAAAAACAAATACCGAAAGTACTTGACTTTCTTTAACCATTAAGTGATTTCTGACATTATTTGGAGTAAAAAATGTGTAAGAAATTTTGGTCACCAGTGATGTAAATATAAATTTATATTTTTTATGTATGTATAAAAACATAAAAAAACGATAGGTGAAAAAAAGTCATCAAAAAGTCACCGGAGACCAAAATTTTATTTTTCATTTTTACTCCAAATAATTATCAGGAATCACTGTTAAAGTAAGTCAAGTACGTCCCTTAACACCCTGTAACAAAAAGTTGTATATAGTTTTTAGGTGTGTCTACAGATGTCAGTTAAGTAGTACCTTAGAAGAGTGTCATCTATCGTCGTTCACGTCTAATCCACGAATGGTTACGGAAATCGACAAAAATTAAATATTTACCCACATAATTACAAAATAAAATACAAAATAGTCGTTTTCTGAAAATAAAGTGCATTAATCAGCACGAATTAAGAAAAGTTTCTACCACAATTATCGCACATTATTTGTAGCTTTAATTATTGGGCAAATGAGGATAAAACTGATTAAAGAAATTTGGGAAGCATTTGCAAACTTACCTGCAGACCATAATGCACAGCGAAATTGCAGGAACTTACCTGTAAACGAAAGAAAAACTTTAATTAATTAATTGCCAGTTACGATATTCGTTAATTATCACTAATCCTGATGAAGAAACCACGAGCTTTGAAACATGACGATTATTTTGATTAAAAAGTCGTGTATACGAAAGAATTTATTTTCATAAAATAAAACGACGCCACAAAGTGAATTTACGATTATTGAAGAAAAGAAAAACAAATTAATAACATATTCAAATAAAATAACCGCATCCAAGTATCTCATAAATTATGTAAAACTTCCCCAAAAGCCTGGATCTGTATGCACGAGCTGATAAAATAAGGGCGAGGAAGCACTCTTTGTAAACATTCTTGGAAATAATAAATCTCTTCACACATGAACAGAAAAACTGAGACACGAAGCAAGAATCCTCCAAAAAATTTTTCCGTCGATGAAAAAATTTATAACTTGTGTTGATAAAATAGTGAAGATATCGTCTTCTGAAAGAGTACCCATCTAGTTACATAGTTATATTTCAATTAAAATACACACATCATTATAATATTTGTCACAGTTTTATTTCAATGTATTGTTTCAAATTACCTCTGGATGTTTTTAAATTGTAAAATGGGAATTCATTTTTTTTTTTTTAAGAGAAAAATTCTATTTTTATAACTTTTGAAGGTTATTCCCATCAACGTAATATATCATTGAAGAAAAAGATAACACTTATAATTTAAATGAAAATATGAACGAAAACAAGACACAGAAAAATTGAAAAAGACAATGATCAAAATCTTCAACTAGTTCTTTTTTTTTCCATGTATGGATCTTTTTTTTTTCCACATATTATGCGTGTATGGATCTTATATTTTCCATGTATGGATCTTTTTTTTCCACATATTATGCATGTATGGATCTTATATTTTCCATGTATGGATCTTTTTTTTTTCCACATATTATGGAAAAAAAAGAACTAGTTGAAGATAATATTGTTGATTCTAAGTATTTGAAATATGAGATTGACAAATATGACGGTTTGACAGAAGATGGCAATAGCGAAATTGGATAACGCGCACGTCCCGGTTAGACGAGAGGTCTGGGTTCAAGTCCCAGTTGCGACCATTGTCTTTTTCTATTTTTCTGTGTCTTGTTTTGGTTCATATTTTCATTTAGATTATAAGTGTTATCTTCCACTTCAATGATGTAAAATGGGAACCTAAACAATGGGAAAAGTACCCAGTGAGGCCCACATTATCATATTATGTTTGAAAATACAATAAAACAATTCTGTCAACCTCATATTTTATGTTTTTATTTCGCCTATAACTCCATTTAATATAATTTTTCATAGAAAATTAAAAGTACATTTTTATGTTCAATTTGATGTTTAATTTGATAATATTAAATCACGGAAATACGTAAAAAAATATTGTGATACTCAGGCACAAGGCTTGCCTTTGGGTAATTTTCCAACCTCTCACTTACTTTTAATAAAATTAAATTTTAAAGAAGGCTTAATTTATTATTTTTTAAAATTATTTATTAAATAATCAGTTTGCAAAGTATAATGAGGTTGATTACAATAATCACAGATTTTTTGAAAATTTTTCAATGTTTCTCTTCTGTAGAAGCGAACCTTGTATTTAATTTAATATACAATTACTATTACACTTAATATTATACTAAACACTTAATGTTGCACTGTTGTATGCTCATTTTGTGCACAGCTGTATAAACAAAGTTTAATCATGTTTTTTGCTTTATATGCCCATTGTTTGTTCTTTCTAGGTACAATCCATACTAATATTATAAATGCGAAACTGCTCGAGTTTGTTTATGACCTTTTCAGGCATTAACCAATAAAAATACTTTAAAAATTCATTCACCAATAGAAAGCTAAATTATATGCGCAGACTATATGTTGTATATGATGGTAATCTCTGGCGTTATGAAATTATAAATATTAATATATTATATTTGTTATACGTTTTCTGTCGCTAACAAAAGCGAGTTAATTGCAAATGTCAGAAAAAAATCATTCCCATGGAAACGATGTTGATATATTTGTGGGCTCTAAGCTGGTAGGTACTCAGCCCCCTGTCAGCTACTGCCCCAGAAAATTCAAATATTAGAATATGTTTTGTTTTTATCGGACACGCTGAAATAAATGTCAGATAAGAGTTTCTACATTAAAAATATAATTCGTAACGATTATAAAGACTGAATAATAAATAGTGTAATTTTGTATTATATTAACAAACTTCGAAATATTTAATTAAAAATAAATTCTTTTTTTCTTTGTGAAATTTAGGTGGCATGCTAGATGTTTGAAAACTGAATGTAAGGGAATGAATGTATGGAATGCGGGAGGGGGTGGGGGTGGGGAGGAGGGAGATAATTGATAAGTTCAACCGCTACAGTAATTTCCCGTAATACCATGCGAGCGAAGCCGCGGGGAAAAGCTAGTATTAACATATATTTAACTATATTACCCACGCACAGGCTGCGCCTTAGTGGGTTCTCACTGTTATTATTATATCATAATATTGTATACATCAAATGTAAAATTTGGGAAAATAGAGGAATTAAAAAAAAAAGAGGGGCGAGTATCGGGGTGAAATTTATTTTTATCTATAATTTACTATGATTTAAGGACGCACGAACTTTACAAAATATTTAAGAGTTAAATTAATTATGAAGATAATTTCATCATTATGTTATTTTTACATTGAATTGCTCTTTAATCGCTTTTAATAGGCATTTATCGTCTTCGATTGTTCTTATCTTTTCGGGTAGGTTGTTGAAGTATTTTTTCCCTAGATAAATGTAATGATGTTGTGCAAATGAGGTGTTACATTTTTGTATTGGAAATATATGTTTTTGATGAGTACTTTGTTTGTGCGTATGAGTTGATAGTTTATTTTGTACATAAGGAGACATGTGACAGACTAATTAATTATCAACTTTGTACCGCAAATAAAATTTCCATTGTTCCTTCAATGCTATGATGTTGTCTTATGATAGGTTGCAGGTTATAAGTTGGCGCAAATTCAAATAGTCTAAGAACGTGATCATAGTGCCCATGTTAGTTTGATGGTGCAGGCAAAGTGTACGAGGCTTGATGATACAGTTTAAACGAGATTATACAGTGCGAGAGACGGAACAAACTACAGCGAACTTGCAGCAAAATTACTAGTTCCTAAACTTCTAGTGTCGCCGTGCTGTATGTGTGTACTGTACACTGTGCATGCCGTGCACTCACAGCCAGAGTTCGTAAAACAACGTGAAATATAAATAGCTTCGTGATGTGCATGAATCGCTTAGTCATAAGACAAAGAAATACTGCATTGGGTTTATTCTAGCTGGTGCAGGACAATATTATGCTTCTGATTCGTTAGTCTTAAACTATAATAATAATCTTTAAGATTATCGCAATTGCTTACCTTCCAAAAGAAAAAAAATGTACTTTAGGATGTAAACTCGCTTTTTACCATGTTATTATATATTTATCTATTTATATTTATTTACGCCCTAGTGGGCTTTAACATGGATATTTGAATATATGAATATTTATAAACTTCCACATATTTAAATAAGAATAAATCTACAAAATGTTTGTAAGCGCATAAATTCTGGACGACTGCACCAAATCGGATAATTCTTTTTTTCTTTGAGCTCGTGAAATTTAGGTGGAACGCGAGCTGTTTGAAAACTGAATGTACCGGGAATGAATGTATGGAATGCTGGAGGGGGTAGGCGGAGGTGGGATAATTGATAAGTGCAAACCCTACAGTAATTTACCCTAATACCATGCGAGCGAAGCCGCGGGGAAAAGCTAGCACAATATAATTTTTGATAAGATACAAAGAATTCTATTTTGGTTGGTACCGAAGGTGAGTAATATAAATAAATTCATTAATTTAAAGAGTTTCGAAAAATGAATTTTGATATAAAAATCGATAGTACGCAAAAGAGTTTTGTAATGATTAAAACAACTTTGAGATGTATTGTCATGTTGTTGTAATAATCCAGAAACCTTCGCGAGGATGGAAAGAAAGTATTTTGAAAGTTTCAAACTTTTCGTAAGCTTAATATAGCAATATATAGACAATTCTTAACACATACACCCTTAAACAAGCATATTTTGAATTTATATATATAGATTTTATATATTTAGATAGATAAACGAATTTAGGAGCCTTCAAAATTTAAATTTATAATCGTTTATAAGTCGACTTAAAGTGATCTAATCACAGTTTGACAATGGCCTTGTAAGCCGAAATAGCTGTAACAGTAATAAAAAACTAAAATACTTGCATAACATAAAAACGACGTTATTAAATTTAAATCAAATTGCCTAAGTATTAGTGAATTTTCTTTTGAGAATTTACATAAAGGCTTTACATATAGGAGGAAGATTCACTGTGGAAACTTAAACAAACTTTTATCTAGTTTGTTTTTGAAGAATCCTCTGTATTCATAGTGTACTCAAATTATCTAAATATAAATGGCACACATGAGCGAATGGGCCTTTAGCGTTACTATAACACTTCAGTAAAGTAATACCGAATACATTTTACAAGCCATGTGGGATTAAAACAAGTGTGCCATCTTTCAAAACATAACGTCCATAAACAAGTTGTCGTATGTATTTTTAATGCGGATGGCATGTTTCGTAAATATGGAAACAATAGACCGAGCTGTGTTAAGGGAATTAAGTATATTTAAAAAAAAATAAGTGAGTAAAAGATCCATTCTATCAAAGGTCGTTACTTTGTGAGTTACGCATTAAAAAATGTAGTCTTGTCAAAAATGAAAAAAAAACTATACAAGATGTCTTGAGAGAGATGCAGCGATTAAGATTCCGAATCGTTAATTGTAACCAAAGGAAATAATAATCTTTACGATTATTATAAAAGTCAAGTAAAATGTTAATATTTTTTTTTGCTATTTTATTAGATGAAAGACGTATTAAGACAACAAGGAGGTATTATTAAAATATTTCCATCCATAAGAATAGATGATTTATATAGCGCCGTTTTGTGAAAAATCTTACAATGTTTTCTAAAATCTAGAAAAACTACAAACTAGACAAATAATTAAAAACAACTTATGGCTAAAAATTGCATCCACCGGTTCATCGATCACTGATACGAAAATACATGTACATTGTCTCGACCAATGAACGCGATGCTGACTAAAATGTATACAGGACCATACTTACCTGAGAGGCCACTTGAAATTAACACTATTTATTGTCTATGAATAAATTTAGAGAGTTTTCACGCAGATGACGTAATTGTGAACACAAAATGTTATATGTATTTGATCCTGATATACATTTTAATACATTCTGAGTGTATTTTGGAAAGCAAAAGCAACATTCTATGGTGGGAGGTACAGTAGTACAAGGATTTGATCTTCCTAAAAATGTGATTCGTCGAGGATTGATATGTAAGGATTCAAGTAATTTCAATTCAGTAAGAAAAGTGTGATTGAGGCGCCGTATCCTAGCTCGAAAAGAAAAAGATGGAGAGATATGTAATTACGAATGTTGGAGAGAGCGCGCTAATATTTCACGATAAAATTGAAGCGTAAATTGTGAAAATGTTTAATAAAACACGACTCGTTTGGAATAGAGCAAAAATCTCGTGGGGGTTATCTAAAGCAACGTTCGGACCATGATGGTAAGGCAAACACAACGAGAAAGACCTTGAGTTGTTCCGAAAACCGAACAAATTAGCCTTAGAGATTAATGAGTTTAATTTAAATAAATAAAAACACACTGATATAAGAAAAAATATACCATAATGTAAATTGGTGTAGAAATATTTTTCCGTGTTTCTGAAATAGATTACACTTACGTTCCCTTAAAACTCCATATCAGAAAGCTAGATAATTTTTACCGAGTAAATTGATTATGTAAAGAGGTAAGTAAGGTAGTTCTGAAGCTTTGGGAAGCGGAAATCGATAATAATAGCGTTGGCAGCAGAAGGTAATTCTCAAAGTGATATCGTTAGGACGGCAAGAGAATGGAGACTAAATGAAAACTACAAGAACAGGTATTCTAGTTTATTACTGAGGAAATATTGGAAAGATAATTTACTCAACGTTATGATGATGAAAATAGAAATTTTTGTTGGTTTATGTGTTCAACGTGGGTAGACATTTGATATAAAAAACGCTAGTTAATGTGATGTTGATAAGGGGCCATCCATAAATTACGTCACACGAATTTCATGACTTTTTGACCCCCCCCCCCCCTGTCACATTTGTGAGACCCCCTACTCCTAGAATTTCATGAATTTTCGACCCCCCCCCCCCTGTCACATTTGTGAGACCCCCTACCCCTAGAATTTCATGACTTCTACATCCCCCCCTTCTGTCACATTTGTGAGACCCCCTACCCCTAGAATTTCATGACTTTTTGACCCCCCCCCCCCCTGTCACATTTGTGAGACCCCCTACCCCTAGAATTTCATGACTTTTTGACCCCCCCCCTGTCACATTTGTGAGACCCCCTACCCCTAGAATTTCATGACTTTTTGACCCCCCCGTCACATTTGTGAGACCCCCTACCCTTAGAATTTCATGACTTTTTGACCCCCCCCCCTGTCACATTTGTGAGACCCCCTACCCCTAGAATTTCATGATTTTTTGACCCCCCCATACCCCTTGTCGCACTTCTCTACTCCCCCCCCCTTAAGGTGTAACGTAATTTATGGATGGCCCCTAATAAGAGAAAAGATTTCTCTAAAACGTATACAAATAGTCAACATTTTTGTTCTTCTACTTTATATCCGGGTTAAATCTTCCCCACAGGAAAAACTTAACCTTTTCACACATGATCATTTAGTCAATCCACGCTATACAAGTGTATTATATAAGTATGATAAATGCAAAACAATACAAGAACAACATGTCAACCTAACAGAGACTAAATGGGAAAATAATTCATCTACTCCAGATATTTTCATATCAGAGGGTTCGGCTCGGTAGAACTCCCATAATATAATTATATTATAATTAGACTCTAGGATATTTTGTATAATAATAATTCAAATATCTATCGTAGTAAATCACTTCTTTGGTGTGAAGTTATAAAAATGTTAAATTTGTCAAACAAATATATTGATAGTTCAAAAGATAAGTTGTCTTCCTCTTTTGAGGAAAGGAAGGAGAGGAAGTTCTGGGAACGAAAAGGGAGGTTAGGAATCTGACGTTCGGTGTTTCCAGGAGTAACGGACGTATGAATCCATCCCTCCCACTGCGATGCAAGGCGATGTTCCGGGAGAGTACGACTGGAGAACTCAAAGGGACTTCTTCAACCATTCTCTTCCAATCCGGCCTGCCATGCATCTGGTGGGCAGACGCATCCGTCGCCGGAACAAACCTCACGAACCAGTATTAGTTCAATTTGTACCCTAAAGAAGCTTGATATAACAATATCTTAGTTAAGTGAGCAACTAACTTTTTTATACTCTATTTTTAATTTTAAAGTGGAGATTGAACAATAACTAAAATGGTTTGTTGGACAAATAAGAACTGAGGCGACGATAAACGAAACCGGTCGGTCGGAATAAATTTCGTGGTTATTAAAAAAATTGTGTTTTATTTCATTAAAAAATATATGTTAAAAATTTATATTCCAAGCAAACGAAGCGTATAAAAAGGCTTAACTTTTGTTTGTATTCATTATAACGCCTGAAGTTAAAAATAAATGAAGTCCTCATACATTACCCGTATGTAAAATATTCACAGAATCCGGCACTTAAGAGCACGTGGAACAAAATTAATTAAATTTGAGAGCAGCACTTAAAAACTAATTAATCTCTGTAAAATATTGTATGACTGTATGTGTGTGTGGTGTGTCAAAGGATACACACATATATATGCAAAAATTAAATACAGGTCGTTAATGGACTTACTTCAGTCTAAACAGTGATTCCTGGCACTAATTGAAGTAAAAAATGTAAAGGAAATTTTGGTCTCCGGTATTTGGTTTTTTTTCTTCAAAACCATTTTTTTTCTTCTGCATGTCATCACTAGTCAATCAGGGTTTTACCCTACCTGTCCAATATCTGCAGATTTAAAATAAAAATTTTAAGTTGAATAAAAAACATCGAAAATGTCACAGGAGAAGAAAATTTCGTGTACATTTTTATTCCAAATAATGTCAGCAATTACTGGTAAAAGTGAGTCAAGTACGTCTCTTGACACCATTTATGAGAATATAAATACCTCCATTCGTATGTGAATACAATATTTCTTTCTTTTTACAATAACTCCATACAGGAGGCCCTGGGGAAAATAATTTCAATAAGTCCTTAGTCATCTTTGGGGATGCTGTGCAAAAGGCATTTTTAAAGGAAGAAAAGTAGAAATTTCTGCGAAGGAAAGAGGTATGCGGGGTGGGTGTATATCTAGGGATCAATGTGTCCAGGAGTGACGAACATATGAATCCATCCCTCCAGCTGCGGTGCAAGAAGATAGCTCAAGAGAGAGGAGCAAATGGCCTCCCCAAACCTGAACACACTTCACCCGATAAAACCGGTCACCCCTGCTACGTCATCAAACATAGCTAACCACTTGGGGTAACCTACAGCAGAGGTGTTGATAATCCAATAAATGGTGGCGGTACCAATACCCACCTCCCAGATTGCGTGCACCTGAGTTGGAACGTGAACTAAAGTCAGGTTATTCCAAGAATTAAGAGGAATGTATGCGCGGCCTATTTCGGCCAGTTTCATACAAATCTTAAATTTGGATTTAAGATCAAAATATCCAAACTAAAAAAAATAATTTGAAATCAAAAGGTGCATTAAATATCTAGTACGGATATGTGAGCTACTTTATTTATTTTTGTTTTAAATTATAAGTTATGGGCCATTAAAGATTTTAGTGTTTCATGATCTTAGAAACAATTTTTACAATGATTTGTGAGTAAACGAAAGACATTAAAAAAAAAATTAAAAAATACAATGAAAAAAAAAAAATCATAAAAAATTGTTAAAAATGAATTTGTTGGGTAGTAATTTTAATAAATAAACGACAAAATTTTGTTCCGCCGTAAATAGGTAATTTGTGTTTTAAATTTACACACATCAAAATGAATTTTTTGTTAATTTTTATATTTATTTTATATTTCTACGTTAAAAAAGGTAAAATTATTTTTTTTACTTTTTCATTTACTCACAAATAATTGCCCGAATTGCCTCTAAAAACATGAAACATTAAAATCTTTTATGGCCAATATGTTATAATTTACAGCAAAAATAAATAAAATAGCTCACGTAGATATTTAATATACCTTTTGATTACAAAAATTATTTTTCAGTTTGGTTGGGTATTTTGATCTTAAATCAAAATTTAAGATTTGTACGAAACTGGCCGAAATGGGCCGCGCATACGTTCCTCTTAAGAGCTTTATTTTTGTGTGCAATTTTATTTTATGTAGCCGTATGTGAGCCTCCATATTTACCGTAAAAACAGTACTGTGCCGTGTTGTGACTGTGTGCGCGTGTTTATCCGGGATGCACACGGCGATGTTTTAATTAATTAAAGTGTTCATACACAATAACACACACAAGTTTGCGCATCAACTGTTTTAGCGAGGACTGACGTTATTTAATACTTTAAAATTAATGAAATGAATTTTTTATATGGCTGAAGGCTTGACTTTGTTTTCTGTGGCAATCTAGTTAATAAGGTAGTTTTGAAAGACGTATACATTACACATACTGGGTATAAACTATTGTTCAGTCTAACATACATTAGACGAGTACCACTCATGGAGGTTGGATATTAATACAGATAAACCTTATTTATTTATTTATTTCATTTTTATTTAGTAAAATATTTACACATTTATGTACATTATATTTATAAAATGTTTTGACTGTCCAACAAGGATGATTCCCGTTTAAGGACAGTCAAATTAGGATAAGTGTGAATATATATGGACCATGATTTATACAAAAAGAGGGAAAATTGAGGAAATGAAAAGAAGAGAAAGAATAAAACATAAAATTGGAAAGTTAAAAGCATATCAACATATTACTTTAAAAAAAAAGGTTTATATGTATAGGTTCTTGAAAAAAAGGGCTTAAACATATAGTTCACTTGTGTATGCATGGCATACAACAGTTATTAAAATGATAATAATAATAAATAAAGGGAATAAAAATATTTTATTTGTTGGTGGTATCATCATTCTATTTCCTTAAAGGAGTAGGCAGAAATAATGATGAAATGCCAAAATTACTGTCCTTTTTCATTTAAATTAACACAACTCTCTGGTATAACTACTTGTTTCGGTTTAAACACTTTTGACAAGACCCGACTTCAATGAGAATTTGTTTCTCTTGATATTTTTGGGGTATGTACGACTTCTTCCTACATCTGCTTAATCTCCTGACATTCCTTTGTGCGTATTGTTCAATTTTTTTTAAATTTGAATACCGCACAAGACTCCCAACTGTACACGATAATCTGGAGCCAGTGAGACTAAGGCATCCCCAATAGGAGTATTTAAAAAAAATTACAATAAATGGTCCAAGCAAAGATGTAAAAAACATCCTCCAAAATGTTTTCGGAATGTATGATCAACTAAATAGTTTTCGTGTTTAAAAAAAGTACCGCGTGTTATTCACGTAGAAAAAAAAAGAGTAATTTTGTTTTGGTACTCGAAAATAGTTTGTTGCAAAACAACAAACTATTTTCGAGTACCTACGTAACCTGTATTTTCATGAAACGATTGGTAACACTGGAGTTAATATTCTGGAGCTTGTTTTGTTTGTCGGAAAAGTAATTACGAGGTTAAAATGGACAAAATAGTTGTTTTGCTGATCTAAAGCGTGATTTTTTTAACTTCCTGTTTCCTTTCGTTCTTTTACGGATGTACGCTTTTTAGGCACGACTTAATACATAAAAGTACAAATTTTGTGTTTTTAGATTGACTTCACGCAGGAGATCAAAAAAATTCCCTCAGAGCCTGTGTCATCTTTAGGGATGCTGTGTGTAGGTTCTTTAAAAGGAAAGGATGGAGAGGAAGTTCTGGTGATGGGTAAGAAAAGTGTATGGGGGCTAGGTGGGAATCTGGCGGTCAGTATGTCCAGGAGTGATGGACGTGTGAATCCATCTCTCCCACAGCAGTGTAAGGCGGCAGCCCGGCTGGAGAGGTCAAGGGGTCATCCTCAACCGGCCTCTCCCGATCCGGCCTGCCTCGCAGTTGGTTTAGCCGCCAAGACCTGAACAAACCTCACTCCGTGATCCCGTGCACCCCTTCTAAGTCATCTAACGTTTGTAACGACCTATGGCAGAGTTATTGGTAATCCAATAAATGGTTCCCGGAGCGACTGTACCCATACCCCTAATTAATAATAATAGGAATAAAAGGATCTGATAAAATAACTTTAATTAACCTAATTAACCCGCATCGGATTAAAATATTCCGCTGTAAAAATCGATACTTAAAAATACAAAGAAAATTCTAGTTGAAAGATTTGAAGCTCTCAAATAATAAATAAGTGTTTTTTTACAAAAGCCTGTTACTTTTTTAAGACCGTAATTTCAGAAATTTTACTACCGTTAATTCATAATGTATTGGTTGTCTATAATTTAATATTTTTTTAGAACTAAATCAACTAAATATTTTAAGAACTTAATATGTAAATGTTGTCGAAATCCTTATTTTTTTATTACTGGAATGGGTCGAGTAATAACCAAGGACATGTTAATGATATTCGACCCCTAAATAAGAAAGGTTAGACAATTAAGGCTTACAAACTTCATTTATTGAATAGAAACTTGAAACCTACATACACTACAACAAGTATCCAGTAAATTCACATAAAGGACATCGTACGTACTTTAAACTAATAAGAGCTGCCTTGCCACATTGCTAAAAATAAAATTAAAACACTCGTCTGCTACTTATAGATATTTTTTTCACATTAGCTCTACACAGTGGGCTCTGAGGAAAAAAAATCCCCTCAGGATCTACGTCATCTTTGGGGATGCTGTGTGGAGGGTCTTTTGAGGAAAGAAAGATGATCTGGAGCACCAAAATACCTGAAAAAACCCTCGACTCTGTGCAGAAACAGGCGGTCCGTTTGATAGATTCCCCTAATTTAACAAACGGATTGCAATCTTTAGAGCACAGGCGTCGGGTGGAAATACTATGCTTGTAATACCGGTATTTAAATGGAAGATGCTCCGAGGAACTAGCGTCATTGATCCCTTCGGCACCGGCGTACAGTCGGGAAACACGCCAAACGCGTGCCCAACATATGTACACGGTAGACATTTTTTCACATGAGAACGGGTCGCTTCTTCGACTCTTTCTTACGTTCAACAGCTTGGCTGTGGAACGATTTGCCGGCCTCTGTTTTCCTCCTTCCTACAACATGGGTCTCTTCAACACCAATGTTCATTCCTTCCTATCCTCAAAAAGACCCTCCATACAGCATCCCAGATGACGTAGGCCCTGAGGGAAATTATTTTCTCTCGCATCTCATTCTCTCGCAGGCATCCTATAGATGTATGTGTTTGTCTCTTTTTGTTGTCATTTCCGTTTCATCTGAAATTCAAATCATAACGTCGCTTAAGAAGTTTTATCACAATATATATGTAATTCTAATATGGAATTATTAAAATTCAAATTTGACTTAAGTGTTAGGACGGGTTGTTTCAAAAAATTTGATGGATTCATCAAATATTTGATGTTAATTTTCACGTTCTGTGTAAGTTCTATTCAAGTTCTGTGATTATTTCAGTTTTGTGAAGCAGCTGGCCTATTACGATATAATAACAGAACTTGAATAGAACCTACACAGAACGTGAAAATCAACTTCAAATATTTGATGAATCCATCAAATTTTTTGAAACAACCCATCCTTAGTCATTCTAAACTTTTAGGAGTTTTATTCATAAGTTTTAAAAAATAAAAAAAATCCAATTGCATTTTCCCGAAAAAAACACTATACGTTAATTGTTTTAAATCCGATGATACTGGGAGCAGTATGAAACCTTTAGATAATAAGCTGGCGGAAAAAGTTATTAGAAATGTGTAATCCGTGCAAGCAATTATTAAGGTTACAATATTCCTGCAAATACAGGAAGCTCGAAAATTTCAATTGCGACATTTTCCGTTTTCCAGGGATATCGTACTGAGTGTATCGGAGCTTATATTTGTATGAAGATTAAATTATCCAAGCTGAAATAATCCATAGTTTCCAATTCTCCGGTTGATTAGACTACTCGCTTTCGGGATTTCGGCAGAATGGAGTACAACACGCATCAGCGGCATCTTGGGACCTGTTTGATAATTATGCTAATTGGATCAAAACATCACCATACTCCGAAGAGTCTACATATTCGATACTTGAATTGGTAACAGGGTTGATCTTCTCAATCCTTTGTTATCCGGATAACAATTATTATTTAATTAAATGAAGACAATAAAAGCAAAAACAATCGAAAATCTGAAAACAGAAAAATTAGAAAAATATATTGGCAGCTCTGGGACTCGAACCCAGGACCTCTCGCTTTCCGGGCAAACGCGTTACCACTGCGCCAAGGTGTGTAGATATCCAATTCGGTCATTTTTAACTATACTTCGACTGAGAACCACCCGCATTGTCTTAACTTTCTTAAAGCAAATTTTATTGGCTGCTATCTTTATGTATGATTGCAAGATTCAAACCCGAACTAAATGCTATCTAGATAGTGTCTGGATAAATCTTTATCCATTTTATTTTAATACGCTACATCTACTGACTTTTTCTGCAAGTCTTGGATGAATATTTTATTTTTATTTTAACTTTATGAGTAAGCTTGGTGCAGTGGGAGCGCGTTTGCCCGGAAAGCGAGAGGTCCTGGGCTCGAGTCCCAGAGGTACCAATATCTTTTTATGATTTTTCTGTTTTCAGATTTTTGAACGAGTTTCATTTATAAAAAAAAAATATTTTTTTTATGGTGTGTTTTTGTATATACATGTAATCTATTGAATGTTAAATCCATCTGTAATATCATATATATTAGTGTAAGAGCTGACCCATAGATGGCATTAGATAAAAATAGTTTAATAGGTTATCCATAAATGACCTTTAGCTGTCAGTATTGTAGGGAACGAGTGAATTATACATACGGTGGGAACTTCAAGGTCGGGGCCCACATTATTTCAACCGCCTGTTAAATAAGATATCCGAGCCCATTGTCAATCCATCACAATTAAGTTTGTTGACCTCGGAGTTTTATTAAGAATGGAGACAACCCCAGAATATATCATATCACAATGTAACACATCAATGAAGATGTTAATACTACTAAGAAATCTAAATGTAACACGAAACAGAACAAGACACAGAAAAATAAAAAAGGCAAGGGACGTAACTAACAATCAAACCCACGATCTATGTCTTAGGGGACAATGCTTCGAACCATTGGGACCCAATTATTATACGTCATTTCGGCAATTGGGACCCAATTATTCTACGTCATGTTCGTCAATCTTAAATTTAAAACTCTTAAGCAAACTTTTTTCGAAAAACAATATAGAACTTTTATCGTATTTCTCAAATGACGTAATTAAAATATGAGCTTAGAAAATGAATCGCTATAATTAGGTTCATTCCTGGCTTATTTATCTAGGCTTGTTTTTATGTGAAAAGTCACATTACTAGTTACCTTAGTCATTCAGTCTCATAAAGTCGATAAAATTATGTTTTTATTATGTAGCAATTCACGACCAAATCGATCGCGTAAGTATTCACCGCGTAAACTATATTGCTCGTTTTCCGTTTTCATATATCGGAGCTTTCATGCCGCGTCAATGGGAAATGTCGAAAAAGCTTTCCATTTTAATGGTTCGAGCTTTCATGGGTCTGGCCGTGCTTTTAATGTCGCAAATATTTATCTAAATGGCGAAAACCAATACATAATGTACATACACACATAGACAGGCGAAACTCATTAGGGACTCACTCGCCTGGGAAGTAATATAATGTTCAGGTCACGGGGGATGAATCAGGGATGATGATTTTATTTAATTTAATCATTCTTCCAACTGTTCTCAATTGATGATGACGACATTGGCAAATATTAAGGTAAGAAATTTATAATGCTTTAATAAATAATGAAAAGAGTGTCTGGAGAGTGAGAAGAGAAGAAGAAGAAGGGGACGCGTGAGGAAGACGTCCCGATCAGGTAACGTAGAATCGGTTAACGTAAAATATAAGGAGCCGGAATAATGGAGGAATGTTATTGTATCAAGGAATTCAATTCAATTTATTATTTCAAAAACATTACAAAATGTAACATTTTAATGCGTTTTCAAAATACATTTGTAAGAGTATTACAATTGACATAGGCGTACGAATTGTACAAGAATTAATAGAGCTTGCCTTTTAAAAGCAGCTTCACTAACGCTAAATATGTCGATATCCGAATTAATTCTCTTTAACAGTAAAATTGCTCTCCCGACCGGCGTGACCATTGGCAAGTTAGTCCTGCAGGCCGGAAGATAGAACAGTCCATGCTGTCGGTGGCGAAGATACCCAACGGGAACATAGAAATGAACGCTCTGCATGATAGCTGAGTTTTCAAACCATCCGCGGATCAATCTGAAGAAATGCGTAGCAATGTGTACATCCCTTCTGACCCGTAGATGGTTCATTCCGAGTATACCCAAAATAAAGTCGGTAGGATAGAGCCACGGATAATAGCCATACTCCATCATGTATAGAAATTTCTTCTGAACTCTCTCCAAAATGAGGTAATATTTTACTTGGTGTGGACTCCAAATTACCACGTACGTACCAAGGCAGTACTTGAGACTAGATATTTGTGTGGCATTCCACTCTTTCTGCCTAACCTACAGTACGAAGACGTTGTCTGATGTTTAGTTAGTTAGCACATAACAAGGACATGAAATAATACACCGAAAGAAACAATTGAATTGAAATAGCTGACACTAAAAATGTGGGTGTCTTGTGGCAGAAAAAGAATGCTTTGATGCTGTGTGGATGGTCTTTTTAGGGAAGGAGATGAATTTCTGAAAAGGAAAAAGGTACGAAAGGTGGGTAGAAATCTGGGGGTCAGTGTGCTCAGGAGTGACGGACGTTTGAATATATCTCTTTGCAAGGTAATATTCCAAGAGAGTCGTACTGGAGAGGTCAAAAGATCTCTCCTCAACCTGTCTCTTGTCTTGTGGGCAGACGCATCCGCCGCGCCCCTAAGATTCAGAAAAACCTCACCCCATGAATCCGGGCACCGCTGCTAAGCCACTAAACATAGCTAACCACTTGGGGTGACCTATGGCAGAGGCGTAGCTTATCCAGTATATGGAACGATGTGACTTAGCTTGAATCCAAAGTTATTTAATTAAAGGTACTGCAAAATATAAATAAATAAAAAACATCTAAACATATAGTTTAAATTTGAAAAACGTAATAACATAGGTAAAGCATTGAAAGAAACCTAAAAAATACATCAGGTGTATTAACAAAATAAGGATTTTTTTATTAAATCCCAGGAGTGCAGAAATACGAAAGGTAACCCTGAAGCTCTTTTTTTATCGTCTTGTTTATTTATCTCCAATTCTCATCTGTTCTTTTATGTAGGTCGGTATGTCGAACAAGAAGGCATTAATGAATCGACGGGTGTCGAGTGTTAAATGAAATATCATATTATGGCCGGCCATTATCGTCCGCTTTTATAAAGGAAATAAAAAAGCCTGTTAGTGGCATTAATAAAATATTAGTTTAGCACATTGGAAGGAAATCAAACAGGAAATAAGGTGATTACAGCTGAAGTAATAAATGTTTTTTCAACCCGCTATTTCGCTCTGCTAAAACGAATATCGAATGAAACTTTGAAAAATTGTTGTAATGAACGGAATGCGGTCGAACGATTTATGTTATTTTAAAACTTTAAATGTGTTGAAACGCGCTTTTCGTACTGAATTTTTTGAGTATTTTGGCCAATGAAAACTTTTGCATCCGTAAATCAACATCGATAAAATGAACGAACAGAATTTTTTTGGCAATTTTTGCCAATATCTTGTGACTGATTGTATAAACCCACATTATTTGGTGGTGATAAAACGAACTTCAAAAAGGCCTTCAGACAGGCCGCACAACACAAGTAGGCCGCTCCCAAAGATAAACTAAAAACTAGCAATCAAAGAGTGTCAGTTTGCTAATTGGACATTTAAAGTGCTGTTATTTGGAAGTACTCATATTCCAAACGTTCTAACTATCAAGAATCGGCCAAAAAATAGGCTAACCGGAAGCTGTGGTCATGGTAACACTGTTGAAAACACAGCCTCCCCTCTTGTCGAGGACCCTTCACCGCAAGGATATAAGGATCTGTGGTCGAGATCTCCCCACCATACCAAACTATTCCCTACCCCTACGAGTCACGCGATACAAACACAAGGATAGCTATCTGTGGAACTTAATACGTCTTCTAGTTAGCTGGCAGACTGGAACCCCAAAGTTAACAAATTATAATATCCAACTTTCAAACCGCGAAAAATCACGACTAAAGTTTTATGCGTTGAAAGTTATGAGATAAATTTGAAAATCTAATTGGGGAATACGTTATGCAATTAAGTTCGTTTTAATTATATTACATTCATATTCCTGGATAAATTTTTCACCAGTGGTATCCAAAGCTGATTTTTGGTTTCTCATACTAACTCGTAACTCTGTTAAAATTTCAACTTTTTACTAGAATACCACGTCGACTACGGTGGTGATTATTCTTGACCCTGACCCAGTCTTTGAAAATGAAGTTTTACAGTTTCCAATTTAATATTTTATCAAATACTTAACCTCAATTAAAAATAAACTTAAATTACGAATAAACTTAGAAAACATATTTATTTCTTCAAAAATATTAGAAACATACTAAACTGTGAAAATTGTTTATTACTCTCTTTGTCAATCAATCATTGAATTTGGAATAATCGCATAGGGAGGTGCAACACTATCAGCTATAGATTCATTATCGAAGGCACAAAAATTAATTATGAAAGTTATTAAAGTTCACATAATAACAAGTTCTGCAGATATATTCAACAAATTCCTTGTATTAGATATTCGAAAAATTTACACAAAAATTTAACTCACCTGTTTAAAAAAAAACACATACATTTTATGAAAATACCCAATATATTGTAAACACGCGGCACGAAACCAAAGAACTCATACAAACACCTAAAACAAACACAACATTTGGTCAAAGAAATTTCAAATATATTGCGTCTAAAATGTACAATAACCTACCGGACAAAACAAGACAATCGAATAATATTAACATATACAAAATCCTGATCAAACAATGGATCATCGAAATAGGTCGTGCAATAATTGGTCATCTCACCCAAATATAATCCTGTATGTCACTATTGTTACCACTACACACCAACCTAAAAATTTTTTTTCAAATATTTTAACATTATTGAAAAATGTACCCTAATAATACCTATAAAATATTTGTAAAACAGTCTGTCTCGACACAGCATCTCCCAGTGAGACAGGCAAGGACAAAAAAATATATGTAAAAAAAATTACATAGATGTACATTATAAATAAAAAGTACATTTCAAATAAATAAATAAAATTTAAGATGAAATGAACATAATCGGAGATGGTTCAAGTGAGTTATTAGTATAACTGCGTATAAAAAGCCCAGATACGTTGAATTTGGACATTCGCCGAAACAGTGTCTCGCTCGTCGAATCGCAATTGGTCGCAATCGGTATAAATGTGTTTGAGATACGTAAGGACTTGCAGAAGACCATATTTAAAAATAAAAATTGAAAAAGTACTCTGTACTTACCCATCGCCGCTGCTTGTGTTTTGATTTGACCTATCGAAGTCGTCAATGCAACTATTTTATGTTGCAATGTGGTTTTCAACACGAGCGATGAAATATATCTCGAAAATATGCATTTAAAACAGCGTAAACATAATTTCGTGATTGTTTTTAGGGGCATTAAGCCATGTTGTGCTCTCCCCCTTCTGCCAACGTTAGTTATTTGTGTAGAATTTACATCGTTTTCCCGCGTTTATTATTTTTGTAGCTTTTGGCGTTTTATTTTGGTATAAATTGGTCTTATTTTTAGGCTTCAAAAAAATGTTGAAAATAAATAATTTATTGAATTTTAATAATAAATAATTTATTACTTGTAGTGAACTGATTTCTCATCCAGCAGATACATCCTTGAGATAGCATCTCTCGAGTTCTCTCCACTCACCGCAGATGCTGTGAGAAATGTCCTACTCCTGGACCACACATCCCATTGGTCACTGGTTTAGGGAGCAGAGAGGAGAATTCGATCGGGAATGTGGGAGGAGGAATGAGAAACCATGAGACATGAATTCGAAACCTCGTCTCTAACTATCTGGCATCCATTGCGGTATTCAACAAGACGGGCATTTCTAAAGAATATAACTTAAACAAGACGGCCGATTGATTTAATAATATTTTTTTTTGAAATAACAATAATACATGATCGTTTATCTGCACGAAAATGGAAATTGTTTTTGTTAAATAAATATAATTTTTATAACAAGTAAACCAATTGTGTTATTCCAATCAACGCCAATGTAATAATATTAAAGAAAGATGCCTTTCGGTACTGAAAAAAAGTGGTTTCATTAGCAAAACTGGGAGTTAGTACTATCCCTCTATTGATAAATCATTATGATAATAGAGACATCTACCGATAAGCAGTTGCAGTATTTTAGTGAGCTAAGTCTTGGTATCACAGTTTCATACCCTTTTTACCGTAAATGTTTGTTCAAATCATTTAAAATTAAACAGTTTTAATTTTATGTTTGCGTCGTAACGCATGAACCCTGTATCAATTGACTACAGTTTCGATCCCACAAGGATGCGAATGGCCAAGACTAATGTGAATTAGTTCGGTTCTACATAAGTCAAAAGATTTCTACTCTGTGGTCAATGTAGAAGTCATTGTATCGACTATTTAAGAAGATAAGTAAAGTTGTTTAAGTATAGATGTTATTACAGTCAAATAAATTGATGAAGAGTTAGTGGCAGAGTATTATAACGCGCTTGGAAGGTACCATGTTCAAACCCCAAATTAACGCCAATAGTTTAATTCTTTGATAGCGGACAATCGTAAAATGGGTATATGTATGGTATGGTAGGTATGGGAGGCGGGTAAGGGTTGTTGTTGTCCCGCTGTTCCGGGAACCATTTATTGGATAACCAAAGCCTCTGCTATAGGTCACCCCAAATGGTTCGTTACTTTTGGTGACTTAGCAGGGGTGTCCGGGTTTATGGGGTGAGGTTTTATTTATTGATTTATTAACGCCCTTTTTCGGTGCTTTTACATATGAATAGTAAGAAATATTCAGAAATTATTGTACATAATTGTAACAATATTTTATATTTGTTTAAAGATAAATGAAAGATGTCTACTGACTTAGTATAATTATTTCCCCACCATTAGTACTCTGGGCAAAAAGGAATATACATGGTAGTTAGTCCCAGAAATTTTATACAATAATATTTATTTATGGGCATTTTTGACAAAAAAATTTCACGATTTTACCCTTTCCTTTCTGTTACTTTTATTTTTAAGCTTTAATGGTTACTAGATTACTAGATGTAGGGATTTTTTTTGAGTGCAGAAATTCTGGAACTAACTACCATAATAGGTGCTCATCATTGTCCAGAATATTAATGGAGGGAAATAATGACAATGTATATCCTTCAGGGGACATTTCAATTTATCACTAAAAAGGCAAAAGATATTGAAATTTTGATACAATACATATAATATATAATAAATACATAAAATAATTAAAATTATATAAAAAAAGCTTAATACAATAAATGTATGGACAAAAAAATTCCACAAAGGCTTTCCCTCTCCCTTTTTCCGCTTCCCCCTCCCGCATTCCCACCCTTGGCATCATTTACTTTCCACTTTTCCCACGGAAATAAAATTACGAAGGTAGAATATTGTCACAAAAATATTTTACACATGAACACGGTCTGTTATTTATATTTTCGTAGCTCTACGGCTCGGTCGATCAGGGATTCAGCAAAAATTTTGTTGTTTTTTTCGTCCCTAGCTCTAACTATTGCTTGGTAGGAGATTCCCCTGAAATATTCCTCGCTTGTCAACTGTGTCATTACATTATGATTGACGTGAACTCGTGAAGGAAATTATTACCTATTGGTTGTTGAAAAAGTTGTTATTCTGTTGGTGTTTTTAAAAGTGTTGAAATACATCTTTCAAAAAAACAAGGTAAGTGGATTGAATAGTTATTTTTCTTGTAATAGATGATAACTCGTAAACTCAAAACCCGAATACAAATAAAGCAGAATCGATCGATAACTGACTGAAAAAAATTATCAATCATCGAAATGTTTTTTTCTGTATTTCATTGTTGTGTGTACATAAATAAATAATTAAGAAATAAGAATAAATAATAATTAATTTTGAGGACTTCTAGTATTACGTGGTGGAAACTGGAAGCTTATCAATTCAAGCAATACCGGGTCTTGGCGGCGGATGCGTCTGCCCACCAGCTGCATGGCAGACCGGATCGCCGTACTATCTCGGAATATCGCCTTGCATCGCAATGGGAGGGATGGATTCGTACAACCGTCACTCCTGGACACACCGATCACCAGATATCTACCCACCCCTAATACCTTTTCCCTTCCAACAACTTCCTTCTCTCCTTATTTTCCTAAAAAGACTCCCCACTCCCCACTCCCCAATCCCCAAAAATGGCGTAGGCCCTAAGAGGAATTATTTTCCTCAGGTCCTTCTATGTAGAGCTAGCGTAAAACAAAATAAATATTTATTTATTAAGAGCATTAGAATGATTATCTCAATATAAATCAAGCAGTATGATTGCGAATTATCGCGGTCTCTAACCAAATTCCACCATTACTGATGTCTGTAACTTTATTCCCAAGGGTTCATGTAGGTGGTAGTGTCCGAAGCGACGGTATGCCTACTGTCCGGTATTGCATTGGGTAGGTCCTACGGTGGGACTGATCAGCCAATAATTCGATTGTGGACCAGACGATATGTCTGGGGAATGCCGGAAACGGTTAGGGAGGAATTCGGATGCACCTAGCATCAAATTGCATAGCGACGAGCCCATAGATAAGTAACCATAGGTAACCATGGTGACCCGATATTTGATCCGCCCACAGTTGGCCCCCGAAATGATATTTACTATATAATTATATTTTTTTGTATATTGTTTGACTATCAAACATAATAATAAATTGTCATGAATATCAAACGAATTTATAAACAGTATCGATTTTTTGTACTTATGCGCTGGTGTACATAGTGTAGAAAGAACCAGATTTTTCCTTGATGCTTTTGAATTAAATTTTTGTTCTAATGTGCAAGAATGTGCAGAAAGAAACGAAAATCTAGTTTCCTTCAACGGAAGCAATCTTTCGAACAGACCCTCCATTGATATGCTTGGTGTAACTATGTGACTCAGTATGGGGGCTCCATCGAAGCCAGAGTAAAGTTAGCCTCTCAACATCTGGGCGTACTATACTTTAATAGTACACAACTGCTAATCCTGTACAAACCGCAAGTGCGCCCCATGGTTGAATTTGGCAGCCACCTCTGGTCTGGAGCTCCAAAATACTTGAAAAATTCCCTCGAATCTGAGCAGAAACGGGCGGTCCGTTTGATAGATTCTCCCACTTTAACGAACGGATTGCAATCTTTAGAGCACAGGCGTCGGGTGGGAATTCTATCCCTGTTCTACCGGTATTTCAATAGAAGATGCTCTGAGGAACTAGCGTCATTGATTACTTCGGCACCGGTGCATAGTCGGGAGACACGTCAAACACGCGACCAACATATGTACACAGTTGACATTTGTCACATGAGAACGGGTCGTTTTTCGACTCGTTCTTGAGTTCAACAGCTCGGCTATGGAACGATTTGCCGGTCTCAGTAAATACAGAAATTGACTCAATATTCCTACTGAGTTCAATGAACACTATTAAGGCTGTGTTATTATGCAATGGACGTAGGTCATTAAATACATCAAAGCGTATTACAAAAAAGAAATTAACACATTTTTATGAATAGAGAAGTAAATCCAAGCAATTAAAACGATGGCCGCTGGAAACAAATTAATCCATTTAGGTTTTAGTAGCAAATTTAATCAACGACCCGTCCATCAACGAATTAAATTCTTGCACAAAGCAAAATAGTTATCCAGATCTAAAAATAGCATAAGTATACTAAATAAATTTTAACCGGATTAATAAAAGTACTTATTGGAAGAGTTACTTGAATACTACAAATTTTCCATAAAAGTATTTTTTTTTTAAATGGACTGGAACCAGCGAGACTATGGCAACCCCGATTGGGGTATGTTGTGAGGCTAAAGGTAGTGGGGTGGGGAAGGAGATATGGGAGAGGAAGGTAGGGAAGTACCAGGCTATGCAGATTTGGTCGGTTAAACACGGCTTAAGCCATTTCCAGCAACGTTTCAATTCTCAATGGTGGTCTTACACCAGGGCGATACTGATAATATCTTCCACTCTGGATCGTGCCGCAAATGTGTGCGTGCAAAACTTTGCATTATTTTAAATGAATAAATTGTGAAATAACACAAATTAGTCGAATACAATTTATTTGCCACGCCGGGATTCGATCCCGCGACCTTTGAATTGCGAGTCAAGAGTCTTACCGCTGGACTACGCCGACCGTCAAAGTAAAGATAAATATGAAATGTATTTTCTTAATAAAGTATGTGCTTTGTGATATGACCTAACCGGAGCCTTAAAAGCTAAAAAAGCTAACAAAAAAATCAGTAAGTCAAACCAGCAAGTCATATTAATTTAATAGTTTTAACGGGACTTTATGGAATCTTAGGCCCAGTTGTTTGATAGAAACCAGTTGTTTGGCAGAAACCCAAATGAAACCTACACGATCAAAACATTTATCAAATTTGTCGTCAGATTTTTTTTTTTTTGACATTTTTAATTTTTAACATTTGAAAGGTCCCCATTAAACGCCAATTCTAGGTGCGTTTTAACTTTCAAAAAATTGTAATTTTTTTTTTTTTTTTTTATATTAACTCCACACAGGAGGCCCTGAGGGAAATAATTTCCCTCAGGGCCTATGTCATCTTTGGAGATGCTGTGTGGAGGGTGCTGTTGAGGAGAGGAAGGAGTGAACATGGGTCTTGAAGAGACCCATATTGTAGGAGGGAGGAAACACAGAAGCCGGCAAATCGTTCCACAGCCGGGCTGTTGAACTCAAGAACGAGTCGTAGAAACGACCCGTTCTCATGTGACTAATGTCAACCGTGTACAAATGTTGAGCGCGTGTTTGGCGTGTTTCCCGACTATGCACCGGTGCCGGGGGGATCAGTGACGCTAGTTCCTCGGAGCATCTTCCATTGTAATACCGGTAGAACAAGGACAGCATTCCCACCTGACGCCTGTGCTCTAAAGATTGCAGTCCATTTGTTAAGTTAGGAGAATCTATCAAACGGACCGCCCGTTTCTGCACAGAGTCGAGGGTTTTTTTCAGGTATTTTGGGACTCCAGACCAGAGGTGGCTGCCAAATTCAACCGTGGGGCGCACTTGCGATTTGTACAGGGTTAGCAGTTGTGTACTATTAAAGTATCTGCGGGCCCTGTACAGTACGCTCAGTTTCTGAGAGGCTAACTTAACTCTGGCCTCGATGGAGCCCCCGTACCTGAGCTGGTCACTTAGAGTTACACCAAGCATATCAATGGAAGGCCTGTTCGGGAGATTGCTTCCGTTGAAGGAGACTAGATTATCATTCCGATCCCTTTTAGACGTAATCAGACATGATTGGGTCTTTGAAACATTAAATTCGACGAGGTTATTCTTACCCCAAGAGAAAACACTCTCGAGGTAACCGTCCATTCTTTGTTTCAAAGCCCTCCGAGCCATTGGGATTTGTGAGCCCTTTGGGGGCTTGTCAAACAAAAAGCTATCATGGACTGTACTGTCATCCGCGTAACAATGAATCGGTGCACATGTCAAGAGGTCATTGATGTGCAACAGAAACAAAGTCGGAGACAGAACCGATCCCTGTGGGACGCCAGCATTTATCGAATGCGAGGAAGAGGTGAAACCATCAGCAACCGCCTGAATCGACCTCTCCCTCAAAAAGTCGGCAATCCACGTACACAAGGAAGCGGGAAGTCCGTAAGAAGGCAGTTTGTTGACAAGCCCTCGGTGCCAAACCCGGTCAAAGGCCTTGGAAATATCCAGTGCAACGGTTTGGGTCTCACCAAAGCGTTCCAGGCACCGCCCCCAAACATGTGTCACATACGCGAGAAGATCACCGCACGAGCGGTTCCGCCGGAATCCGTATTGACGGTCGTTAATAATTTTGTTCTTCTCGAGGTATGTGAGTAGTTTGTCGTTGACCACACGTTCCATCACTTTTGACAGAACAGATGTGATCGCTATGGGGCGGTAGTTGGCCGGGTTAGAGCGGTCACCTTTCTTTGGAATAGGGTGAATGATCGCTTTTTTCCAACCAGAGGGCACAGACCCAGACTTCAGGGACATTTTGAAAAGCTTCGTCAAAATTGGAGCTATTTCTGCAGCGCACCTCTTCAATACCAGGGCAGGTATTCCGTCAGGCCCACTAGCTTTATTAACATCAAGCCCTCGTAAGACTTGGAGTACATCCCGATGCCGAATCCTCAGCTTTTTCATACGAAAACCGCAGTGAGGAACCGACGGCGGGATAGCACCTTGGTCATCGAGGGTCGAGTTTTCCGCGAACATTTTGCCTAATAAGTTAGCCTTTTCGGCGGCGGTATTTGCTAGAGAGCCGTCAGGTCTGGTAAGAGGTGGCAGACTGGGTTTGCAGAAATTGCGACCTATAGAGCCCGCAAGCGACCAGAACGCTCTGCTACCATGCGGGCAGGCAGCCAGCTTTCTGCTGACCTGCAGGTCGTGCTCGAATTTCGACCTATTGATGATTCTCTTACTTTCCTTTGCAATTTGGTTGTATAATATTCTGTTTTCGGACGTTCGAGATGTGTTGTAGGCTCGGTAAGCCGCGTTTTTTCGTCGCACTGCTTCAGAGCATTGTCGACTGAACCACGGCTTTGAGCCCACACCAGTTTCCTTAATAGTGGATTGGATGAAGCCATCCATCGCGGACGTGATGACTTCACCAATTTCCTGGGCACATCTTGAGGGATCCGAAGTCCGAAAACAGACAGCTGACCACGGGAAAGCATTAAAATGTGCCCGCAGACCGAACCAATCTGCAGACCTATAGTGCCACACTTTTCTTTTCAGCCTCTCGTTTGGCGGTCTGAAGGTTACGGGGATTGATGACGTCACCAGGCAGTGGTCCGACGATCCTAAAGGCGCTGTGACGTCAATCTTGTAACCGTGTGGCACAGTGGTTAAAAACAGGTCTAACAGATTAGAGCGGTGAGACTGGACATCAGGAACCCTTGTAGGCTCCTGAACCATTTGCTCCAGTCCGTGGCAAAGGGCAAAGGACTCCGCTTGTCGTCCAGCCGAGTCTGTTGATCCCGAGAACTTCAACCAAGGTTCGTTATGAACATTGAAGTCCCCCAGGACCACAAACTCTGCCGTAGGGAAGCGGGGCAAGAGGTCATCAATAGTGTTGCTTAAATGTTTGAAGAGCTCGGACGTGTCTGATTCGCTAAGGTTAGGTGAGCGGTATAAACACGCATAAAACCTTACCGTACTGGCAAGATTGACGCGCACCCACATTACGTCGAATCTGGAGATTTCCAGATTCAACAGACGCACACAGTTGACGTCAGCTCGACTGTAGAGACACACACCTCCCTTGGGTCTAAATTTGCCTACGAGGATGAAGCCCGGGCAGTCCAGATAGGAGGCGTCTGGAGGCTCGGCTATCTGCGTTTCGGAGAGGAAGAGAAGGTTAGGACGTTGGGAGAGAAGATGGTGGTGGACAGAGTTTAAGTTTTTGTGCAGGCCGCGAATGTTGGTGAAATTCACCAACAGTTTTGGCCTGCACCGGGGACTCCTGCTTCTCGCCGTTGTTGAAAAGTTATTTTTGAAAGTTTGTAAGTTCATTTTTATTTTTGTTTTTATTTTGTGTGTGTGGAGTGGAAGGTCGGGAAGGAAAGGGTATGAGGGGTGGGTAGGATGCTGGGGATCAGAATTTCCAGGAATGATGGACGTATGAATCCAACCCACCCACTGCGGTGCAAGGCGATGGGCAGGGAGAGTCCGGCTGGAGAGGTCGCCCAATGCGCCCCAAACGCTGCTGCTGGGTCCCCTCCGGTCACGAACCGGCACAACAGCAGCGGCGGGGTTTTTTCACTCGTTGATGGGGCAGCCCACCCTCAGTCGTGAGCCTGAGGGTCGGGCCCCTGTACTACCGAGCGGCCCGGACAACGGTAACCGGTTGTAAAGGGTCTCCCTCAACTAGCATCTCCCAATCCGGCCCGCCACGCAGAAGGTGGGCCGACGCACCCGCCATCAAGACCCAACCAAACATCACCCCATGAACCCGGGCACCCCTGCTAAGTCACCAAACGTAGCGAACCACTTGGGGTGACCTGTGGCAGAGGTGTTGGTCATCCAATAAATGGTTCCCAGGGCGGCGGTACCCATACCCGCCTACCAAATTAGCTGACAAGAATGACAAACATGATAGTTGTTCGGTTATAGTGATAACAATATGTTCGAAAAATGAAACAGACTTAGAAACGCCATTTAAAGCGGACATTTAAACTGTCAAAAAAATAAAATGGCGTTGAATGACAATTTGATGACTTTGTCGCACGTGAACTTCTGCGAAACAACTGGACATAAAAGGTTGTTTTGCAAAATATATTTTTTCCAGCTGGCGCCAGCTCTGCTGTAAAAATGTTCGAACCGATACATTGTTTCATGGAAAAGAAGGTAAAAATGTAACCTGTTGTACAAAGAAAGAACGAAGTTTTTTTAATTGATATTTGATAGTTAGGTACCAGGTGCTACTTGTAAAAATATATAACTGGCTTTTAACACTCCTACGTGTAGGGGCTCTTCAAGAATAATAAGGTCCCAATTACAATCTAATGTATTAATTATCTTGACGTGTTTACAATATATTATACTCCTGGGTCACACGACAAATTCTAACTGTCTACGAATTGAATCTGGGCTTTTTGGCGGTCGCCGTCCGCGGCAGCTATTCGGTAAATCTCGGCAGCGTTCGTGTTTACGACACGTACAGCGCTGGGATGTACTGCTCTTACTACTGGACATCTGTCGGAACTTAACAGAAGCTCTAAAGCTAATGGCATTTATTAATATCAACTGAAACTATATGTCTATCAAGAGGGAATAACCGGAACAAACCGGAAATATGTCATTATTATATCAAATTTTAGACGTATTGACTCTTTTTCACAAAAATTTATAAATTGATTTCGAAAGACTGTTCTTTTATCTATTCTCGATCCACAATAAGAACAACCCGTGAACGCGCATGTCTCCGCCCATTATCCCCACTGTACTAGGATGAACGTTAACACGTTCAGACCCACTATTTTAATAAATTAAATTTTTCATGTTGAATGTTGACAAACAAAAAATGGCAACAATTAACACATTTTAATAATGGTGGTGATAGTATAACAAAATACATATTGTACTTAATGTGGCGCCAGATTTATCAAATCGGCTGAGGAATTAATCCGAAGTTGAAATATCATCATTTTTATTTGGCGATTAACTTCACTTCACTTCGATTAACTTCACCGGTTCTTGTATACCGTAATATTGTATATTTTATGGAGTGTAGCCCAATACCCCGTCTGCTCAGAAATTGTATGAATGGCACATGTTTGTGAGATATTCGGTTTTCCAGAAAAAAAAATTTATACATATTGATTATCCATTGTGCGTTGAGTTTTATGCACCACCTATAAAAATAAATAAAACTGATTAACAGCAACATTCGAAAATTTTACTCATAAATTTTTTTATAAAAATGCATTGTTGCAATTCGAGTAGCTGTAAACTTAATTAATACTTGCCTGTCATCTTTTATAATTTGTAGTTGGTGATAATTTATTTTGACATATCGGCTGAATATCCATTTTATCACTGGGTCTGAATGGGTTAATTTTTTGCGTCGCGAACACACAGCAAGACGGTCGACGACATACTGAATTTTGGGCGAAATGACTCGGACCAGCAGAGCGCGGGTGAAGGGACTGTAGCGGGGGGAGTGGTATGCGCAATACGAACCAAGTTTCGTACCATCGCGGGTTGATCTTATCGTGGACAGAGAATAGTAACACTTTTTTTTTAAATTTTGAGAATATATGTTAATTTTTGTTACAATGAGGTTTTACCGCAGGTCGTTGGCAGATTTGTTAAATTTTCAAACAAAATTTTGTATTATACAAAACATTTTCGATATAATCATGCAGTAAAATAAATCAAAAAATTATTTGGGAAAGCTTCTTTTCAGAATTTTAATTTAAATTCAAATAAAAGAATAAAAAAAAGATCCACGCCCTTGTTTTGTGACGAAAATACTTCAGTTTGTCTATTTATTTACGGTCTTGCAAACTAACATATAAAAAAAAAATTACGTTCTTACTTTGTTTAGACATTATTAAAAAACTATAAATACACTTTATGAAAAAATAATTACAAAAAGTATATAATTTTAAATGTTTTTTCATTACTAGTTTGAACATTTTTGAATGTGGGTATTTATAACAGCAAATTTGGAATTAAATAAAATCGGTATTGAGTTATTACGTAAAAATGCTGGTATGGAGAATAATTAATCTTTCTCATCGGAACCGCCCTGTACCGTTGGAAGGGTACGATCGCAAGATCATCGTTCAATGAAATTTAAATTCTCGGCCGCTGGTTCCAGTTTATAACACTTATCTCGGTAAATACACAGAGCTACGTACCTACTCACTATAATTACATATCGTCTGAACGTTGTGACTTACACAAAGGTCACGTGTATTCGTATATGTTATATTGTGTGTAAAGTAAAATAAGGTCATTTATCACCGGCCAGATAATCAGACATCGGCACAATCACACGGGGAGGTGATATCGAAATGTTGCGAAGAAATCAAACTTGTGTAAAGTCTTTTCTTTCTTTATCGAGTTGTGTGTCCCGAAGCGATTCATTGTTGCGAGGTGATTCAATTCGCAATTCGAACAAAGAATTGCGTCGCCCGTGGGCGGGGGCGGGGGCGGCCTCGCTTGGGCGGGAGTCACGGGGCGATGGGCGGGCTCGTGGGGGAAAATACCGATAATTTGATATCGAGGTGAAGATAACTTTCATCTGTTAGTTATATGTAATGTAATGTACTCGTAGGAACAGAATGAGGGCTTTTTGTAGGATAATAATTGTAACTAGCAGTTAAAAACCCGCTCCGCAGGTTTTTGCTACTAGGCCCTGCGGGCGGCTTTTGGTTCGGCTTCGCCCAGTCAGTGTTTGTGACCACTTTATAAATACAATAGGAACTGGTTCCAAAAATAGCCTGTTCCTCGGATCCACTGTCATCCAGTGATAGTTACCGGGACAAAGTAACCGAGATAGACAATGACGTAACATGTTATATATAGCCGCTTGATACAACTGAGTATTACCGTCAATCTTTCCGTATCCGGAGGGATACTGCTAGTTCACTAAATTGTAAAACTTATACTTGCCTGGGGCACGTCCACACCAACCTGCCGACGGAAGTAGCGACATCTTGTGTCAATTTAAAAAAAATTAAAAACCGAATTACAACTGTAGCTTCGGTTGAAATTCCACGTACACAGATGTTATTTGTGGCACGGAGTGTAAGGCGTGGCGTCAGACACGTAATCGAAATCGGGTTCTGAAATTCAACCACGCAGACAGAAGGCTATTAATACCGTTTGATGACGATGATTAATTTTTGGAGTATTATGCCGTGTTGAGTTTTCTCCTTCTTTAGTATCCATTATCATAATAATGGGGCTGTGCTTAAAAGTTCTCGATATCCATTAAATACTTAACGGCTATACCGAAAGTAAATTCCCGAAAACACATAAATTTATTTAATTATTATACTGAAATACCGATTCTAAGGGTATTAACGTGTGCAATATTGTGTCTGTCGTATATATAAATAAACATACTTCACGTCAATCTACAAAAAATAGCATTCAGTTAGATGTGCTATATATCAAATATGTCACGTATGATAAAAATTGTAAAAGTATACTGCTGTAGTACGTTACGTCAAAATGTATTTAAATAATTGCTTTTCTGTCATTGTCATTGTCTGTTCTGAGTCAAATTCGATCATCTGGGCCCCACACGAATTAACATACACATTACGCGTTGAAAGAGTCCATAAGAAATTTTTAAGGTTTTTATTCTCGCGGCTCTATGGACGTTACCCTTGGCTTTACCCATCCATTTATATATTAGGCATGACCAATTACCACTCCCTAGAGACACGTAGAGGTATTGCTTTGCTCAAATATTTTTTTCAATTAATGAACGGTCACTTATCTAATAATGAGTTACTGGCCCAATTAAATTTTTTTGTACCAGAGTCTCACTCTCGAGCACGTCATCACAACCTCCTATATAGTAGAGCAAGCCGCACTAATTTATTTATGAACTCACCTCTGGGGAGAGCTACGTGCTTTTTGAATGCGGTGGATAAAAAAATAGATTTATTTTTTGTGTCCTATAGCGCATTTGTAAGATTTTTGGCATTGCATATACACTGCATAAATGGTACAATTATAACGACTTAGGCTATATTGCCTGTAATTGTTATAAATAAAATGTACAACTTATATATATAAATAAATAAATAAATATATTGTCGCCTGTCTTTTGTTTTAAAATTTGTGTAACGTGTTCAACATTTACATAACACATGTTCCCGATGTTCGCAATTTAACTGGGCTTTAAATATTGGTCATTACACAGAGTGTTAAGGGACGTATTTGATTTCTGACATTATTTGGAGTAAAAATTGTATATGAAATTTTGGTTTCTGGTGACACTTTTAATTTTTTTCATTTTTCATCTTAAAACATCCAAAAATCAGCAGGTATTGGACGGTTAGGATCAGAGTGAGGAATTTTACTAGTGATGACATGTGGAAAAAGTTTTAATTTGAAGAATTTTTTTTTTAATAAAAATATCAAAAAAGTCACCGGAGATAAATTTTAATTTATTTTTTTAACTCAAATAATATCAAAATCACTGGCAATTATCAAGTAAGTCAAGTACGTCCCTTAAATCTATGAATATATTGCACACCGGTTGTATCCCTGACAAATTCAATGGAAAAACAAACAGCATAATTCATAATTGGGTTGTTCTTCTTTTTAACCTTCATAAAGTTATCTCCACCAGTTAGTTAGAATTACCAACATTATTATTTTATAACTACTTTAAAATCTACTGTACAGAAGACGAAACGACTGGGTGCGTTTAAAAAAAACATGTGTTTATATTTTTGTAGCAAAAATTACGTGACAGAGGTGTAATTCTTCGTGATAGAAGTGTATTTCTTACAAATCACAGCCACCTCGACTTGCGTGTATTCTATAATGTTACAAAAAATGATATGATGACATAAAATATAAATCTATGTTTAAACTACAAAAGGTAACCTATCAAGTAACAGCGATTATTATTTTAATGATGTTTAATAAAATATTTTTAAAAATCTCAAAAACTTCTCCTACAATTTTTATGTCGTACGACACTTCTGTCACGTGGGTTTTCATTATTTTTTCGTTATGGAAATAGGTAAACACGCAGCTCGTGTTTGTCACCCCCAATAGGCATTTTAGGCTTCCTTCCCCCTTTGCTACAATTTCCCCTCTGAGATCCAGACAGATTCATTTATAGTAAAAACAAAATTGAGAAAAACAAAGAGTGGTAGAAATGTGTCAGAGTGGTAAAAATTATGTAGGTTAAAAAGAAGAACAACCCAATTAGGGTTTTCTGTTCGTTACAAAACGTCTTTTTTTATAAGCGCAGCCGTCGTAACCGAGTTTGAATGTGTAATCATAAAATGCATTAATATAATCCATACAAATATCAAAATAAACACGGTATTGAATATACAGTAAAGTATATTTGTTACAATAATATAGATTTCTGTAAATAATTATCTTCTTAGTAGGTTGTTAGCTCTTACGCTCAAGAAACGGAGATACAATCTAAGGCATGACTCCGGTAAGGGTTTTCTTTTCTGCCGAAGAACATTGAATGTGTGCGGTGTACGTAAAAGTAAATTCACAATATACTCGTATACAGGAGCAAAATAGCCGATATTCCAGGGTGTTTAAGTAACAAAGGGGAGAAACTATTGTGTAGAAGTACCCCATTAGATAGAACCTGTCTAAAGAATCGCTTTTTAAATGAGTGCGTTAATTGAATAAAGATTGGTTTTTTCTTTATCATTTCAAATAAATGCTATCTCTGGAATGTCGTGTGAAGGATAATTACCAAAAACGTACTAGCATACTTCTTTAAACACAGAACTGTCTTTGATGATGACGTCCAAAATCCAGACTGCTTGAGATACTAGAACCAAAGAGCATTATCTCTGTCTTATCCTTTTGAAAACAACTTTTGGCCACATACATTAGAGATAATCTGCAACAATGCTATACACTGCACTTCCACTAGCCATTTGATTCTGTCCATATATATGAGATGTTATGCGTTGCTAAACCATTCATCCGATTACTATGAAACTTTGGGGATTGGATGTGTGCATGCTCGCGATTGTTTCTATATATACTTATATAGTGAGTTCTAGCATCATGAAATTATGCATTGCTAACCGTTCATCCGTCCGCGATGGAACTTTGGGGATTTGATGTGTGCATGCCCGCGATGGTTTCTATATATAATAGCGAGCTCTTGCGTCATGAAAATGCGTTACTAAGCCGTTCACCGGATTGTGAGGAAACTTTGGCGAGTTGTTGTGAGCACTGGTAAGCTCTGGCATTATGAAATTTGTGTAAAAAATTTCAATAGGCGGCAAGCGAGTGTTTGAAAACTGAATGCACCGGGAATGAATGTATGGAATGCAGGATGGAGGAGGGGAACCCGGGAGGGGGGTTCGCGGGACGAGGGTAGCGGTCGATGGGAGTGGGGAGAGGGAAGAAAGAGAAGTAGGAGAGGGAAGTAGGAGAAGACGGAGTGGGAACGCGAGAAGGGTAGGGGACGCGGGAGAGGAAGGGGGGGGGGGGGGGGGAGGGGAACAGGACTAATGGGAAAGAACACGCAGGGAGAAAAAAACTTAATTAAGTGGCACAGCAACGCATGCCGGAAACACGCTAGTTTTAGATACTAATCAGACACCAGTTTGGGATTATCGGCCAAGATAGCTCTAACCTCAAAGATATTTTCTAATTCAATTTATAAGCATGCATTTCAAATGGTATGATGATGATTTTATTTTATTTTAAACATAACAGTATGTTGTTTTTTGTATTTTTGTTATAAACTGCGCCTCCACTTAAAATATGCGTTTCCAATGGTACATTGCAGACTGTCTTGTTTTTAAATGTGCCAAAATATTGTGTTCTTATCTGTATTCCTGCTATAAACTGATCATAAACTGCGCATGCTCTCAACAGGAATTCCTAGTGAAACAAGCACAGCAGACCAATTGAAATAGAATCAATAAAGAAAAAAAGGAAAAAAAAACTGTAAATAGAATAATGAGAAATCGAGACTTTTTTTTACCATTATGTTTTGATCCCAAATAGCCAAAAATATATTTTGATATTTTCATTTATTTCGATACAATATTTAACATTTCCTAATATAATCCAGTAATGTTGGCTTCACTGGATGGCTTACCCGTGCTGATCCCCATTCAGGTACATTCGAAAAGGATCGATTATTCGGATCTTGAGTCCAGGAATTTAAGCTTTGAAGGCTGGTAGCTCGTTTCGAATACGTAACAAAACGACTCATGTAAACTCACGAACTAATATTGTCAATTCGACTGTCCTTAAACTGAAATTTTCTAGTTGTTGGACAGTCAAAGCTTAAATTTCTTGTAAATTTTCTTATTTAATAAAAAAAAAAATGAGTGTGCAATTCACACGCGGTAGATGTGAAACCTTCAGAAAACTAAAGTAGACAAGAGTGGTGAGGCTACGAAGCACTGCACAAAGAGGAGACCGATTATACTATCTCATTCTCTCG